>OX940895.1:4278597-4884173 GCA_954871355.1 Cabera pusaria | reverse complement strand
GTGGTAAGCTACTTTTTGGTAGCAAGTCAATTAGAACATCGATATATTCTCCTAGCACCTGTGGACAAACACCTGTGCTAGGCATCGCAATAATACGCCATCTTAAGTCACGCCACCTCTGCTTTACGCCAACGGGCTTCTCGAAAATTAAGGTGCATCTTACCTGTAACCTCCATGACCTGGAACACGATATCATGCGTAACAAACTGACCCCACTGCATGTTCATGTTGGATAGAACTCGGCTGGACACGGGTCTGTCTGCGAAGAGACAAGTTGAAAGCGTCCGGGGGTTGGGAAGCTGACGACCGCTTTTAGCCACTGGCATCGCGTAGATACCTGTTGGTGGGAAGAAGATTTAGTTATATCATTCATAGAATGCATCATTCGGTTCAGTGCTGTGAAAATGGCCAAGTGATCTCCCATAGAAAAAGTCGTTTTACATACATAAATACATAAAATCACGCCCATTTCCCGTTGGTGTAGGCAGATAAAGAAAGAAAGAAGTTAGTCAGGATCGTAGCACGTGGAAAGAAGTAGTCTCTGCCTACCCCAACGGGAGTACTTTTTAACCGACGACTAAAAAAACGGAGGAGGTTATCATGTCGACGCGTATATATATTTTTTTATGTATGACCACGTATAACTTTTTACAGAGTAGTCTGATTTCGATAATTCTTTTTTTATTGGAAAGGGAAAAAAAGAAAAAAAATTAAATACCCCCAAGGAGGTCCCATTTAAATTTTAACGAAATCGGTCGAGCCGTTTTGAATAAATCAACAAAAATAATGGAAAAAAGTATCATTATTTTGATGATTTTATCGTATCATCAATGTATGTCAACAAACACTGGAAAAAACAAAGAGCCGAAAATCGGTCTCAGTTGCGTGACTTGTGAGAGGCCTATGTCCAGCAGTGGACTGATACCGGCTGATTATGATGATGATGATGATGATATTTTACAAGTGGTACCATTTAAATTTCATCGAGATATTTTCAGTATCTCCAGAGATATGAAAATAAACACCTCAAACTAGTATTGAAATAGACTAGCGTGACGTTGGAAGTTTTTTTTTTAGTATTTTATGTGATCTTAAATTATTTTTATTCAATCCACATCACGGGCTGCAAATCGCCCGGTCCTTTAGAAGGCATTGACGGAGCCGAAGCCAATGTCAAGAGGCCCTCTACAATATTTAACTTAATTATAAATTATTGTAAATGGATGGGAGGATATGATAAACTATGGAAATATGGTACAAAATATAGGCTATTGTTATGGATTCCTCATGATCAGTGATCTGGACTATGGGATGAGGTACGGCACCCGCCAATTATGCCTCATTACAAAATATTTAGGCGGGTGGTGACTTGCTATACACTGAAACCCATAAAGACGGACCGTTATATTGGTGCCGAGGGGGCAACATTGGCGTGGATAGCTAAGGGTGTTGAGAGGTGTGCTGCACTTTCACTAAACGCTACTAGCGGCTTTATGCCTTTAACACTTCCACCCTGGAGCTTAGGTCTTAGCTCTTGCGATTCCCACCACCGGCCGGCCGGTCAAGGCAAGCCGGTGGTCAGAGGGTCACATTTAGCCCTCATGGGATAGGGGTCCGCGGTGTCGCCACTCACCGTCGGCTCGCCACGAAGCCGCCCCTGCGCTAAAGTTATATAGAACATAAATGTTCTATATAACTTTTGTCTAGGCCAGGGGTAAGCAATGACGCCTGCTTTTAACATAGTAGATTATGGCCACAAAAAATTATAAAATAAAACTTTTTAACAAAAAAAATTAAATCGCCGAAAAAACTGAAAAGCGAAAAATAATTAAACTTTGTTATTTTACCTTAATAACGAAGTTCTGAAATTACTGTTTGTATACCTCAGTATATATTTTTGTAATTGTTTTGAGTTTTTAATTAAACATAATAACTAAGTTCTTAAACTAATGTAAGTATGTATACCTAATTAATTTTGAGTCGGCGCCAAACAAGCAAATTAATTAATTACGTAAAGCGTAATGCACGGCGGAGGCATGGCGCGACACGCCAGTTCGCCGGAAAATGCCGAGTGTTGACGAAGTTAATGTCAGGGGGGCCAGCAAACAGAACGGGTACCACATATAGTAATCTGTATCGGCCCGTGACGGGCACACGTCGTTGTTTCAGAACTTCAGAACTTCGTTATTATGGTAGTTTCAGAACTTCGTTATTAAGGTTTAATAAAAAAGTTTAATTATTTTTTGCTTTTCAGTTTTTTCGGTGGTTTAATTTTTTTGTTAAAAAGTTTTATAGTTACTTTTTTAAGAGACAAAAAAACAAAATGTGTTTATAAATACATTTACAAGTATTTTTCATTAAATCCATTTTCATAGCTCCCGAACTAGCCAAGTTGGGTTTCAGGAGCCATAGTGGCTTCTTCTATTATTTTATGAAACTTAAATATAATGTTCAAAATGCGTCATTGGTCTAATTTGCACTAAACGGTGGTGCGGCCCTTTAAACGCGAAGAAAGATTTTTGGTAACAGGACAAGCTCGACGCTCGCCTGAAGGCTGACTGTAAGCTATGATGTAGGTATACCTCTTACAGATACAGATATAGCCGGACTTTCACATGTCATTGCACCTGTGCCTCGAGATATAATAAATAAACTGGCCAAGTGCGAGTCAGACTTTTGTCCCGCACACGGAGGGTTCCGAATATCCGAAGTCCGAGAACGCCACGAACTTCTATCACCAACTAAGTAAATATTAACACAAAGGTAACTAATATAATTAATTATCTGGAAGACCGAGTGTTCACTGTTCGTGCGACTAACTTTCTACTGATTCTAGCTAATTGAAGCTCTTTAAGTACTAAAATAGAACATATATTATTCAATACTGTACAGTACATGTGAAATATAACTAAGTAAACAAATCGAACGAGGCCCACAAATTTAACAAATGAATCGCTTGCGCGTGCTAATTTTTCCTGTGCTGCCATCTAGCTGCGTCAAGGTGAATTAATTTCGTATCATATCGTAAAAACCACGTTTTGTTTTAAACCCTTTAATTTTTAACTTTGTTATGTTCTTAGTATTTGTTGTTATAGCGGCTACAGAAATACATCATCTGTGAAAATTTCAACCGTCTAACTATCACGGTTCATGAGATACAGCCTGGTGACAGACGGACAGACAGACAGACACAGACAGACAGACAGACAGACAGACAAACAGACAGACGGACAGCGGAGTCTCAGTAATAGGGTTCCGTTGGTACCCTTTGGGTTCGGAACCGGCAAAGTCGAGTTGGACTCGCCCACCGAGGCTTCCGTACCAACGTTGGTAGGTACCAATTAAACTAGACATCTAAATTGTATGAGGGCTCATATAACTTAGAGGCCTATCTTAACTGCTAAAAACTATGTATATATATATACTTAAAATTTTCAACTTTTTTTTATTTTTTGGAATTTTTCCTTTATATGTGCAATAAGAACTTGTTTCTTGCCAAATTTAAAATATAAATTTATAAAATAATAAAAAATTAAAAAAGTTGAAAATTATGGTACATTTTGGTAATCACAAGTTTTCGCGAAAATTTAAATTTGCCCATATCTTTTTATCGTGCTGACTCAGGACCTGGATTTTTGTACACCTAATAGGGACTATAGACTTCAGTATCTGGTATAAATTTCAACTTGCTAGGTCCACCCGTTCCTGAGAAAATTGGTGGTGACACACAGATGGACAGACAGACAGACGGACAAGAAAGTGATCTTATAAGGGTTCCTTTTTTTACCTTTTGAGGTACGGAACCCTACAAATGTAAAATTTGACATGCTCTGTGATTTCACTGCACACTGCCATTAAAACTGAAAAACATTCCTATATCACGGCTGAATTAATTGGCAAAGTGGTGGCAACGGTCCAGACGGACTAGTAGAAATCCCACCACTACAAGTTATGAATTAAGCGCTTTCTTGGTGGCTAGTGCCACGTTATAGATGGAAGGAAATTTGAAATTGGTGAACGTTATTTTGAACAAACCAAGTGGAACTCAATTAAAAACTAAACTATCAAATTTAATTTTAATTGTGGTGCAGCAATAATTATGTATTCGTTGTATCATTATACCATCTGCATATCGTGGAGCAGCAATCCTCGTAAAAGGCGCTCCTCTCCGTCCCCACTCCGGCATCTTGAGGTTGTTGGAAGTCCCATCAATAGTTCGATACTTGGTGTCCGTGCAAGTGATGCTGACTGGCTTGCAGGTGCAGCAGTCGATGCGGATCACCTGGTGCTCCAGAAAGGACATGAAGGTGTTGGGTGTGACGTCATAGCTGGAACATATGAACATATGCGATTCATACATCACTGTCGAAATAATGATGAGTACTTTAACTTCAACTCCAAGTGCCAGACATTATTGATTTTATTCAAAAACTTTGCACCCTAACGCTAAAAGTTAAGGTTCCAAGGTTCTTAATTTTCTATAGATTTTCAATCGACTTCCAAAAAGAAGGAGATTCTCAATTCGTCTGTATGTCTTTTATTTTTTTATTTTTTTTTGTGTATGTTACGCGATTACTCCGTCAATTGTGAACCGATTCGAATTATTTTTTTTGTAAACGGTAGGGTACGTTTTCGAGGTAGTCCCATTGTAATTTCATCGAGATCTGATACGTATCTCCAGAGATATGACGATAAACGTCTCAAACTTGCTTCTGAAATTGACTCGCGGGGTCGGTTGTTTTAGTTTTTTAACTAGCTTAATTATTCAAGATACTGGTATGACAGAATTGTATTTGACTTTATATGCTCTGTAAACGAAGCGTAGGACGGACGCGTTGGGATTTCTTCACGGTCAAACCGCTCGACCGAATCTACTGAAATTTTGCTCATGAATACCCAGTATTATGGCTATATGATACTTTTTAACTCGGGCGAAGCCGCAGAGTACAGCTAGTTGATTATAATTGCGAAAGTCAGTTTGTATATTTGTTTGTTGGTTTGGGACTTCTTTACGGTCAAAAAGCTGCACTGATTTAGGTGAAATTTTGCAAAAGGATAGCCAGTATTATGGATTAGGCTTTAGGATACATTTTAACGCGGGCGAAGCCGCGGGCCACACATAGTATAAAGTTAAACACAAAACAAACTTTAACTTTACCTGCTGCAAACCTTCAACTGAAGTAGCTTGGTAGCAGTTAGCAGCTCTTGCGACACATCTGATGCCTTCCTCACATCCGCCGGTATGTTAGCTGTGAAGAAGTGCATTATAGCTGGAGTGGACGCCTCCAAGCTGACTCCGTTGCGGACCAGCTCGTTGCCTTTCTTCTTCTTCGCTCGGGAGAGCTCTTTACCGCATTTGAGGCATTCTTTCACCATCTCCGATGTTATAGGGCCATCCTCCTCTGGTAAAAGGAATTAAATGGAATAGAAAGGTAGTGATAAAGTAAAAGTATCTTTGGGTTATCTCGATTCATAAATATACACATTTTTATTTTTTATTTGACTCCTAACCGAAATCATTATATATAAATTTACTCTGGGTCGCAATTACAGCGGGTCAGTCATAATAAGCGGAAACTTTTAGAATATTTGAGCAATCATTTTAAAATATAAACGAATTTAAAGTTTATTTCATTACAAATATACGGAGCGATAAGGACTGTTTATTTCTTTGTGGTGATTGTATCTAAAACCATAAATTAATGACGAATTTTTAATGTTTGCAAAACCATATAACAGTTGAATCAATAGCTCGTGGTGGCAATACAAAATATTAAAATGTGTTAACATTGCATAATACATACCATAGTACCTATTATTTATTCTGCGACCATAGCACATATTTCAAAATGTAGCGAAATGTAGTGATTTTCCTAAGTTTAGTTTAATTCAAAATAAACTTTATAATCTTAAACAATTGTCTTTAAACATTAAAATTTCTTAAAATCTAATACCTACATATATAAGACCTGGTATCTCGAACTGTCAGCGGACAGGCGGCAGCGAAGCTTTTGAGCTTTGATAATAGACGAATTTATGATCAAAGCTTTTGAGCATAATTATGCGTATATACCTCACACTCACACACGAAGCGAGACACTCAGAGCGACTGCACGGTGTTTGCGTCTTCAAATATTGTAAAAAACCAATCAGGAAAAACAAACAAAAGCAACGGCATCACTTTTCACGAGTAAGTTCAGATTTTGAAATTTACACACCTGAATAAAATTATTGTGTCTATTTGTAATGGCGCCAAAACACATATATCACGGCGCGACATCATTTGGATGATTTTTTAATTTTTTTTTATATCTCTTATAGGCTACCGTTTGACCACTATCCTACCTGTTGGTAAGTGATGATGCTGTCGAAGATGGTAAACACGCTAGGCCTAGAATGGGAACTGGCTCTCAATGATAACTGCCGGAACACGTTAGATGTTTGGCGACAAATTTTCTAACTTGGGTTGGTAGCTGGCCAGGCGGACACTAGATAGTGTCCTACCACCATGCGGGGGTTGTTGGTTTCTCAAAGATGTTTTCCTTCACCGGAGGGCCACTGTGAAAAGCGCACATAATTTTTTCTATAGAAAAATCCATTGGTGCCCGGCGGTTAGAACTCGGTACCTCAGGCATCAAAGCCAACCGTTCTCCCCATTACGCCACCAGGCCCTCAAACATAGATTTGCCAAATTAGCATTAGTGAATTATGGACGTGGCTTGAATTTATTTGAAAATAATACATTATATAATATATTTTACCCGATGCCTTAAGGTGGGGTGGGGTTAGTACACGTACCGGAGGTTGGTACTTCTGTAACGTTTCTACGTAATGTGGACTGGACTAGAGTTAGTTGTATATTCGGATATCTCGCAGTGCCCACTTTCAGACAAGTGCTTGACTGACTTCAAGATAAATAAGAACTAATTAATTTATTATAGTTAATACTTACCGACAGTGTCAGTCTTAAACAAATCTTTCACAATCTTAGAAGTAGTAGTGGCCAGTAACGGACAAACCGAGGGTAAAAGTTCCTCAGTCAAAAAGTCCCAACCAGAAAAACAGCAACCACTAGCATTTACTAATAACAAGCACAAAACCACTAAAATTCCTAGTACACATTTATAATCACGATAAAACCTCTTTAAATCCATTATGATATTTTTAGCACTGGCCGCTTATATCACTGCACTTTAAAAAATTACACTGTTTTTTTTAAATTATCCATAAAGCTTTTTTAGCTGATTTACTTTGAGGGTGCTTGATTAGGTTTTTTTTAAACTAATAATGACTTCAGAATTTGCAGTAATTAAGATTAGGTGAATAGTTAAGTTGAATAAATTATTTAGTTCTTCCGTGTTTTAGTTTGGATGCAATACTAATTACTTAGTTATTAACATTTATTATCACGTGACCATCTTATCATGTCACGTAAGTTATTGTTACTTGTAAATAATGAAATGGATAGATTGTAATGATAGTTAGATAGTTCAAAGGTGGATAAGGCATGTTTTAATGTAACAAGTGCATTGATTAATATAAATTATATCAAACCTGTTGTAAAGATAAGGCCAGATCCACATTAAAAACATCGCGTTCTTTCCATAATTTTTAGAATGTTTCATATTTGCACGGGATCCAACACCTAAACCTCCGTTTTTCATACCTTTTTTTATACCTGATATGCTAGCGTTTAACCCATCGACGTCATTGCTATTAAGTCGATGGTTTGACCTCTATCTTGCCTGATGGTAAGCGATGATGTGGTCAATGATGGTGAACACGCTAGGCCTAGAATACTCTGACTCTAAGAGGCTGTGTGTTGCCGGAACACCGTAAAGTTTGATGGCAGATTTTTTCTTTGTGGTGATAAGCGATTTTATGATAGCAAGTCAAGCGGAACATTTATATAATGCTGCATGCCGATTGCCGATATGATCTGGTCGGTTTACGGTTCAAGCCAGGACCTAATCCTAACACCAATGGTCAGCCATTTAGAATCACTCACTGACCGTGTTTAGAAATAAGGACAGACTACAGACGCAGGTAGGTTACAATGAATTCATCGTAACCAACCATACCAATGACAATGAACAACATTAAAATCATATATATATATATACATGTATATATATCATAATAATAATCTATTTCCGGAAATATAAAACTTTAAAACACGTAGTTGTTGTTGTCTTAACACTAAATTTGAACAAAGCAAAGGGGTGCCAAGTAAAGATTTTTTTATTTTTTTAGGCTAGCGTTTGACTACTATCTGCTTAGTGGTAAGCGATGATGTCTTGGAGGATGGTTAACACGCTAGATAAGTCTAGCGTGATTATATTTTAAGGAATGGTCTGACTTTCAAGAGCTATGCTGCCGGATATAGCGGCAGATTCTCTGATCTGATGGTGGTACGCTTCTTTTTGGTAGCAAGTCAGGTAGAACGTCGATAAAATGCTCCTACTAGAAAATTTACAAAAATATTAAGTGTGAGACACTTTAAAGAAACATAATATTTGATTTACGCAGTGCAACATCTCTCGTCAGATTTGAAAACTGTAATGATTTCTTCCGAATGATTAACTTACGTAATAAGTAGTCATAGATGGCGCCACCAATGCATAATTGGGTTAACAAATGCAATCCACTAATTTCGTCGTATCGATGTATCGAACCGTGGCTTAATTGGCAGAGCACCTGGACGTGTAATCCGAGGGGTGCGGGTTCGAGTCCCGTCGGTACGATGAAATTTTGGATTGAGTTTAACAATTTACATAAATATAAAGTGTGAGACACTTCAAAGAAACATAATATTTGATTTACGCAGTGCAACATCTCTCGTCAGATTTGAAAACTGTAATGATTTCTTCCGAATGATTAACTTACGTAATAAGTAGTCATAGATGGCGCCACCAATGCATAATTGGGTTAACAAATGCAATTCACTAATTTCGTCGTATCGATGTATCGAACCGTGGCTTAATTGGCAGAGCACCTGGACTTGTAATCCGAGGGGTGCGGGTTCGAGTCCCGTCGGTACGATGAAATTTTGGATTGATTTTAACAATTTACAAAAATATAAAGTGTGAGACACTTCAAAGAAACATAATATTAAAATAAAACAAGTCTTAAAGTACGACCCCACCGCGGCATCCTGCGTGCGCGATCTCGGCGGCGATCAGATAGCGCAGTAGTATTTGTTCTGACTGGTTTACACTAAACGCGATGTACGGCAATCAGAAAATGATTGAAAATGTGATCGCGAACGTTCACTTCAGCGCTGCTTGTGCTGAAACATTTCTTGTTTTGATCCATTTGCACAGAGATCCAAAGCTATCCCCCCTTATATACCCCTAATATCGTCGGAGACAGCCACGAGTATTTTGTTAGTGAAGCGGCGCAGGCGATGCCAGAACGAAGCCACCCTAGACCTGACCACAGCAAAAAAGTCAGGGATACCCGACTCAGCGAGCATGCCAAAGCACTGCAGTACCACGGAAGCTATAAGAGCCTGTAAACGACATTGTACTTGAATAATGAAAATAAATTTTAATGGAATGTAATTGAATATACAAGGTGTGGTTTTGCATTCTCGCCATATTTGCATAGTCGATTTTAACGGGTACCCTTGATCACTTAATTATATTATTTAAGTTCTTCCGTTAATTAATACCCGGATATTTGTTAAAACAATTTTTTGATACCCAGAATAATCACCAAAATGTTATTAGAATACACGTGTTTCGCCGATGGACGGCCGGCCTGTATGATCTTTGCGTGCCGCTTTGCGAGTGTGCCTGTACTTCGGCCAAGAGCGAGTCGTTTTTAGGAAGGTTTCATTTTCAAGTAATTATTATTTTTCGAAATATTTTTTTTAATTATTTTTTTTACTGATTCGTGTTCTATACATGGATTATACCTACCCCTGCAAATATGGCGGGAATGCAAAACCACAGCTTGTATGTATGCTACTGTACATAAATTGAAAATTAATTGCAATGTGCTCTAAATTGTGTTTATGGGTATACAGAACCTGAAATAAATTCATTTTGATTCGATTTTGATTTGAATGGATAAGTCAGCTACAACTTTACTTACACATAATTATTTAAAACGGCTTTAGACTTACGGGTTAAGAAATTACTCCGAAACGTTTCGGACATTTTTGATGTCCTTTCTCACAAGAGTCAGCAGGCCTACCGATTTCGATATCTTAACCGTAGCATTATTGTCTTTTCTATGCCGTGACTGTAAAGCCGTTTTAAATAATTATACGTTTTATCCTCAAGATAACTTTCATGAACAAACTTTACTTACCTTGGGGCCTGATTGGAGATATAGATAGGAGCAAATTGAAAGAGAAGACAGGCGACGTTTTTAAATTATTTTTTTGTATCTTATAGGCTAGCGTTTGACCACTATCTCACCTGTTGGTAAGTGATGATGCGATCGAAGATGGTAAGCACGCTAGGCCTAGAATGGGAACTGGCTCAGAAGGATAGCTGCCGGAACACATTAGATGTATGACGACAGATTTTCTAACTTGAGGGTGGTAGCTGGCCAGACGGATACTAGATAGTGTCCTACCACCATGCGGGGGTTGTTGGTTTCTTAACGATGTTTTTCTTTCACTGGAGGCCGGGCCACTGTGAAAAGCGCACATAAATTTTTCGTAAGAAAAATCCATTGGTGCACGGCGGTTTGAACTCGGTACCTCTGTCATCAAAGTCAACCGTTCTCCCGATTACGCCACCGGGCCCTCAACACTCCTACTCCGGAGACTTACCTGGTGCAAAGGTTGGCCATTGCCAAATGCGATCCAAGGCGGAAACGCCACCAAAGGTATGGGTACCCTTGCAGCTGATACAGTGATGGGTGGGTTTTTCTGATAAAATAGGTTATTTGGACTTTAACAAAGTCTTATCTTATTTAGATAGTTACCGGACAAGAATAGAGAGATATTTTTTAGTAAGTTAGGTTAGGTACATTTTTTTTTATTTTTCTCCATCACATAATATACCTACTGTCACTAGGTACCACTCAAGTTCTTATCCTCTACATAAAATTGAAATTATATACGTGAAGTAATAAAAATAAAACATAATTATTAAAAAAATATTTCTTTATTTGTATTGCGTTTTACATAGACATTCAAGGTAAAAAGTTACATAAATATAATTTACTTACATTACTTAATACCATTAAAATGTAGTAGGTAAGTTCCTTTATGGACTATTTACACTATCCAAAAGACGAGACATTCCAGTAAAGCAAGATAAGTTGGCATAGTGTAATAAAAGACAACCCATCACTGTGGTTAGTCTTTTCACAAGTGTTGCGCCTTTCTTAAGCCTTCAGGCTAAAGGCTGGCTGGCTTTTAAGCCAGCAATACTTTTTCATCAGTTAACTGGCTTATGGGTTCTCCAATAATCGCTCTCAACTGCAATTTGAGGCGAATATATGGAACTGTGATACCAAACCTGATTATGATAACTTTATTGATATTCAAGTATTAGGTACATGATAGATAATACATTTGTTGCTGGACAAAAACTATGTTTATTTTTGTCGATTTTAATACAAATCTATTATGAAGATAATGAAATGCTTTATTATTTTCAATTTGGTAAGTATTTTGGGTAAAAATTATGTAGCACTCTAAAAAATACTATCTTAGCCTAAATAACAGAGTTAGTTCAGATTGAAATTATTTTAGTAAATTATTACGTCTGTGTGGACAATCCGGCTTGGCTTACTGGAAAACCTCGTATGTCCATTTATCTTATCGAAACTTCTAACATGAACTTTGGTCCATTTTGTTATTTACAAAATATATATCCCATTAGTTAATAATGGTTCTTAATTGGTAAAAAACTACAACTAATTAAATAACTATTCCAGGAAATATAATAATGATAAGATACGATAAAACCGCCGATAGTATTTATTTTATATATATATGTTACCGGAAATGTATGAAATCTAGGAATTGTATACAAATCCTAGGAAATTTATACAATTCCGAAGCTATTTAGGAAATGTATAAAATATTGTTTCAAAAACGATTTAATAACTAGATTTCCTAGGAAATGTGTAAAATTCCTAGGAATTGTATATAATTCCAATATCGGATTAGGAAATGTATCTCAAATATTTTACATTTCCGATTGCTATTTAGGAAATGTGTCTAATATAATTTGTTTTGTAATTTTTGTTGTAATTTTTTTTAATACGTTATAGGCTATATATATATATATATATATATATATATATATATATATATATATATACCAAGGAAAAGATCTGCCGCCAAAACCTTACGATGTTCAAGAAGCACAGCCCTTGAGGATCAGAGTATTCTAGGTCCAGCGTGTTTAACATCCGAAACGACATCATCGCTTACCACCATACGGGATAGTGGTTAAACACTAGCATGTGATATGGAAAAAAATTATAACCTTTATAACCTATCGGTTTAGGCATCTTAGAGAAATCGGTGAACATACATAGGATTTTAAGCACGGGTAAAGCTGAGGGATACAAATAGTACAGTTCAAATTAAATAATAATACTTAAATTTGAAATTTAATCGGTTACATAGTTCTTTACATGTACATGTATTTTGTTATAAAATTAACAAAGTAAATAATAGGTATAATACTATAGTTTTTCCTCGTTTAAAAAACCCAATAGATGCGATTTTCCGTAGCGAACAATTTAATTCTAGTAGCAAATTTAATAAAATAAATGTTTATTTCAGAACTCTTATACTTACTTTCGAAACATGAAATGTTAAGTTTAAGGCCCTTTTATCTCTGACTGAAAGTATCCACGTCAGGGGCATTATTCAGTATGACCATTTTAATGTCTTACCGTGCCATGTTACGTTATCTCCGCGTTATGGTATTCTCTATGCCAATTAAAACGCGATAGGGTAAGGTTATGAGCGCGTTTTAAGCTGTCAAAATATCGTGACATATGAGGACGTGTAACGCGCGCGTTTTGTATAATTTACCTATCGTGTGACATACAGAATACAAATTTTCAATAACGTGACGTGGCGCGTTAAGGAACGCGTTACCTCATTGGTCATACTGAATAAGGCCCCTGATCTTGATAAAATGTATAGAAACTACATAAAATAATTTAAGAGCGTTTAAAAAACTAAAAGAACCGTCTTCAAACGTCGCGCTAATCAAAGTAGCCTGTATACGTTGTAACTATTATATAATCTGTGCCAGTAGTATGTCGCCGAGATAAGTAAATGCATCGTAATACAAATGTTGATATATTAAAAACGGCTCGGCCGATTTTGTTAAAATTTCAATAGGACCACCTGGGAAGTTATTTTATTTTGTTACCCTTTGATTCCAAATCGGTGTAGGCATCTTAGAGAAATCGGTGAACATACATACAAAAGAAAAGTTTCGAAGAATTGAGAACCTTCTCCTTTTTTTGTGAAGTCGCTTAAAAAAGATTCATTGAAATCGATGGACATCTGAAAAAAAACCGGCCAAGTGCGAGCTAGAATCGTACATCGAGGGTTCCGTACTAGGTTAATAGACAATCTGAACTTTGCAGTTCTATCCCTCTAGTCTAGACCAGTGGTTCCCAATTAGATTTGCTTGCTCACCCTTCAAAAAACTACTTCATCTCGCGTTATAAGCTATAAAATGTACCCCAGCGGTCTGCAGGCCAGCACACAACTGCATGGTCAAGAGACTACCGCACGTACCTCCTCAAGTTACTTTACGTACCCCCAGGGGTACGCGTACCATTAATTGGGAAACACTGGTCTAGACCGATGCCGAAATACATACTATGCTGTAAGACTGCTTTCCACCAAATTTCATGATTCGTTCATTCTGGTAACATGTCTTTATTCGGTTGATAAATATCTTACAGTGTACTAAATTAAAAAAATCTTTTATCAAACGAAGAGTAATGAGAGTGCTCTCTAATAAGGGTAGGCAACACACCGGCAATATCTCTGGTTTTGCAGATGTCAATAGGCGGCGGTGACCACTTACCATCAGGTGGGCCGCTAGCCTTTTTGCCGCTCCGAATATAAAAAAAACTGACCAAGTGCAAGTCGGACTCGGACTAGTAGGGTTCCGTACCACACTACGGTAAAATTCTATAATATCTATATAATATCTATAATAATTAATAAACATTTTACTTCTTATAACGCCATCTAACGTCTAACAAAGGTGTTAGAGATCGACATTTCAATATAACGCCATCTATGGGACGTTTACCTAACTAAGCGTTCATAGATGGCGTGAAATGCCGAAAAAAACACGTTTTTTGTATGGGGAACCTCTATTATTTTTAACTTTATTCTGTTTTTAACCGACTTCAAAAAAAGGAGGAGGTTTCTCAATTCGACCGTATATTTTTTTTTTTTTTTTTATGTTTGTTCGCGGATAACTTCGTCGTTTATGAACCGATTTCGATTATTCTTTTTTTGTTCGAAAGGTGATATCCCAAGTGTGGTACCATGGTAATTTTATCGAGGTATGATAAGTATCTCCAGAGATATTGAGATAAACATCTCAAAATTGGTACTGAAAATGAATAGCGCGGCATTGAAGTCGGTTGTTTTTTAGTTTTTAAACGATATTATTAGTATTTGTTGTTATAGCGGCAACAGAAATACATCATTTGTGAAAATTTCAACTGTCTAACTACCACGGTTCATGAGATACAGCCTGGTGACAGACGGACAGACAGACAGACGGACAGCGGAGTGTTAGTAATAGGGTCCCGTTTTACCCTTTGGGTACGGAACCCTAATAAACTTTACCTGCATGTCACGTAATTCATTTGAACGTCATGTTTGCACAAGTATGGCTACTATAAAATAATCAATATTGTATCTTATCAGAATATAGCGTGACTTATGAGTTACGATGAAATATGATATGGCTCAATTGATCCTTTGATAAGCGCCGTTAATGTTATTATTTGGTATAGTTGTCTTTGTCATGACTATTTTATTTATCTATATATATAAAAGAAAGTCGTGTTAGTTATTTCACTTATAACTCAAGAATGGCTAAACCAATTTTTATGATTTTGGAATTGTCTTTGTCAGGAATAGGATAACAAGTATTAAAAACAATGAATAATTGACCTACAAAAAATATATAAGAAAAATGATTTAGCCAAAATGTTACTGGGTTTCTAAACTGCCAATAATTTGATGTTCAATTGTTTATTCCGTCGATACGGTAAACCGCAAATTAATAAGGGTCATCGCTTCACACGATTAGTGTATTTAGCCAGTGTCAAGAATTAAAATTCTTCAAGGTTTTGTGAATTCAAGTCATGTAGATTTTAAAAATATTAATAAATTTTAAATACTGTCAGTAATGAGAATTGTGTGACATGTTTATTAATGATTTTGTCAGAATGTAGGTAAATACAGAGATATGCAAGAATGTGATAGCCACTTTATGAGTGCCGTATACAGTCTTATCCATACGGCAAAAAAAATATTAGACAGTTATTCATGAAGTAAGTATACTTATTCAGAATTTAAATTAAATACTGGTGATTATATTTTTACAATTAAAATGAAACTCAATCGAACTAATGTCAAGTTAATAACTTATCTATATCAATAATAACATTGCATTGTTTCATTCCATCATGTCTTGCTAACACGCGGTTGAATTTACTCATGTGGTTGAAGTACTTGATTATTGTATTTTTATTCTATTTCTGTATTGCCATAATACATTACTAAACTTAATATATCTTTTGTATTTATTGTATTACGTTCATAACAGCCCAAATTAAGTTAATCCAAAACGTAACACGACATTCATTGTCTATTAGGTGGTACGAAGTTCGCCGGGCCAGCTAGTTTGATAATAAATCTACACACACAGCATTTTTATTACCTTTTTTTATGATCAAATGTAACAAGACAGTCACGACGCTCGCCTGGTGGTAAGCAATGACGTCTACCTATAACAGATACAGTGGCATGTAACATTCTTAATAGCCAAACTTGCATGTCACTGCACTGCGCCAGTTACCTCAAGACATAATACAACAGACATAAAGACATAATCAAGAAATAAAATGTCACTGGACACATTGTATTTCAAACTAAATAAACTGGCCAAGTGCAAGTCGGACTCGCACTAGTAGGGTTCCGTACCACACTACAGTATTTTATAAGATCGAGCAAAAAAACCACTATCATTTTTCGCCAGCAAAAAATAATAATTAATAAACATTTGATTTCTTATAACGCCATCTAACGTCTAACAAAGGAGAAAATTGTGTGAAAATTTCAACTGTCTAACTATCACGGTTCATGAGATACAGCCTGGTGACAGACGGACAGACAGAAAGACAGACAGACAGACAGACGGACAGCGGAGTCTTAGTTACAGGGTCCCGTTTTACCCTTTGGGTACGGAACCCTAAAAACATCCCTAATTCATGGCTGAATCCATTGGCAAAGGGGTGGTACTGCCACAGGCGGACTAACAGAAGTTCTACCACCATAGAAATCCTTCCAAGATAGCGTGAGATCGCCATAAGCTATAATGCCACGTATTATAACATAGTTTAGTAGGTACTGTTAATTATTTTTTGTTATGCACATGGACTAACCAAACAATGAAACTTATAGTAAGTAGGTACTTCATTAACCATATTAACCTAATAAACATTATAATAACGTACTTTGGAAACTTATCGTACTACCTACTATCATCACATATTAGGCATAATACATACTGTGTATAAGGTATGAAGAAGGAGGAAAACTACTTTCAAATGTAGATACCTAATTATGCAATGACTGATGTATACACACAAGTTTCTCGGACAATGCGTGTACATAATCTAAGTATCTATACGACTATATTTGTACGAGAGCAATGTATAATGAAATTAAATATCGCCGACTGTTTATTTGTATATATCTTACTAGAAGTGCCCCGCGGCTTCGCCCGCGTTAAAAACTTCTTTTATTTACTTAAAACTTTTCTTTTCTAAAAACGATTCTAGCATTAAATACATAAAATAAGAATTAGCCAAATCAGTTCACCCGTTTTCATGTTATCGCGTGACTAAGGCAATTCGGGATTCATATTTATAAAAACCGAAAAACCCAAATTTTCAGACTTTTTTACTTACCCCATTTCAAAAAATCCTACGACACGTACTTTATCTCATCTTATTTCGCCATACAAACTTTGAATCCCCGTTCAGTATCCGGGAGGAATTTTTAGAAAATCCCTTCTGAGCGGATACCTACGTCATATTAACTATCTGCATTCTAAATTTCAGCGCAATCCGAAACAATATTGATTTTTGGACTTTGTTACCCCAGTTTATCCTCTTAGGGTGGCATTTTGAAAAAGTCTGAAACTCGTATTTACTTATTTATTTATTAGAAGTACTTGTGTTGCTTCATCCCCATGAAGAGTGAAATTTGAAAAATTCTTTCTTAGCGGATACCTAAGTCAAAATAACTATCTGCATGCCAAATTTCAGCGCAATCCGAAACAATATTGATTTCAGACTTTGTTTCCCCACTTCACCCTTTTAGGGGTGCAATTTCGAAAGAGCCTGAAACACGTATTTACTTACTTAAGTACTTGTGTTAAGTTTCGAATATAAAAGACTATCTAATCTTGTTTCACCATACAAACTTTGGACCCCCATTTCATCCCCTTCAGGGGTGAATTTTGGAAAATCCCTTCTCAGAGGTAACTAACATCGTAATAACTATCTGCATGCCAAATTTCAGTGCAATCCGAAACAATATTGAATTTCACACTTTGTTACCCCATTTCATCCTCTTAGGGGTGGAATTTCGAAAAAACCTAAAACACATGTTTACTTATTTATGTCCAGAAGCACTTGTGTGAAGTTTCGAATAGAAAATACTATGTAATAATGTTTTTCCATAGAAACTTTGTACCCTCGTTTCATCCCCTTAAGAGGTGAGTTTTAGAAAATCCTTTCTTAGCTGATACTTACGTCATAATAACCACCTGTATGCCAAATCTTAGCGCAATCCGAAACAATATTGATTGTCAGACGTTGTTACCCCATTTCAACCTCATAAGGGTGGAATTTCGCAAAAGCCTAAAACACGTATTGTCTTATTTATGTACTCAAGCACTTGTGTGAAGTTTCGAATAGAAAAGACTATCTTATGTTGTTTCTCCATAGAAACTTTGAACCCCCGTTTCATCCCTTTAAGGGGTGAATTTTAGAAAATCCTTTCTTAGCTGATACTAACGTCATAATAACCACCTGTATGCCAATTTCAGCGCAATCCAAAACAATATTGATTTTCAGACTTTGTTACCCCATTTCACCCTCTTAGGGGTGAAATTTTGAAAAAACCTAAAACACGCCTATACTTATTTATGTCCTGAAGCACTTGTGTGAAGTTTCGAATAGAAAAGACTATCTAATAATTTTTCTCCATAGAAACTTTGAACCCCTGTTTCATCCCCTTCAGGGGTGAAATTTGAAAAATCCTTTTTCAAAGGTAACTAACGTTGCAATAATTATCTGCATGCCAAGTTTTAGCGCAATCCGAAAAAATATTGATTTTCAGACTTTGTTACCCCATTTCACCCTCTTAGAGGTGGAATTTCAAAAAAACCTGAAACATGTATTTACTTATTTTTGAACTGAAGCACTTGTGTGAAGATTCGGATAGAAAAGTCTATCTAATCTTGTTTCTCCATACAAACTTTGAACCCCCATTTCATCCCCTTAAGGGGTGAATTTTGAAAAATCCTTTCTTAATACACCCCTACGTACTAAGACAAATATACCCTCCAAATTTCAAGTCTCTACGACCAGCGGTTTAGGCTGTGCGTTGTCTGTCAGTGAGTCAGTCAGTCAGTCAGTATGTCAGGACAAAGATTCTTATAGTATTAGATTAGGCTAGCGTTTGACCACTATCTCGCCTGATGGCAAGCGATGATGTGGTTGAGGATTATGAACACTTTAGTAGGCCTCGAATACTCTGACTCTCAAGGGCTGTGTGCTGCCAAAACACCTTAAGGTTATGGTAGCAATTTTCTCCTTGATGGCGGTAAGCTATTTTTTAGCAAGTCAGGCGGAACATCGATTCATATATAATATTCGACCATACTTCCCACCAGACGAGATAGTGGTCAAACGCTAGCCTATATGATATAAATAAAAGTAAATAAATAATAGTTTAAAAAAATTAAAAAAATACGCTTTTATAGAAAATCCAACTAAAAAATAGAAAATAAATTTTAATAAATTTGAATTAAAAATAGTGTAAGAAAAAATGATTTTATTGTAAAAAAAAAGCGTGGGGTGCATGGTATCAATAGTTCCAAATATTTTATGAACAGATATGACTAGAAGGGTTATTTTGATAATATCCTGAAAAGCACCCCACGCTTTTTTTTACAATAAAATCATTTTTTCTTACACTATTTTTCATTCAAATTTATTTTCTATTTTTTAGTTAGATTTTCTATAAAAGCGTATTTTTTTAGTTTTTTTAAACTATTATTTATTTTTCATTTTTTAGTCGAATTTTTTTTAATTTATTTATTTATTGTCATCGGTCCTTAATAAGTATGCCAAATTTCGAGTTAATCCGACGTTTTGAAGGGGGTTAAAATCATGTTCAAAGATTCCGTTACATACTAACATACAAACATACATACGTCTGAAGCTAATAAAAGCGTATTAAAATAGGTCCTAATCCACTATTTAATTAAAGGCACTTAAATACATCACAATTAAAAGTAAACAACATCACAGTATGCGGTCAATAATAAATAAATACTAAGACTACCAATGTAAGCTGAAACCTAACTTTTTCACACTCACAAATGTCCTGAACACGAAGTCCCATAGTTTGCTTGTGATGCCAAATGCTGAAAGAAAAAGAAAAACATCATTAAAATACATTGTTACACACAATTCAACATTTCTTGGTAGCGACGGGATTCGAACCCGCAACCCCCAGAATCATGCCCAGGTGCTCTGACCAACTAAGCCACAGTACGATCCCATCGTTTAATAACAAGTAACAAAATTAAAATTTTGAAAAAACAGCCACGACAATGACCTTTAGACAATCAACATCACAATATTTATCTAAAAACCAACATTGATTAATTACGAACAGTTTAAAGACAAAATCGAACTAGTTTTGGAGAAAAATGGCAACATGGATTTGACCCAACGAATGATTACTGTAGCGGCCCCTGGTGAGATGTCACCGTAACACCTATCTAAAAACATGCATCAATTAGACCCGAACCGATAACTGAAAATTGCATCAAAATCGGACTAGTAGTTTTGGAGATAAATTGCAACATGGATTTGCACACACAAACAAACATCCTCTCACCCCAAACGCATATACAGACACCGTTCCGTCGTGGGTAATTATATAATAAAATGATTGAGTTTAAACTCCTAAGCAAAACTCTTAACTTTTATTATGATACTAGACGTGCCCCGCTGTTTTACCCGCGTATACATCGTTCCCGTGGGTATATTCCAGGATAAACAGTAACCCTATGTGTTATTTCAGGGTCTAGGCTATCTACATACATAATTTTAGCTCAATCGGTTCAATAGTTTAAGCGTGAAGAACTAACTAACATAACAAAGGCGCAGGTTTGGCCACACATTGAGTACTGTTCTCATCTATGGAGTGGTGCACCGAAATATCAACTGCAACCACTTGACTCCCTTCAGAGAAGAGCTATTAAACTTGTCGACGACCCCAAGCTAACTGATAAATTGGAACCTTTGAGTCTTCGTCGCGACGTTGGCTCTCTTAGCCTTTTCTATAGGAACTATCACGGGGAATATTCTGAAGAGCTTTTTAATATCATTCCTCAGTCCCGTTTCTACCATCGGAACTCCCCACACCGTCAAAAAGCACATCCGCACATTATAGATACGTGGGCATCACAAACTACTCGTTTCACACGACTGTTCTTCCCACGTACCTGTAAGATGTGGAATGATCTCCCATCTGAAACTTTCCCAGAAACCTTCAACCTTGGTAGCGTTAAACGAAGAGTAATGAGAGTGCTCTCTAATAAGGGTAGGCAACACACCGGCAATACCTCTGGTTTTGCAGATGTCAATAGGCGGCGGTGACCACTTACCATCAGGTGGGCCGCTTGCCTGTTTGCCGCTCTATATTATAAATAAATAATAGTTTAAAAAAACTAAAAAAATACACTTTTATAGAAAATCTAACTAAAAAATAGAAAATACATTTTAATCAATTTGAATTAAAAATAGTGTAAGAAAAAATGATTTTATTGTAAAAAAAAAGCGTGGGGTTCATGGTATCAATAGTTCCAAATATTTTATGAACAGATATGACTAGAAGGGTTATTTTGATAATATCCTGAAAAGCACCCTACGCTTTTTTTTACAATAAAATAATTTTTTCTCACACTATTTTTAATTCAAATTTATTAAAATGTATTTTCTATTTTTAGTTGGATTTTCTATAAAAGCGTATTTTTTTAGTTTTTTTCAACTATTATTTATTTTTCATTTTTTAGTCGATTTTTTTTTTTTTTTAAATTTATTTATTGTCATCGGTTCTTAATAAGTATGCCAAATTTCGAGTTAATCCAACGTTTTGAAGGGGGTTAAAATCATGTTCAAAGATTCCGTTACATACTAACATACAAACATACATACGTCTGAAGCTAATAAAAGCGTATTAAAAAAAACAAACATTCGCCTTTATAATATTATAGTAGGAAGTAGGATAGTATAAGAGGTAGAGTACCTTACCAATAGGGTAAGTTATTAACGGTAGGTATAGGTATTAATGGTAAGGCGACGATGACGTTGGTTGCATACAAAATCCAGAGGGATTACCAAAACTATTCTGCGCCCGCCATTTTAAGACATTTACGGCCTTTTTAAATTATTAACTTACTTTTAACTGGCCGTTGCTATATCTCTACTACCTATAGTTAAACATTGCTGACAGTAAAGCTATAAAATTGCCAAAAACTTTTTAAAATGTTTTTAAGGTTTTATCATACAGATAAAGGGGGGAGGGCCCGGTGGCGTAATCGGCAGAACGGTCGCCTTCGATGCCGTGGTACCGAGTTCAAACCGCCGTGCACCAATGAATTTTTCTATCGAAAAAATTATGTGCGCTTTTCACAGTGGCCCTCCGGTGAAGGAAAACATCGTTAAGAAACCAACAACCCCCGCATGGTGGTAGGACACTATCTAGTGTCCGCCTGGCCAGCTTCCACCCTCAAGTTAGAAAATCTGTCACCAAACATCTAATGTGTTCCGGCAGCCATCCTTGAGAGCCAGTTCCCATTCTAGGCCTAGCGTGCTTACCATCTTCGACCGCATCATCACTTACCAACAGGTGAGATAGTGGTCAAACGCTAGCCTATAAAGTATTAAAAAAATTTTAAAAAATAAAGGGGGGTGAGAAAAATACTAGCCCATTAAGTAGGGTATCGTTTTTTTCATCTTTTCGAGTAGATAACTTCTGTATTTTTTTTTTTAAATATTGGAAAGTAATGAAATGGGGAGCCACCGAAGTCAGCATTTTACAAAAATTTTTTCATTTATTAACCTATAAACTTGTAATTTGGTAATAATATGTTTTATTGTGTATATTTACTTATACCAATATATTGATAAATCGGATTTTTTCTTTGAAATGCCGCCATTTTTTTCCGGCCAAATGCGTAGCACAGAGGGGATGCGGGCGGCATACCACTGCTACGGGTCTACGCGTGCTACGAGTTTTCAAGAGAACCAAATGGGAAGAAGGTATATTCTCTCAAACACAACATATTTGTTAAGTGACGGAGTTCTGAGGTAACAAACATAAAAAACAAAACAAAAATTCGAATTGAAAACAATCTCCTTTTTTTAAAGTTTGTAGAAAATAATTTAAGATCGTATACAAAATGAAAAAACCTAAGTACTTCAATGACGCGCTAATCAATTTTATTACCAAGTTTGATGTGTTTTTTCCATATCTCATGACACGGAGATACTCATTAGATCTCAACAAAACAACAATGAGACCAAAAGGGAAGTCCGAAGTATACTCTATAAAACAAAATTGAATTTACCAATTCGGTTAATAAAATACGGAGTTCTGACTGCTCTGAGGTAACATACATAAAATAATAATGACTAGCTGACCCGGTGAACTTCGTACCGCGAATATAAATAAACTATCCAAGTGCGAGTCGGACCCGCACACGCAGGGTTCCGATTGAACAAAATTTGCCTGAAAAATAGGATATAATGAGTTTCTTGTATGTGACCCCCTTTAATTTTTATTTAATTTAGTTTTCAGGGTTCCGTACCCAAAGGGTAAAACGGGACCCTATTACTAAGACTCCGCTGTCCGTCTGTCTGTCTGTCTGTCTGTCTGTCCGTCTGTCACCAGGCTATAGCTCATTAACCGTGATAGTTAGACAGTTCAAATTTTCACAGATGGTGTTTTTCTGTTGCCGCTAGAACAACAAATACTACAAACAAAATAAAGTTAAAAATTAAAGGGAGTCCCCATACAAAAAACGTGTTTTTAAACGCCATCTATCTAATTAGTTCCGGCAAAATGACATAGATGGCGCTAGTAAACGAGCCCCGTCTTTCTAGATCGCGACCAAACCAAATACTCTTGGTAATATCAATTAATCAAATATATGAGGTTGAAACTCTGTTGTTTCGTATTGTACGGAACCCTCCCTAAGTGTGCGATAAGAGACGCGATGCTGACTCGCACTTGGCCAGTTTTATTATTATTTGATCTTATAGCAGCCATTATAATACACATCATGTGTAAATTTCAAGTCTGTATCTATTAAGGTTTGTAAGATCGAGCATAAAAAGCCTCGAAGACACGTTTCTTGTATGGGGAACCCCTTTATTATTTACGAACGAACCAACAATGACCACCTGGGACTACCATCAAAATTCAAAATATTAAAATTTAAATACCTACGCAATAATTCGAGTAATGTGGATATAATTATCGATTCAAAGCCCTTAATTTAATACGTGTTTCAAATTTCAATTCGAGAGTGGAACAGAGTCTACCCTACCGTTCCGAAGGGACGAACGTCAAGAAAATAGGTAGAACAGTTTATATAGGGAAAATGAAATTGTTGTTTTTACTATCTTCCTCGCAATTTTTCGAAACTTTCTAACCGTTTAAACCTTCCCTGGATTACGACAAACATTTCAAAACCAAAATCAGCTAAATCGGCCCAGCCGTTCTCGAGTTTTAGCGAGACTAACGAACAGCAATTGATGATTTTATATATAAGATAATACAGGCGAATTGAGAACCTCCTCCTTTTTGTGGAGTCGGTTAAAAAGAGCTGAAGTGGAAGAGAAGAACTTACCTTTGTCATGGTTGATAAAGTGGTGATTGGAGTGGTATCTCTTCATAGCGTAGAGATAGGATCCGTCTCGAGGTGAACCCTGATGCACGTAGAAATGTGTCATGTCATACATTAGGTACCCTGGAAAGACAAAACAGATTAAATCAATAAATCAATCCAGAGGGCCCAGTGGTGTAGTGGGAGAATGGTCGGATTTGATGCCAGAGGTACCGAGATCAATCCCCGCCGTGCACTAATAGATTTTGCTATCGAAAAAATTATGTGCGCTTTTTACAGTGAGGAAAAGTGAGTGAGTTTTTACAGCCCTCCAGTGAAGGAAAAACATCGTTAAGGAACCCCTAACTGGCTGGCTATTTTTGTGCAAAATTTCAGCTTAATCGGTCCAGCCGTTTGACCGTGAAGAAGTCCCAAACAAATAAATTTACAAACTGACTCGCATTTATAATATTGGTGTTGATGTTGTGTACTGTGGCTTAGGTTTTTTATACCTTGAGATACCATAGACGAAATCCAATTTATGTAATTGTTCACGCCAAACGCAACTTAAAAATGTATGAGGTACCAATTTATTTTAAAATTGCATTTGGCGTGCACGCTAACAGAAATTGGATTGGATTTCATAGCGCCAGACAAGCACTTGACCAAAATCTCACCTGATATTGATGATGAGCATTCATTCTACTTTCATATTGAGCGAATACCTCATTGTCATCATCATCATCATAATCAGCCGGCATCAGTCAACTGCTGGGCATACCCCTCCCAAAATACGCCACAGAGCCCGATCGTCGGCTTAGCAACAGCTTCGATACACTTTTGAAACACTTTTTTTTAAATTAACATATCACTTGCATTTAGCATAACTAGAAGTGCCCCGCGGCTTCGCCCGCGTTAAAAACTTCTTTTATTTACTTGAAAACTTTTCTTTTGTAAAAATCTTTTTATCATAAAAGACATCAAATAAGAATTAGCCAAATCAGTTCATTCGTTTTCATGTTATCGCGTGACTAAGGCAAATTGGGATTCATATTTATAAAACCCGAAAAACCCAAATTTTCAGACTTTGTTACCTACCCCTTTTCGAAAAATCCTGCAACTCGAACTTACTTATTTATTCACAGAAGTACCTATGTAAAGTTTCGAATAAAACAGACTATCTCATCTTGTTAAGCCATACAAACTTTGTATCCCCATTTCGTATCCGGGGGGAAATTTAAAGAAAATCCTTTCTTAACGGATACCTACGTCATAATAACTATCTGCATTCTCAATTTCACCGAAATCCAAAACAATTTGATTTCAGACTTTGAGACCCTCTTAGGGGTGGAATTTGGAAAAAGCCCGAAACACGTATTTACTTATTTATTTACTGAAGTACTTGTGAGAAGTTTAGAATAGAAAAGACTATCTAATCTTGTTTCTCCATACAAACTTTGAACCCCCATTTCATCCCTTAAAGGGGTGAATTTCAGAAAATCCTTTCTTAGTACACCCTTACGTACTAAGACAAACATACTGCCCAAATTTCAAGTCTCTACGACTAGCGGTTTAGGCTGTGGGTTGTCTGTCAGTCAGTCAGTCAGTATGTCAGGACAAAGATTCTTATAGTATAGCATAATTATTGGGTTGTTAAGGGGAATTATAGCCACCAAGGAAGGACGTAAAAATAAGGATAAAGTCCCTAAAACTAAACGTTCACAAAATGTCCTTGATGTTTATGGCAAACCCAAACGTAGTTGATATCGTTAGGGAAAGAGATGAGTCAAATCTACACTACACACTTGTCAGTTTTTAGGGTTCCGTACCCAAAGGGTAAAACGGGAACCTATTACTAAGACTCCGCTGTCCGTCTGTCTGTCTGTCTGTCTGTCTCTCCGTCTGTCACCAGGCTGTATCTCATGAACCGTGATAGTTAGACTGTTGAAATTTTCACAGATGATTTATTTCTGTTGCCGTTATAACAAAAAATACTAAAAACAGAATAAAGTTAAAAATAATAGAAGGTCCCCATACAAGAAACGTGTTTTCTTCGTCATTTCACGCCATCTATGAACGCTTAGTTAGGTAAACGTCCCATAGATGGCGTTATATTGAAATGTTGATCCCTAACTCCTTTGTTAGGCGTTAGATGGCGTTATAAGAAATAAAATGTTTATTAATTATTATTTTTTGCTGGCGAAAAATGATAGTGGTATTTTAGAAACAGCATATAGTACATAGCGATCTCAGATGAGAATATTTTCGTGTTTCATACTTTTTAGAGAGTGATTTTTCAGTAATCGGGTTTTAGTTCTTGAACTTATTTTTTATTTGACTATTGTTCTCAGAATTGTTTCTAAACATAAATTCGCTGTAGACGTTATAGTAATATTATTAGTTATAGTATTATATTAACATCAATGCATTCATTGATTCTATTTCAGATTTATGTGAACAGTGATTTATTGCTGTAGCCGTAATGTGCTCGAATTAATGTTGTTCTGGGCCTATGCCCAAGTCTTTCCAAATCTAACTCTCTATGGATTGTAAAACTGTGTCTTTACCATAAATTAAGAAATCTATATTATTTTACATCTCTCATATTCGGTAAGTAGGTCCTTATTGCCCCCAAATGGGGCTTGTAGGTAACCAATTAGCGCTCTAGGGTAATAATGTAGCTCTAGAAAAGCCCTAGGGCGGTAAGTAATTAAAAAAAAACTATTCACTCTTTCAAAAAGTTCGCGTACATCTAACCATCATACTGGCAATAGACATCATGCATTCAGCCCAATGACAAAAGAGGTCGCTTTGCTATTCAGCCTTGTCTTCGTATGAGTATAATAGTCATCAATTTTAAATATCGAACGGCGAAGCTCAATTTCGTTCTAGAAAAAAGATGAAAAAAGGCGGGAATAGAAAACTTTTACTAATTGTTTGTTTTTGAGATTTTTTTATAATTATGTGCTAATTAGGAAATAAAACATGAGTTCTGCAAGTGATGAAGAAATAAGCTGCACTCCCGATTCAATGAAAATGGAAGCTGAAGCAGCAAGTAACAATCATTTCACTATAAATTTTAACTAATAAAATGTTTTATTCTTGTAATGCCGGTTTTTTCTACTTACCTCACAATCGAGATGTAAAGCAGAGTAGTTAGCTCGGGTGTAAGCATCAATTGCACCCTCGAACTAACTAAATATCTCGGGCTGCAATTGATGCCTTACAGCCCTTGGCTTCTAATCTACTATTCTTTGTCTAAGCAATTCTACTCTACGCAAAATTGCTACTCTGTGCTGCTGACCCAGAAAGACTCAGTCAAGACTGTTGCATATTTGAATTAATAACTGGGCAAGTGGGTATCGGACTCGCACGCGTAGGTTTCCGTACCACAGTTAGTACAATATTTAAAAAGATTGAACAAAATGTGTCTAAAGAAACACGTTTCTTGTATGTGGCTTGTTTCATTCCACCCAAGGATTATCCGGAAGAAATAGCTCTTTTAGCGATAAAGCGCCCATTATACGACTGAAAATAGGAGTTTTTATGTTATTTGTGGTGTACAATAAAGAGTTATATAAATATTGTGGATATACCATTTACCCGAACGAAGCGATTTGCTTCTTCGTTCATTAATTATACGAACAACCAAGGAATGGAATATCTGTGAGTCTGTCCTGAGTCTGTGTTTCCGGTTAAGTACAATATGAGGGTCTTCAAATCGCGAGTGAATAGGTATCTTCTGGGTAAGTACGCTCCATCATTAATCGCATCATCTCCTAACAGCAAGTGTTAACCAGTTCAGTGTAAAAAAAAACAACGGGGTGCACTCCAGGAGTGCCGGCAGAAGTGAAAACTTGAACATTAACGGTGTGCATTCGGTCTACTCTCCCTCCGTCTTACGAATCTTCGATCAGGTCACGTGTCCCTAAAAAAGTTCACAACGCCGCTAAATAAGTTTTCAATTCAAAAAAGTTGTATATCCATCTATCTACATTAATCTCATGGGCTAGCTAGGTATACGATGTTCACAACCTAAACCTTAAATATAGTTTATTTGGCTGATAATAAGTGATAACTTATTATCTTATCGCATTCATCGTCTATCTGGCCCTTTAAATAAAAAGTGACCAAATTCTAAACAATTTAGTTTCAATGACTAAAACTATCACCTAACCATCTACCTTCTTAGATACTAAGATGATTAGCAGGGAATTTATCAAAATTGAGCATTCTCTGCATCCATATCCATATATTTCAAAGTAGCAACAAAGCCAAAAGGCCGACGCAAAATATAGCAAAGCGCAGCGCAGAGCATTTTTCAGTTATTATTTCAGCCGTTTATGTCCCACTGTTGGGCAAAGGCCTCCCCTACCCTCTTTTCATTGATCCAGGTTGGCAGCTATGGATTGTCAGTCTTTCTGAAAGGAGTCTAGTTCATTCCGCCATCTTCTCCTAGGCCTTTTTTTTTTGACTTGGGAAAAATCCTCAAGTGGTAGCGGCGAGGAGATATATTTATTTTTATTCGTATAGAAAAAAAAACGTTATTGTTTAATGTTTCAATCTGGTTTTTAAGTTATGGTGTCTGCGACTGCGTTACTGGCTGTGACGACACAACAGAATTTCATGAACAATAAACTTCATTGATGTATTTCACTATTTATATAAATACGAGCACGTTGTTTGGCCTCGGATATATTATGGCTAAGTTTAAAATTAGGTCATTTATTTTTAAACATATTGTATACTAGCAGTACCCCGCAGCTTCGCCCTTGTTAAAAAAAATCACCGTTAAAAGTTAAGTAATATATGTTATATATTAATGTTTATCCAGGTTAAAAACCTTTTCATTCAAACCCATTCAGTTGCTTTTGCACAATTAAGGAACAAGCCATAGCCAAGCCACCTTTGATTATATACATGTCGAGTATATAATTAAAGGTTTTGACAAATTCAATTTAATCCGTTCGGCGTTAATAATATCCAGAGATATGACGATAAACGTCTTAAACTTGCTACTGAAACTGACTCGCGCGGCATGGAAGTCGGTTGTTTTAGTTTTTAAACTATCTTAATTATGTGTTTTACCTAATATTTATAATATACCTACGATATTCTATAAGTTTGCTTTACCTAAACCTCTGTACAAAATGCCCATTTTCAAAATAAACACGTAAAATACATGCATAAAATAGTTGTTAATAGTGGTATTAGGTAAATTATATGTGAGGTCATAAACGTGCCTAGGTACTTAATAGGTACAGTGAGATACTGGTCAATATTATACCCAGTTCTATGTATAAAAAAAAACAAATTGCACTTTTAAGGGTAACCAACATGAACCAAAAATGGTTATTATGTTATTGCGATACAATTATTACTAGTAATGCACTAATTTGTTTGTAAGTTAGACTTAAGTGAATGTGGTTTACCTTCTTACTATTTGAATAATTTTCAATACAATTAATCAACAATTCATTTTAGCCACATTACCTTAGCAAATAAGTAGTAGTAACCCACAGTAAATCTTTATTATGTACAAACTTCAGAAAAGAGGTTCTAAGTTCGTCTGTATGTATTTTTAGGGTTCCGTAACTCAAAAGGAAAAAGGAACCTTATAGGATAACTTTGTTGTCCGTCTATCTGTCCGTCTGTCAAGAGCCTGTTTCTCAGGAACGCGTAGAGGAATCAAGTTGAAACTTATATCAAATGTAGTAATTAAGTATGTAAATGTAGATTTATAATTTAAAATAGATACCTAGTTAGGTAACCTACTCGTACACCACTAATACGAGTGAACATATTGCATGTTCGAAAAGAACAAACTGTTGGAACTATAATACATTGTAAGATCTTTTGTATACACAGTACATACTTATTCTATTCCAGTACTCGGGTTTACGATACCTATCTTTCGGCTGTGAAATAATCTTATATCCAGACTAATATATCTATATATATAAAAGAAAGTCGTGTTAGTTACTACACTTATAACTCAAGAACGGCTCAACCAATTTTTATGATTTTTGTATTTTTGGAATTGTCTTTGTCAGGAATAGGATAATAAGTATTAAAAACAATGAATAATTGACCTAAAAAAAATGTATAAGACAAATGATTTTGCCAAAATGTTCCTGGGTTAAGAAACTGCCAATCATTTGATGTTTATTCCGTCGATACGGTAAACCGCAAATTAAAGGGTTATAGCTCCACACGATTAGTGTATTTAGCCAGTGTCAACAATAAAAATTCTTCTAGTTTTTGTGAATTCAAGTCATGTAGTCTTTAAAAATGTTAATAAATTTTAAATACTGTCAGTAATGACAATAATATGACATATTTATTGATTGTCAGTTATGCGTGCGTTCATAAATGACTGTATGCTTACAAGCAATTTAGACAATAATGATCAATGCGTAATCAATTTTATTTGCAGAATGTAAGTAAATACAGAGATATGCAAGAATGCCGTATTATATCTGCCGTAGGACCGATAACCGTTGGGGTAGACTGGTTCTTGAGTGGAGACCGCGAATCGGTAAACGTAGCGTAGGACGCCCTGTGACCAGGTGGAGCGACGACATTCGCAAAGCGGTGGGCAGTGGCTGGAAACAAAGAGCTGAAGATCGGGCTCAGTGGCGTGACTTGGGAGAAGCCAGCAGTGGACTGATACCGGTTGATTATGATGATGCAAGAATGTGATAGCCAATTTATGAGTGCCGTATACAGTCTTATCCATACGGCAAAAAAATATTAGACAGTTATTCATGAAGTAAGTTTACTTATTCAGAATTAAAATGAAATACTGGTGATAATATTTTACTATTAAAATTAAACTCCATCGAACTAATGTCAAGTTAATAACTTATCTTTAACAATAATAACATTGTTAAATTCCACAATGTCTTGCTGGCACGCGGGTGAAGTACTTGATTATTGTATTTTTATTATGTTTCTGTATTGCCATAATACATTACTAAACTTAACATCTTTCTTGTATTCATTGTATTACATACATAAAAGCCTAAATTAAGTTAATCTAAAAGGTAACATTGTCTGTTAGGTGGTACGAAGTTCGCCGGGCCAGCTAGTTCATATTATAAACAGAAAACGTTTTTAAACGAGTTCATCTTTTGAGATGTATAATTACGAAGCAAGTGCATCACTTCCAATATCGTTTGCGCGATGCAGGATCTCATACATTTAAGCAATATTTAAAGGAGAGCTATTAAAAGCTATTAAAGCCCCATAGAGTTTCTTGGTGTTTCTTCTCTGATGGGAGTATTTCCGAAACACCGGTAGATTCAACAGCCATTCAGTTTTCCCCTTTTGTCCGCAGATTTTCTTTCTAGGCTTGCCATTTTTATTTTTATTTAAACAATATTATGCAGCTGACAGACGGACTATCAGTTCCATTTGGATCATGATATGTACTGTGATCGGTATGCGTTTCTCTATGTTGTGTTTCACTATTTCACTTTTTTTATTTTTTTTTATATAAAAATTGTCTGAAGTTCTGAAACACACAGTTACATGTATGGTTGGTTTTAACCTACTTTAATTTTTTTTTAAATATTCTGACGTAAACGATTGGATGACAGCTGAATGGTTCATTACTTTTTTTTCTAATTCAAAGCGTTAAATTCTGCTTTTGCTATGTTTACTTGATAATTGGTTATGATTTATTTTATGATTTATGATTTTGACGTGTATATGTGCGTATATTTATACTGCCTACATACTGAATAAATGCTTTGATTCTTGATTCTTCTTGATACGCTAGCGCCATCTCTGGGTTTTATTTATACTTACTTATAATATTACAAATGCGAAAGTAACTCTGTCTGTCTGTCTCGCTTTCACGCCAAAACTACTGCACTGATTTAAATGAAATTTGCTACACAGATAGTCTAGACCCTGAGAAAGGACATAGGCTACTTTTTAATGCGAAAAGAGGGTGAAAGGGGGGGTGGAGGTATCGTCATTTATAAGGTTCCGAACCCAAAGGGTGCCAACGGAACCCTATTACTGAGACTCCGCTGTCCGTCTGTCTGTAAGGTAGCGGTAACTAACTAAAGGTGGTCCCATTGTAGTTTAATCGAGATCTGATAATTATCTCCAGAGATATGACGATAAACGTCTCAAACTCGCTACGGAAATTGACTCGCGGGACATTGAAGTCGGTTGTTTTAGTTTTTAAACTATCTTAATTATTGTTAGTTTTTATTTTTAGAATAATTACTAGCTGTGCCCGCGACTTCGTCCGCGTGGAATAGTTGCTTTGGGTAGCATTTACTAATAAGACACATACGTATCCCAACTACACCGCACCGTACCACGCCACGCTATTCCCCCTTCCCATTCCCCTCACTTCCCCTCCCTTACCCCTTCCCCTCACTTCCACCTCCCCTCCCCCTCCCTTCACTCTCACCTCCCTTCACTCGCACCTTCCCTCCCCTCTCCCCCCTATCCCCTCCCCCTACCCTACCCACCACTCCCCCTACCCTACCCTCCACTCCCCCTACCCTCTACTCATTACTCTACTATTCATTATTCTGTGCTTATATATTAACTGGCGGTGTTAATATATCCCCTTTCCTGTATTGGATAACCAGGCGTGCTGATGAGCACCATCGCTTTATGGTGGACAGTCCATCTACTTCTACCCGCACTATAGAAAAGATAATAATACTACGTACCTGCACGAAACTTTCGGCCACAGTGCATATAGTTGCTGTGGTTTGGCACAGCTATAGATAGATAGATAACTGTTTATTGTACAATTAACAAGTTAAGTTTTAAGAGGGAACGCGGGTTGCACTTTTCCATACAAATGTGTTCCCTCGTTTCCTCCCCGGAAAATGCTTCTAGAGAAAAATTGGTTTCTACAAAAAATCAAGGTCTGCTGTAGCTACGCCTCTATATATTGTTTTTTTTTACCAACCAATTGCAAATAGAAATATGACCCTTCAAAAATCTTAAAGAGGAGATTAGAATGCTTATATTTCTAAATTGTTAAACACAATCCAAAATTTCATCGTACCGACGGGACTTGAACCCGCAACCTCCGGAATAACATGTTCCGGTGCTTTGCCAATTAAGCAACGGTGCGAAGTATCGTTACGACGAAATTAGTGGATTGCATTTGTTAACCCAATTATGCATTGGTGGCTTAATTGGCAAAGCACCGGAACATGTTATTCCGGAGGTTGCGGTTTCAAGTCCCGTCGGTACGATGAAATTTTGGATTGTGCTTAACAACTTACATAAATATACAGTGGGATATACTTCAAAGAAACATAATATTTGCTTATATTTCTTTTTGCAATTGGTTGGCCAAAAAAAAAGAAATGATGGGGGTAAACAAATTTTGCTCTAGAATCATTTTCCAGGGAGGAAACGGGGAATACATTTGTATGGAAAAGTGCACCCCGCATTCCCTCTGGGTGGTCTTATCGCTTAGGGCTTAGAGCGATCTCTTCTAGATAACCTTTGGATGGAGTGGAGAGTACGAACATATCAGGCTGCGGTGTACACAATATGACAACCTTATTTAGATATATTATAATAAATATACTATATTGACTCATTAAAAGACCGACCGACCGAACTACCCTTTAGCCTTTTCACCAGTGTGCTGGTAAAATAAGCGCTTCTCGCACAGGTCTGATGGATACGCAACCTTTTTTAACCGACTGCACAAAAAAGCAGGAGGTTCTCAATTCGTCTGTATATATTTTTTTATGTTTGTTACATCAGGACTCTGTCAAATCTTAACCGATTTGAAAAATACTTCTTTTGTTTGAGAGATTATGCCTCCTGTTTTCTCCCTCCAAATTTTATCGAGATCTCATCTGACACTTATATCCGGAGATATGGAGATAAACGGTATAAGCAAATTTGTATACTTTGATGACATATGATTATAACTAGCCAGTACTTTGACTATCGCGGCATGTGAAGTTGGTTTTTTCGTTTTGTACGATCATAAATTACTTTTATATATCTTATAGGCTGGCTTTTGACCACAAATCTCAACTGTTGATAAGTGATGATACGGTCGAGGATGGTAGCACGCTAGGCCTAGAATGGGAACTGGCTCTCACATTGTTCGGACATCGGTCGGACCGAGTGACACATATAACACTTACCAATAAGAGCTCCGACCAGCTTCAACGTAGGGTAAGATACAACGAGCTTCACAAATAAATACAGCACGTAAGTGATGCCCACCGCTGGGATGGGTGGGAACACCTGGCGGTAGAAGTCGAACGGCATCTGTATAAATAAATTATATAATATTGAGTAGGTTTATAAACATATTGATACTAGCGAGCGACCAGCCACGGCTTCGCACGGGTAGAGCAAATATGCCAACATTTTTTGCATCAGTTTGTTGTGTCGAGTATGAATTAACATCTTCAACAATTATCGTCATATTTCAACCAATTAACGCAAAAACTTAACGAATGATACGCCTTAACCTTTCTCATGAATCACTCTGTCGTGATATATGAATAATTGAATGTTTGCTTTGAGACCGTTGGCTACCTTAAACTGACTGCTGGCTAAAAGGGTTATAGGCCTCTTTTAGTTCTTGCAACGCTTTACGATTGGGCACTGTCCTTATCCATACCTTTCCTTCCTACTTAACGACTTACTTTACCCACTGCTCTGCTGTTTATTTTATAACTCGTGATAATTTAAAATTATTTACAAAACGACTTCAAATGCTGAACGCTCTAATCATTTTCATTACCAAGTTTCAGGTGTTAATCTCTGGAGATATCGATCACATCTTGATGATATAACAATGGCACCACTTCGGGGGAGGGGAGGTGGAAGTGAGGGGAAGGGGAGGGGAGGGTAAGTTAGGGGAGGGAGGAAGGGGGGATTAGCGTGGCATGGTACGGTGCGGTGTAGTTGGGATACGTATGTGTCTTATTAGTTAATGCTACCCAAAGACACTATTCCACGCAGACGAAGTCGCGGGCACAGATAGTTTTATATAATTTTAATTGTCAAATACTAGCTGCATCCCGTTCAATCATGGTAATAAACCTTCCTCTCGAATCACTTTATCTATTGCTGAAAATTGCATTAAAATCCTTTGCATGGTATAAAAGATCTAAGCGTACCGAAAGCGGGAGCGACTTTGTTTTATACTACGTCATTATCATCAGCCGGTGTCGTTCCACTGCTGGACGTAGGCCTCTCCCAAGATGCGCCACTGAGCCCGATCTTCGACTCGTCTGTTCCAGTCACTGCCTTTGGCTTTGTGTGTGACTTTCCATCTTCCGAAGAGAAATTCACTAATCGCCACGCTGAGCAGGCGGGTTGGCGATCGCAGGACGTTGATTCTCCCACCGGTAATGCTGCTGCCCGTCACCGGCCTGTAGTATTTAGCTACGCCATAATTTGAAATGGTTATACCGCCATTTGTCGGTCGTCAGACTACGTAAAGAAGATATATTTTAAATTCTACAAACCTTATGATGCAAGCCGTGAATGATGAAGTGTACTTTCATCATGAAGATCGAGGAGCCAGGATCCAAGTGGAACACCCACCGATGGAGGAAATACTCTATGGCTGTCCATAGCAACACACCCTGGGCGAGATGGTTGATGAACTGCAGATTTGATAGTGGGGCTAAAGTGCACTCGTCTGAAAATAATTAAGATCATCGATAGGTAAAAAATAATTCGATGATTTAGATCAATGTTTCCCAATTAATGGTACGCGTACCCCTGGGGGAACGTAAAGTAACTTGAGGGAGTACGTGCGGTAGTCTGCTGGCCTGCAAACCGCTGGGGTACATTTTGTAGCTTAAGGGGTACGCGAGATGAAGTAGTTTTTTGAAGGGGTGCGCAAGCAAATCTTATTGGGAGCCACTGATTTAGATAGTTTAATAATTTATGATCGTACAAAACGACAAAACCGACTTCACATGCCGCGATAGTCAAAGTACTGGCTAGTTATATACATGTCATCAAAGTAGATAAAATTGCTTTTATTGTTTATCTCAACCGGGGACGAGACCAAATAGGAGGCATAATCTATAGTCGAACTGAGAACCTCCCCTTTTTTTGTGAACTCGGTTAAAAACTGAAAAAACGACTTCCAGTTCCATGCCGTGTAAGTCAGCTTCAGTAGAAAGTTTGAAACGTTTATTGTCATATCTCTAGAGATACTTATCAGATCCTTGATAAAACTTAAACCACCTTGGTGATGAACCCTACCAACGAAATAAAAGAATAATTCAAATCGGTTCAAGATTGATGGAGTAATCGGGTAACAACCATACAAAAATAATGACTTCATTCAAAATTTCAAACCACCCCCACAGAATAATAAATAGTACAACCCCGACTGATTAATGAATAATCTGCTCATTGGGACCATTCCAATGAGCGAAATATTCGAGTGAGGAGAGAGTGAGGAGTTGAGTATTCTAGTTATTCCACAAGTCATTTAATGGCGATCGAGAGGTCGTGAGTTCGATCCGTTTTTATATTGTTATCCTCAAATCTCTGGAGATTATTATCAGATGTCAATAAATTTTAAATGGAACCAAACGGGAGGCATAATCTCTCAAACAAAAAAAATATTTTTTCTAATCGGTTAAGATTTGACGGACTTCTGAGGTAACAAACACAACAAACAAAAATAAACTGGCCAATTGCAAGTCGGACTCGCACTCGTAGGGTTCCGTACCACACTACAGTATTTTATAAGATCGAGCAAAAAATACCACTATCATTTTTCGCCAGCAAAAAATAATAATTAATCAATATATTATTTCTTATAACGCCATCTAACGTCTAACAAAGGTGTTAAGGATCGACATTTCAATATAACGCCTATGGGACGTTTACCTAACTAAGCGTTCATAGATGGCGTGAAATGCCGAAGAAAACACGTTTCTTGTCCCATACAAGAAACGTGTTTTCTCCCTCTATTATTTTTAACTTTATTCTGTTTTTAGTAATTGTTGTTATAGCGGCAACAAAATGTATTTCTGTTGCCGCTATAACATCTGTGAAAATTTCAACTGTCTAACTATCACCTGGTGACAGACGGACATACAGACAGACAGACAGACAGACAGACGGACGGACAGCGGAGTCTTAGTAATAGGGTACCGTTTTACCCTTTGGGTACGGAACCCTAAAAACTACAGTCGAATTGAGAACCTCCTCCTTTTTTGTGAAGTCGGTTCAAAATAAAACTTGCGTAAATCTTCATCACCATTTTCCTGCACCGGTATTCGTTACATTGACTAAACTAACAGATAGACAGAGAGCCAACTAAATTTTTTTTTAACGACTTCCAATAATTTATGTTAGTACAAAACGAAATAACTGGCCAAGTGCAAGTCGGACTCGCACTCGTAGGGTTCCGTAACACAGTTAAGTATGCCGTATTCCATAACTATGATTTTTCGCAACTACAAAATTAACTTTGTTTTTCATAGTGTTTGTATGAAAAACAAAGTTATCTTTGCGGTCGCCATATCTCTAAAACTGCTGACTGTATCTCGTTCAAACCAAATTTCGTTGTTAGTTTTTATTGAGATCTACAGCATATATTTTTTTTAGATTTTTCGCTCCCATACTTTAAAAGTTAGAGGGGGGGGGGGGACACATTAGACGCGCCTATCTTTCAAATGATTGACTTTGAGAAAAATAAGATTTTAGGAACTTCAATGTCATTTTTGAATACCTATCTATAGACACACGTATAGGTTTGAAGATTTTTTTTTTTGTTTCAGTTCCATGTATGGGATGATAATTACGGAACCCTAAAAACCGACTTCACATGCCGCGATAATCAAAGTACAGGCTAGTTATAATCATGTTTTAGCAAAATACTAAAATGATATTAATACCTCCTCGGTATATTGTCTTTTTAGGGTTCCGTACCTCAAAAGGAAAAAAAGGAACACTTTCTTGTCCGTCTGTCTGTCTGTCTGTCTGTCTGTCTGTCTGTCTGTCTGTCTGTCCGTGTGTCACCACCGACTTCCTTAGTTGAAATTTGGCAAGAAGCAAGGTCTTACAGCACAAATAAAGGAAAAATTCCAAAAATAAAAAAGTTGAAAATCAAAGGTTGTCCCCATACATACATAGTTCACGCCAATTAAGGTAGGCCTCTGAGTTCTATGAGCGCTCATACAATTTAGAGGGCTAGCTTAATTGGTACGGAAGCCTCGGTGGGCGAATCCAACTTGGCCGGTTTTTTTATGTCTAATTACAAATATAACGTATTACGAGCATGCTAGCACGGTGACGACTGGTGTAGGAAGCGTCGTATATGGCATAGTGCTAGATCGACAAAATGCAATGTACATGCAACTGTATCGCTACATCAACCTCCCCCTTTTAACATAAAAATAAAAAATATAAAAAAATCACCATACTTAATTACATATAAAATTGTCAAGGATATAAACTTCCTTATTATGTAGTCGGTAAACAGTTTTGTAAAGTGCACAAAGTACGTCGCGCAGCGAGCGCAATGCTGATAATAGCGAAATTTGATCGCTTAGCGTTCAACAGCAGTGTCTCGGCGATGTTACCTACTGATTTTAATTACAATAATACTATCGTAACTTATACTATAAGTTAACTATAAGAAGAACATTACATACATTAGGTGTAACTAATTCTAACAGTCGGTTAAAACTTTAGTTATTTTACTTATAACTAGTTAGAGATCTACTACGGTAACATGACCCGCCCCTCCAGAATTCAAAACGTTTGAAGGTATTTGTGAAAGTATTTACAACGCACCACCACGTATGTGTGCGTACTGGTACTGCCAGCCTGCTACTGTAGACGAATAATTACAACTACATACAAACTCTTTCGTAAGGATGTGAATACACACATTAAAATAGTAACTTGGAGGGGCGGGCCATGTTATCGTAGTAAATCTCTACACTGGACTAAAACAATAGAATTAATATAAAACACTCTACAGACAGACGGTCCGCAAAACAAACATAATGCTTATCTATACTAATATTATAAAGAGAGAACGTTTGTATTTTTGTATTTTTGTTTTTATGTATTTTTGTATGTTTGTAATGATTTGGCTCAAAAACTACTGGACCGATTAAAAAAATTCTTTCACTATTATATAAAATGGACTTTCGAAATGAAAACAGGCTATATATTATCCCGTTTAAATCAAAGGTGCATTCGTGGAGACCTTATTTGCAACCTAAGTCGACAAAAAAACGGTCGAAAAAACAGGTTTCTTACGAACGCTGCCCAATTGAAAACAGATGGAAGCATATTTTCTATGGAAGAGTTGTATAACTTAATAAGACCTACAAAAAAGTCCGCGACAGCATATGTCTATCTCTTAAGGTTGACTCACAATAACCATTTTAATCTTTAATTTTTTGTTAAAAAATATTACATAACTTCCAGGGCTATTTTCAAGTATATAGTATTAATCCTTATCCAAATAATTACGTTAATTAGCTTGGCCACATATATAGATTAAAATTGTCCTTTACAGTATATAATTCAAATGAAAACTCTAGAAGATATCACGGATTTCACAAACACGCATCGCAAAATTAATAAAATATTTGCAGATATATTTATATGATCTATTCTGTGGTTTCACACAGAATAGATCATAGTTACTACGAAAATATTATTATAAGCTTAACTTTTCTGTAGATCCCCACCGATCACAATCAATTTGTAGTCAATATAGTATAATAATATGATCTATTGTTTAAAATAATAATGATCTATATATATAATACAATATTTTAAACCACCCCGACTGATCTATGTATAATCTTTTCATTAAAAGCATTCCAATGACTCTAAACACGACATTTACAATCTGAGCTGTATGTTGGTGAGGATTTGAGTATTCTGTAGAGTCCAGGAGATGTCCCAGCATCAGGTCAATGCTTCCATGTTCTTACAATATCGTTGAAGAAGATTTTCGAATTGATTAGACCTATGAAAGTTGATTAAAGCTCATAGTTTTATAACGATTGAACGAATTTTCATAAATCAAAGCTAAGAACACTCTCGATGAAGACATCTATCAAAAAAAAACTATCAATAATAAAATCAAAATCGGTTCATCCGGTTGGGTGCTAAGATGCTACAGACAGAAACACATATACACATGTTAAACGTATAATAATACCCCTACTTTAAATCAAAATCGGTTCATCCGGTTGGGTGCTAAGATGCTACAGACAGACAGACACACAGATACACACGTTAAACGTATAATACCCCTACTTTTTGCGTCGGGGAACGCCTTAAGGTTACGGCGGCAGATATTCTCCGTAAGCTACTTTTCAACCGACTTCCAAAAATAAGGAAGTTCTCAATTCGTCTGTAAGTTTTTTTTTCTTTCTTTTTTTTGTGTGTGTATGTTACGCGATTACTCCGTCAATTGTGAACCGATTCGAATGATTATTTTTGTAATCGGTAGGGTGCGTTTTCGAGGTGGTCCCACTGTAATTTCATCGAGATCTGATAAGTATCTTCAGAGATATGACGATAAACGTCTCAAACTTGCTACTGAAATTGACTCGCGGGCCATTGAAGTCAGTTGTTTTAGTTTTTAAACTATCTTAATTATTGGTAGATTTAATGATCCCACTACCTACGTACGAAAAGCCATGATTCATAAATGCACATAAACTTCATTGGTAGGTATATAGCTAGGATTAGAACCAACAACCGTCGGGTCAGAATCAGGGCAACTATCCCTTACGTAAGTAAAGTTTTAAGTATTATAAAACAAAGTCCATCACTGCGTCTGTCTGTCTGTTCGCAATAATCTCAATAGCTACTGAATGGATTATCATGCGGTTTTCACCAATAGCCAGAGTGTTTATGAGGAAGGTTTAGGTACATAATTCGTTAAGGTTTTGTGTAAATTGGTTGAAATATGACGATGATTGTTAAATATGTTCTACCCGTGCGAAGCCGGGGTGGGCTGCTAGTAATATTATATATTTACTGGGGTGAACATTTTTTTTTTAAGGTTTGCACTAAACGCACTAAAATAATACTTCCCGAACACCACGAACATTATAATTATTACACATAACCACAGATTGTATATATCTGTGTTCATAACCGAGCGTGGTAGCTGCAGGCGCGGAGAAAGACAACTACCAGTTACATTATCCTCAACTGTGACAGAACATTAGCCAACGGCGGAGCCGCGCTGTCCGGTACCTGTTTCCTCAGCCAGTCGCGTATACGTAGCTACGGAATCGACGCCAAACCACGTAGAAAACCACCAGGACTAACAATGCCGCGATGGCCACCATCAACGAACTTTGTAGAGTCATATGTGTTTCCATCTGCGTGGAACTTTGAGATGACAATTGTATTATCGTCAGACTGTTTCGACACTGATTTACCCATGTAACAATACAATGAATATGAACGTGCAGTCACAATTAAAGTAAGTTGGTTAATGCCAAAACTACATTAATATTATGGTCACCTAAAAATATTGTGAAAAATATGCATTTTTCTAACCTACTTACAATACTGAAATATTTGTATATTTTACAAAATATGTGTGGTATGATAGTCACACTTCTTGAAATACTTAATGAAAACTACGCGTAAATATAAATTAAAACTAAACTTAAGCTAATTATAATTACTGTTTACAAAATTATTATATGTCGTAACTCTACTAACACTGCATCCATATCGGTTCCGAATGTGTCTATATTAATATATTATCATGTTTGTGTGTGACACACTGCTTGAAAAGCTCTCTGCGAAACCATACCAAAGATGCTTCAAACCGTCCTTCTGCCTTATTCACTCTATGACAGACAGCAATACCCTTAGTACGAGTTTTATCGTAAACGCTTTTGGCAGATCTCACATAGTTTTCGACTTATTCTGGCCCCTGATTGGTCTAAATTTAGTAAAGTATAGTAACCACTAGAGGCGCTCTCGATATACGAAATCGAGTTTGGTATGAAAACTCGTACTAAGGGTACAGTATGCTTCTCTACGAGCGGTATGATAAGCGAACGTAAGTACAAACATAACGATATACTAAACGATTATACCGCCGAGTTAAACTACGACTAAAAGGTATATTTATTAATTTAGTTATAACTAAAGGTATGTATCCAACCAACCTAGAACGATCTATTTGTATTTATTAAAAATATTTTTTTAATAACTGGATAGAGGTATAGATTTATGATACACTTAATTTATAAAACTACTATTTACTTTTATCCCTAGCCTTACTTGTTACATACGAGTACTACTTAAAACGTAACGGTATGCGTACCACACGACTACTGCGAGTTTTTCGTCATGGAGTAATATTACTGGATGAACTCGGAGTGTCGAGTTTTACGTCATCTCTCGAAGTATGAGTGGGTGAAGAGCTGCATGTCTCATTTTCTTCGATCAGCAAATAAGCTGGTTTTAGACGGTCTATCGAAATATTTATACGTCTATTAGGAAGTTGTACATTATAGACTTTATTTCTTCTGGCTAAGACTTGGTACGGGCCGTCGTAGAGAGGTTGCATAGGCCTACGTACTGCATCGTTCCGAACAAAAACATATGTACACGACTTTAAATCAGGGTGAACGAACAAAGTACGTGCATGTCTTATTTTTGTTGGTACTGCTATCAGTTTACGTATCCTGTCTCGCAACTCCTGCACCAAAGTTTGCGGTTCTGAGTGCTCTGACCTTTCAGAAACAAAAAACTCGCCTGGTAATCACATGTGATGTTAGAATCACAGTGCAGAGTAGATCTGAGTCCCAATAAAACCGTTGGTAACTCATCTACCCAAGACGTAGAGTTCAAACGGGCACGAAGCGCAACTAAGACTTCTGTGCCATCTCTCTATCATCCCGTTACTTTGCGGATGATAAGGTGAGCTTCTAATTCTGTTTATTCCCATGCATTTCATTCACTCAGAGAAAAGGTTGCTTTCGAATTGGCGACCTTGGTCAGACTTCAAATATTGACAAACACCGAACCTAGTTATCCAACCGTCGTAAATACATTTTGCAACAGTCTCTCAGCAGTTATATCGCGAATAGGAAAAGCCTCAGGTATGTGTACAACGATCTAGGATGGTGAGCAAGTACTTGAAATTATCTGACGTCATCGGCAGCGGTCCGACTATGTCCGTGTGTATATGCTGGAAACGTCCAGCTGATGGAAAGCGTTCTAAAAAGGATACAGTATGACACTGGACTTTAGACCTCTGACTAAGCGAGCCTGCAACTACGTTATCGCTACCACCAATGAATTTGATATTTATAGCCGGGTCTGGCGCTGGGAGCGGCGCCGGTACCGGTCCGCTAATTGGTGTCGGTAACATGACGCACAAATAGTCTGAGCATGCTAGCATGGTGACAACTGGTGTAGGGAACTTACGTCGTATTTTGCATAGTGCTAGATCGCCAAAATGCAATGTGTGCGTGTGTGTGAGTGTGTGTGTGTGTGTGTGTGTGTGTGTGTGTGTGTGTGTGTGTGTGTGTGTGTGTGTGTGTGTGTGTGTGTGTGTGTGTGTGTGTGTGTGTGTGTGGATGCGTGTGTTGTCATTAGAATTTCAGTGTCTTCATAGCTCATTGTCCTTAAGTGACTAGTAATTTTAAGTTTGCATTTGTATCGTGTGTCTTTGAGTATGTCAAGAGACCTGTCCAGTGCTTGATACAGAAATGGACCCATAAAAGCAAAGGATCTTCTTGCATATAATGACTTATGTTGAGGAGTGTCCTATTTGTTGCGGCGTGTGGATCTGTGTGACTGTGATAGTGTAGATGTGTGTAAGGTGCACATTTGTGGTACCGTAAAGTAGTAGCCAGGATGGTAAAGTAAGATGTTTAGTGTCTGAGTATAGCTGCTTAGTTGGATATCGGAAAGCTTTGCTGTAGGCAACTTTTAACACTGCACGTTGGGATTTTTCCAGCATTATAAGCTTGGTTTTGGTGGCAGAACCGCAACAGACGATTCCGTAAGATTGGCTGAAAGAGAGACAAGTAGACGGTCCTTATAACTGATTCGTCTGCCACAGACCTGAGATTTTTAAAAATATGTTGCAATTTTCTTAGCCGGTTCTTTAGCGCGTTAATTTGCATATTCCATGTTAACCATGGTTATCTAAAATGATACCCAAGTATTTTATACTTTCTGTTTCCTCAACGTGCGAACAAGCACACGAGGTGCTGCTAAGGTTCGTAAATTGTTTATCTCCATATCTCCTAAGATAATAGTCAGATCTCGTTAAAATTTGAATTGGACCAAACAGGAGGCATAATCATTCAAACAAAAAAAAATTTTTAATCAAATCGGTTAAGATTTGACGTGAGTTCAGAGGTAACAGACATCGAATTGCGATCCTCCTCCTTTTTTGTGAAGTCGGTTAAAAAGGAGGAGGTTCTCAATTCTTCTGTAACCTTTTTTTGTATGTTTGTTACGCGATTACGCCGCCAATTGTAAACCTGTTAACACTATTATTTTTCGATGGGTAGAGTACCTCCACGGTTGTTCTATTATTTAATTCATTGAGATCTCAGATCTGAAGGCTATCTCCAGAGATATTGAGATAAACATCACAAAATTACCATTGAAACTGACTGGCACGGCATGTGAAGTCGAGTTTTTAGTTACTTCATTATTATTATGATAAACCAAAACAACCACATACTCGCAAAACACTGTACTTTGTTTGTTTGTAACCTCTATCTTCACGATTAAGCAACTGGACCGATTCGTCTGAAATTTTGCTCAAGTATATTCAATATCACAGACCTGCTACATATTAAACTAGATCGCGTACACCGGCCCCCATGAGACCGACCTTGAACGGAGTTTGTCCCCTTCTTTTGTATGGACAACTTATATATAATATACACATAGTAGAGAACATATATAGCTCTAGCAGGCAGTAGCAGGTTGTTAGACAAGGACACACTCCCACCCTGGTGTCTCTCAATTGGGCCGTTTTGTTCTACAAAGCAATTACAACCTTATTGCTAAAGTATGCGGAGTAAATTAAATTAATCAAAAGATCTGCAGTGCACCATCCTTCTATATTACGTCGATGGTCAATATAGTAGACATAGGATACTTTTTAGCTAAGCACACAGATAGTATACACTATACATAAATATATGTCACAGTAAAATAAATTACCTATAGTGAAACATCGCCTTTGTGTTCTTTTACAAGTAATGTTTTTTTTTTCTTATTATATGACATAGGCTAGCGTTTGACCACTATCTCACCTGTTGGTAAGTGATGATGCGGTCGAGGATGGTAGCACGCTAGGCCTAGAGTAAGAACTGGCTCTCAAGGATAGCTGCCGGAACACATTAAATGTTCGGCGATAGATTTTCTAACTTGAGGGTGATAGCTGGCCAGGCGGACACTAGATAGTGTCCTACCACCATGCGGGGGTTAGGTTTCTTAACGATGTTTTTCCTTCACCGGAGGGCCACTGTGAAAAGCGCACATATTTTTCGATAGAAAAATCCATTGGTGCACGGCGGGGATCGAACTCGTACCTCTGGTGTCAAAGCCGACCATTCTCCCACTAGGCCACTGGGCCCTCTATTCTACTAATACAGGGTAGTAATAAAACGTACCCTCAAGCGTTAGATGTTCCAGCAATAAAAGCTCGGTAAGTAACGAGAGACATTCGCGTTCACAAGTCGTAACTCTTACCTTACCTAGTTAGACACACCTAGTTGCTTGTACTATTATTTATTCTGTGACCTAGTGCACTGCCACTCCTTATATACACATCGAGGCTTAGAAAAACTACTACAGTGGGCCGGAGAGAAAGCGGGTCGATATATATTTTTTTTTTACATAGAACTGGGTAGCACTTGAGCACTATCTCACCCGATGTAAAGTGATGATGCGGTCGATGATGGAGCGATGAAGACCCCCATGTTGTATTTAGCCGGAACACACACTCAGACAGAGCGAGCATTCCATTCCCTGGTGGTTCGCATGATGAACGAAGACGCAAATCGCTTCGTTCGGGTAGATGGTATATCCACCATAAATCGGTGGCGCCTTTTATCTATGTATATCTATATATCTGTGTCTCTGGATGACCGATAATAAAATGGGGAAGGTGGAATCAAATCTTGCAGTTCCATAGCACACTCTCCAAAATGTAACCGATAGAAAACCGATAAACAAGCGTATTAATATAAATAAACCCCAATAACTTTCAAAATATTGTAGCTAGCTTTATGAAATAAAGTGTATCACGGGCATTTTATTTTCTAAAGTCATCTAGTGCAAGCTTATAATGTTTATTTTAAATAAAAGTAAGTCAGGTTAGTTGTAGGTACCAACTGGTACCTACAACTAACCTGACTAACTAACCTAACTAGGTTATGACTAGTTGAAGATCGTTCACAAAACGATAAAAACCGACTTCAAGTGCCGCGCTAGTCATTTTCAGTACCAAGTTATTAGCATGGTGGCAGGACACTATCTAGTGTCCGCCTGGCCAGCTACCACCCTCAAGTTAGAAAATCTGTCGCCAAACATCTAATGTGTTCCGGCAGCTATCCTTGAGAGCCAGTTCCCATTCTAGGCCTAGCGTGCTTACCATCTTCGATCACATCATCACTTACCAACAGGTGAGATAGTGGTCAAACGCTAGCCTATAAGATATAAAAAAAAAGTTTGTGTTTATCTTATCTTTATATCTTCGGAATTACTCATGAAATCTCGATGATTTCATCAAATAAAAGAACCGACTTCAAATGCCGCGCCAAGCCCTTTCAGTTTTATTTTATTAACCAACTCCAAAAAAAGGAGGAGGTTTCTCAATTCGACCGTATATATTTATTTTTTTATGTTTGTTCGCGGATAACTCCGTCTTTTATGAACCGATTTTGATTATTCTTTTTTTGTTCGAAATGAGATATCCCAAGTGTAGTACCATGGTAATTTTATCGAGGTCTGATAAGTATCTCCTGAGATATCGAGATAAACATCTCAAAATTGGTACTGAAAATGAATAGCACGGCATTGAAGTCGGTTCTTTTTTAGTTTTTAAACGATATTATTTTTGTGACTAAAATGGTGTTAAGCCTGATGTTAGGTAAGCGATAAAATAATGATATTAACACCTGAAAAGTATACCATTTCAAAAAAGAGTTTTTGGTAAAGGCGTCTTTGAGTAATCGGGAAACCAACTAATAAACAAATGATTCCGACGAATTTATTAGCTTCTCCTTATTTGAAGTTGGTTTAAAAATTAATAATACTCACGATTCTTTCAGTAATTAAATAACGGGGCAACGTTAGGACTGACCAACTACATGTTAACTTGTTAAATAAGGTAACAGGTACATTGCAGTGTCGAGCAAAATTCTGACGATCACGAGTTTGCGTGCCAGGGGCGAGTGTCTTGCTTGACCTCATATCATACCATTAAATAAACTGGCTAAGTGTAAGTCGGACTCGCACTCGTAGGGCTCCGTATCACACTACAGTATTTTATAAGATCGAGCAAAAAATGCCTCTATCATTTTTCGCCAGCAAAAAATAATAATTAATAAACGTTTTTATCAAAACATCGTTGTCAGCCGCGTGCTTATTTCTTATAACGCCATCTTACGAATATCTAACGCTATCTAAGTGAAAGTTAACACAAAAGTGTTAGGGATCGGCATTTCAATATAACGCCATCTATGGACGTTTGTTTACCTAAGCGTTCATAGATGGCGTTATAATAAAATGCCGAAAAAATGCACTTTCTTGTATGTGGACCGGACCCCCTTTAATTTACCTAACTTATAAGAAACTTACCTCCACAAGCGACAGTCTCCACATACGCTGTGAATCCTAGGTACAGTATAATAGGTATCCAGAACACAGGAACAAGATACCAGGGTGTGTAGGTGAGAGCTTCTAGTAACGGATGGGCGAAGAGTCGACAACGCCGATAGACAGCACAGTTCACCCATTTCTCGTAGTGAGGGGCAATGGCTTCCAACTGGGATAAGATAGGCTTGGACCAGTCTAGTCGACTCTGAAACAATAAGTAGTGTTACTTTATAGTCCGGTCAATCTAGACCAAAAAATGAGAGTGAAGGTACATAAAATCCCAACAAGCTGAAAATCAGTAAAATTGTTCAAAACATAATTATAAATCATATTTCAAAGTTCCCCATCATTCCCGTGTATGGAAAAAAAAATCTAGGTCAAAGTTAAAAAAATTGAGTATTTCGCGATTTTCAGAAAAACTGTAAGTTTTATCATAAAAGTACCTGAGACAAAATTGTAGACCATAAAATTATCTATAATAATAATATCGTTTAAAAACTAAAAAACAACCGACTTCAATGCCGCGCTATTCATTTTCAGTACCAATTTTGAGATGTTTATCTCAATATCTCTGGAGATACTTATCATACCTCGATAAAATTACCATGGTACCACACTTGGGATATCTCCTTTCAAACAAAAAAAGAATAATCGAAATCGGTTCATAAACGACGAAGTTATCCGCGAACAAACATTAAAAAAAAAATATACGGTCGAATTGAGAAACCTCCTCCTTTTTTAAAGTCGGCTAAAAATGTATCAATACTTTTTTTTCTACGAGCCACCGTTTCGTTAAATATGAGCTTATAATAACCGGCCAAGTGCGTGTCGGGCCACGCGCAGTGTAGGGTTCCGTAGTAGCCTGTGATTCAATGCAAGTCTTTACCCGTTATAAACAAGCCACTAGGTACTCCGTCTTTGTCACTTTAAAGGATTTATTCTAAGGATTTTGTATTTGATACAAAATTATCCAACACCCAAGTTCAACGACTGCTAAACTTATAAAGTTATCTTAACAGCTATAGTTTTCCTCTAAAGTTTATGAAATGCGCTATTATCACGATTTTTTCCAGATTTTTCAAGCCAGCAGTTTAGCTTTTAGAGGGGGGGGACGCCCTACTGGAACAAACATTTGCACTTTAAAGTTTAATATGTCGTAAATGGAGCATTCAATCGAAAAATGGTATTAGCAACCCTAAAGTCATTTTAAAGACCTATTCAACGATACCCCACACGATGGGGTAGACGATGAAAAAAAAATGTATCCCCCACTTCTCATGTCGGGGAGCTACCCTAAAAAAAATATTTTTCAAAATTTTATTTCAGAACTTTGTCGGCGTAATATATATATACATACCCCCCACAAAATTACAGCTTTCTAGTAAAAACCTCGGACAGACAGACAGACAGACAGACAGACAGTCGGACATGACGAAAGTATAAGGGTTCCTTGTCAGAACTACGGAACCCTAAAAAGCTAAAAAGATTATTATGTTTATCGAGTAAGAGTAAGTACACTACGTACTTATTAAAATGTAACAAACTATGCTACTAAGCTATGCCCCGCGGCTTCTTCCGCGTTAAAAAGTATTCTATATACGGTAGGATCGTATACTTAGTAGAACAAGAAGGCATTTTATTAAGATAGTGGCAGCATATTACCCACAGAAATATGAAATTAATAATTTATTATTCATATTTCTGTAATTTTACTGGTTATTAGTGAAGGACACAAAAGGACTAGTAGCGATCACGGTAATACAATGATTTCTTCTAGTCAAACTTCATCACAAAAAAACATCCTATATCCTTAGGCACGAATTCTTTTCGTCTGCATTTTTAACCGACTTTAAAAAAGGAGGAGGTTTTTAATTCGCCGGAATCTTATTTTTATGTAAGTTTACCGATTACTCAAAGACGAATGGACCGATTTAGATTTTTTTTTTGTATGGGTAGATATACTTCTTAGGTAGTTTCATTTAAATTTCATCGAGATATGTTCAGTATCTCCAGAGATATGGAGATAAACACCTTAGACTTGGTACTGAAAATCACTAGCGCGGTATTTGAACTCGGTTCTTCTATAACCTGTATACCTGCTCTACGATAACAATCATGGCCAAGTGCCAGTGGCTATCCAATAGCACCTTCCAAACTATCTTATTTACGTGTAGAGAGCTAGTAGAGAGGCATTTAGCAGTTACTTACACAATCGGAAGGCGTCAAAACAATTAACATATTTGATTAGAGAACGGTTGTATTGAGGCAGAAGCACAGAATAAATAATAGTACAAGCCAGAAGTCAAGGTTGCAAGACTGTTAATAACTAGATAATAATTTAGGTCTTTACTCTTTACATATGAAGTCTGTGGGACTCATTTATTTGTCATCCAAAAGAGGGAGCTTCTCAATACGTCTTAATTATTTTTTTTGTATGTATGTTTCGCGATTACTCCGCCGACTGTGAACCGATTTGAATGATTATTTTTGTTGCAGGTAGTGTTATTCACCAAGGTGGTCCCGTTTAAATTTTATCGAGATCTGATTAGTATCTTCAGAGATATGAAGATAAATGTCTCAAACTTGCTGCTGGAACTGACTCGCGCTGCATGGAAATCAGTAGTTTTAGTTTTTAAACTGTCTTAAGAGCGTACGCGGGGTGCAGTTTTTCATCCAAACGTACTCCCCTGTTTCCTCCCTGGAAAATGCTTCTAGAGCAAAATTTGTTTCTACAAAAAATCAAGGCTTGCCATAGCTGTGCCCCTATTATTTGCTTTTTTTGATCAACCAAATGCAAATAGAAATAATGGCCCTTCAAAAATCTTAAAGAAGAGATAAAAAGGCTTATATTTCTAAATTGTTAAACACAATCCAAAACCTCATATATATTTCTTTATATATATTTTATTCTTTATATTATTTTCTTTATATATATAGGTTTATATTTCTTTTTGCGATTGGTACGCTGATGATAGCCATAGCTACAGCAGACCTTGATTTTTTGTAGAAACAAATTTTGTTCTAGAAGCATTTTACATAATACGTTTGTATGGAAAAGTGCACCCCGCGTTCCCTCTTAATTATGACTTTTCTTTTTTGTAACTTCTCTTAAAGGAAATACATTTTTTTGGTAAGACACGATACGGTCATGGATGGTAGCAATTAATTAGCATGCATAGTAAGAAGCTAGGCCTAGAATAGGAACTGGCCCTCAAGGACAAAAAACAATAGATACATACTAGTGAGCCCTATAAGGTATTGGGCTCTACTATAGAATGAAACAATTAAATATGAAACACGTCTATTTATTATTAGCTCTTAAGAGGACTCCTTATATTTAAATTATGATCTAAATCCTAATAAGGTATGTGCTGGAGGTACACTAGCTCAAATAATTTTTGTTTTATTCAACCGACTTCCAAAAAGAAAGAGGTTCTCAATTCGTCTGTATGTTTTTTTTGTGTGTATGTTCTGCGATTACGCCGTCAATTGTGAACCGATTCGAATGATTATTTTTGTAATCGGTAGGGTACGTTTCCAAAATGATCCCATTGTAATTTCATCGAGATCTAATAAGTATCTCCAGAGATACGACGAAAAACGTCTCAAACTTGCTACTGAAATTGACTCGCGGGGCATTGAAGTCGGTTGTTTTGGTTATTAAACTATCTTAATTATTTTAATTCAAACCAATAAGTTTATTGATATGATCTATTTCAGGTTATTTGACGTGTGTGAGTGCAGATTTTTAATTTGCCCTTATACTGAATAAATGCTTTGACTTTGAATTCGACAGTCCTAGCATTTGCCATTACGGAGTTCATTCCAGTCCCTACAGCCAGGGTAGATCATCAGGTCAGCTCGATGCTACCATATAATTCCATTGTGACCGAAGGTACGCAATATAGCAGTCTGTCATTAGTCATTATAGTACTGTTAATAATTCATAATCAAAACTTTACAAAATAGATAAAATATGTCACAATTTATATAAATACAAAAAAAATAACGAAACCCTGGGTGCGAGAATCAGAATCGCATCGCATGTGTCCAGTTTTTTTTAATCGACTTCCAAAAAAAGAAGTTTCTCAATTCGTCTGTACGTTTTAATTTTTTATATTTTTTTTTGTATGTATGTTACTTGATTACTCCGTCAACTGCGAACCTATTCGAATAAATATTTTTTTTACCGGTAGGGTACATTTCCGAGGTAGTCCCTTTGTAATTTCATCGAGATCTGATAATAGCCCAGAGAAAACTAAACGTCTCAAACTTGCAACTGAAATAAACTCGCGGGGGAATGGAAGTCGGTTGTTGTAGTTTAACTATTTTAATTATTAAACTATCCTAATTATTAGGAGATTGAGATGCATTATGGAGAGTGTAACGAATTGATACTGCCATGCCCTTTCTATAATCAAAACCAGACGTACTGATGTGCGCTACCGCTATAATGAGGTAGACGTTCAAAAAATGGAATTCTTTGCCAGTGTCTATGTTTCTAGTGCGAGTACCTAAACTGTACCTTCTAGGCAAGCGTGCTACATTGTGGAGCACATCACATCGTCACATCAGGTGTTATGGTGATATAGCAGTCAAAAACTAGTCAAGCTTTTGACTTTATTTTTAGACATATAAAATAAAACTGGCCAAGTGCAAGTAAGTCTCGCACTCGTAGGGTTCCGTAACACAGAGTATTTTATATATATGATTTTTCGCCAACAAATAATTAACTTTGTTTTTCATAGTGTTTGTATAAAAAACAAAGTTATATCTGCGGTCGCTATATCTCAACAACTGCTTACTGTATCTCGTTCAAACCGATTTTTGTTGAAAGTTTTTATTGAGATCTACAGTACATATTTTTTCTAGATTTTTCACTCCCTTACTTTAAAAGTTAGAGGGGAGGTGACACACATTTACCACTTTAGACGCGCCTATCTTGCAAATGATTGACTTTGAGAAAAAATGGTTTTAGAAACTTCAATGTCATTTTTAAAGACCTATCTATAGACACCCCACACGTATAGGTTTGAAAAAAAAAATTGTTTCAGTTCTATGTATGGGATGATTTCTATGTATGATTAAACTTTTAATATTTTTATTTTTGAATTAAAATCGGAAAGCTGTTCATGGAATACATCTACCTACCAAGTTTCAATTGTGTAAGTAGTCCTAATAGTTTCGGAATAAAATGACTGTGACATACGGACGGACAGACAGACTGACATGACCAATCTATAAGGGTTCTGTTTATTGCCATTTGGCTACGGAACCCTAAAAAGCTTATAGGAGAGCATATTCACACGAATTTTGAACCTTATCTTATCTTTTCAAGCCAACAAAAACTAAGCCTTCTTAACAAGCCTACTAAAGACTTAAAACGCAGCTAAAACAAACTATAATTATTCTTCAGCCATTTGATTAAATATTGAAGGCGGAAATATCGATTTGTCATTAATATAGCCTCTTGCGATGTGCCTTAAAATCAATAGGCTGCATGTTCGATGTCGGTAATTCACTCTATGATACGAGGTCTAGATTAATTCTATATTATCTATTGCTATTTATTTACGTCAATGACTTTACGTTTTTTTTATCGATGTTTACCTCATCTGTTACTTTTTGACCGACCTTAGAAAAGGGGGAGGTAGGTACTCATTTTGTGTTAGATGTTTTTAGGGTTCCGTAGGCTATAATAGCAAAGAACGGAACCCTTATAGATTCGTCATGTCTGTGTGTCTGTCACTGTCTGCCACTTTATTCCGAAACTATTAAGACTACACAGTTGAAACTTGGTAGGTGTATTCTATGAACCGCTGTATGATTTTAATACAAAAGTAAAAGATTAAGGGGGCTCCCTACTCTCTACATGGAACTTAAACTAAAAAAAATGTTTTTCATCAAACCTATACCATAGATAGGTCTTTATAAATGACTCAAAGTCAATTATTTGAAAGATAGACACTTCTTAAGTGGTAAAATGTGTGCCCCCTCCCCTCTAACTTTTAAAGTAAGAGAGTGAAAAATAGAAAAAAAGTTATGTTGTAGATCTCAATAAACACTTCAACAAAAGTTGGTTTGACCAGCCAGCAGTTTTTGAGATATAGAAACACTGTGAAAAACAAAGTAAACTTTTTGGTGGCGAAAAATTATAGTAATAAAATACTCTACTGTGTTACAGAAGCCTACGAGTGCGAATCCGACTTGCACTTGGCCAGTTTTAGGTTAAGGTTGGGTTCCGTACCTCAAAAGGTAAAAAAGGAACCCTTTTAAGATCACTTTCTTGTCCGTCTGTCTGTCTGTCTTTTAAGTCCTTTAACCTAGTCTGAGAAGTTGGTACGGAAGCCTCGGTGGGCGAGTCCAATTCGACATGGCTGGTTTTTATTTTATGATAGTCTGAACTGAAATCATGCTTCAATGTTCTATTAGATAGATAGATTGATAACTCTTTATTGTACACCACAAATAACACGAACTCTTAAACAATAATAGACTTAATTTTAGTTTTACAACGGGCTGTCTTATGTATGTGTTTAATCTTAGTAAGATTGACTGGTTTCACCCGCATAGTCTCTTTTCCGTGAGAATACGGGGATAAAATATAGCCTATGTTACTCGCTGATAATGTAACTTTCCATTAGGCTGAGTGCAGACTTTAGACAAAACAGTCTTGAGACAGACTATTGCAGTACAAAATGAAGCCGCGCACACCTGAGACAAAACGTCTCGTAGACAAAACTATCTACGAGATACGGCGACAAGTCTGACTGACGACTGTCGGCACAGAATCGATAATATTATACTATTAATATATTACTACGTATAGAACGGACACGTACGTTGTTACGTACACTCATATATTTGTACACCTACCAATAAATTCGTATTTTAGAGTTCAATTTTATTTATTTATTTATACTTTTGCACACACAAAAATTGTACACGGAGGACTTAATGCTAGAATAGCATTTTCTACCAGTCATCCTGGAGGTGCAGAAAAAATAGTGGCGGCGCAGTAAATTACAACAGAGAGAAAGCAAATTATTCCAAAAATTAATTTATAATATTTTAAAATAATTAATACATATGTTATAGATATATACAAACAGATACGAATAGATTAATATTTATACATATATATATATATATATATATATATATAAATTATATACGCATAATACAATATATACAATTACATAAAAAAGTAACTATGACAAATGCAGTAGAATATACATACTAACAAAAAGAGAAACTATGGGTAAATCTTCTTTAAAAAGTGCTCACGGGTTTTCATCTTAAAAACTTGTTTTGAGTTTACTTGCCTAACTTCCACAGGAAGTTCATTCCAAAGTTTTACAGCTTTGACAGAGAAAGAGTTTTCTAAAAAGGAAGAAGAGTGATAATTTTCACATATGAAACAACTTTATTTATTATATCTCGTGCTTATATAAACGTTAGTTTGTAAAATCTATAATATAAATAAAAATGAATCACCAAATGTAAGCGCATAACTTCTATATTATATAAAAAAAGATAAAGTAGGTATCTAGTTACTGTATAACTGAAGAAGACAATATATAATTCTATACGTAGTATTATATTATCTGTTCTATGTCGCATCGTAGACAAAGCAGTTTTGTTTCACGACGTGTGCGCAGCGTGATAGACAAAACTGTCTTAAGACAGTCCTGAGACAGACTTGTCTTTACGAGACAAGTCTGTCTCAAGACTGTTTTGACTATAGTCCGCGCTCAGCCTTAGAGAAAGAATTTTTAAATCGCTCGAGTAGTTTTTAAGTTAAGTCGTAACAAACAAACAAAATATAAAATTTTTCCTCTTTATAATATTAGTTTGGATTGTACCTACTGTGTGGTAAGTACGGAAATCGTTTGCAAGTCTGACTTGCACTTGGCCAGTGTATTAAACTATCTATTTATTTGTACATAAGTAAGTATACCAGGGTTTTACCGCTGATAGTGAATAGCAGGATGCACTATCAGTTGGTAAAATATCCTTGTGGGTTTTTTGTACGAAAGTTCCCGTGACTGTTAACTCTTGTAGGTATTTAGTTAATATTTTATACTTAAATGATAACGATGCAATTAAATGACAACAATAGGTTTACATCCCACAGGCATCAGTTGTTGTTAGTGTTTTACTAAAATTACTGTAATATTTACTTTCTAATAATTTATTATAAAATAATTTCAATATTTAATATATTATTTTTGATATTTTAGGTGTGATATTAATTAATCATATCAGTTACAAGTTTTTTCTGTTTTAAACATGTTTAGTAGATCAGATTTACTGAGTTTAGTCATGGGCTTAGTGATGTTGTTTATACTTGTGAAGACTGAGATGTCATGGTCTTCAGCAAAGGAATCAAGTAAGTTACACACTCAATTAAAATGTTTTACTGTCACCAATTCACTACTTACGAAGTTACAAAGCAAAGTCTGGATACGGTAATCAACATCAATATTATAAATGCAAAAGTCAGTTTGTGTATTTGTTTGTTTGGGACTTCTTCACGGTCAAACGCCAGGACCAATTTGACTGACACTGACACTGACTTTTGCACAGGGATAGCCAGTACAATAGATTAGGCTATAGGATACTTTTTGACGCGGGCGAAGCTGCGGGGCACAGTTAGTGTTATCTATATTCCGAAAGCTGACGAAATTCCCATAAGATTTGATGTGACATAGGAAATGTGTGTTATAGCTTTTCATTATCTTCCACCCGTCACCGTTGACATAAAAATCCATAGCTATAATTATTTATAGCCTTTATATAGCCTTTTCACGAGAATCTATTGAGAAATGCGACCTGTAGAGAAGAACAGCCAAACAGACATACAAAAGCATTTTTGTCCGAGCTGAAACGGAGATCGGTCTAAAAAAATAAACTAAAACAAAACAATTTTATATATCTCTTATTTTTTTAAATATAATAATATATTTGTTTTCCCGCCATTTGATTTCGCTTTGATATCGTTATTTCTTTGGCCATTATCTAAAATGCCCGTTAATTTTAATGATTCTAAAAAACGATTCTTAATTATTGCATTGTTTTGATTGAGCCAATTCTATATGATCACGATAAGCACCTTGGCTGAACGGTGATGAAAGTCAATGGCGATAAATAATCTAAAGCAATAATGAAAGCATCATCTTAAACCACGTAGGAATCAACAGAAGTCTTCAATGTGAGTGAGTATATTAAGATCATTGATTTAATAATAAGATAGTTTAAAAACTAAAACAACCGACTTCCATGCCCCGCGAGTCAGTTTCAGTAGCAAGTTTGAGACGTTTATCGTCATATATCTGAATATACCTACTTATCAGATCTCGGAAATGTACCTTACCGATAAAAAAAAGAATCATTCGAATTAGTTTACGATTGACAAAGGAATCGCGTAACATACATATACAGAAATAAGAATAATATTTCCTATTTCTGTGCATAGGAACACATACAAAAAAAAACAACATACAGTCGAATTGAGAACCTCCTCCTTTTTGAAAGTCGGTTGAATATACTAAGATTGTTTACAAAATGAAAAAAAAAACGACTTCAAATGCCGCGTTAGTCATTTTTAGTACCACGTTTCAGGTATATATATATATATATATAGTCGAACAAATAGTTGCGTTTTGTGAAATTTTCGAACATTTTCGAAATGGTTGAATTACTTATTATTTTTTTACGTTTTCAACCCCCTACGCTATTTTGGAAAAAAATCTAAAACTAAATCCTATATGAAATAAAATAAATCTAATCTAATAGACATACATTATTAAAAAAAATAACGAACTTTACAACCACAAATAGGCACTCAAAAGCCAAATTATTATAAGCGCTACTCACTCATCTATTGAAGTCGGTGCCAGCCAAGTCTAATACGTAGTAGATAGATGATACTACCTACAAGTCTATCTACCTACTTACTACATACATAATATCAATCTATTAATTATTTTTTTTGAAAAATAATTTATTTTAGTGCAAAACAAGTTTTAATGAAATTACATGCATATATATCAATTTTCGTGTCTGGGCTGTTCAGCATTGAGAAGTTTAGAACAGGCTATGATGATTAAATCCATTTACAAAATTTTGTGTCTGTACTATTCACCGTTGAGGAGTTCCCTAGCCGGAATGCAACCCTGGGTGCAGCAGCCATGTCATGTCATGTCAGTTTAGAACAGGCTATATTATAGTTAAATCAAAATTTCGTGTATTTACTGTTCGCCGTTGAGGAGTTCCACTATCCACCTCCTGACTCCATCATCAGATCAGATCAATAGTACCAGATTATTACTAAACTACTACAGTAGTTACTAAACTTACATAAGTTTGCAAAATTTCAGCTCGATCGGAAACCGGGAAGTTGGTCAAAATTGACTTCTAAGGTATTATTACATTATTAGTTAGTTCTTCCGGGATTTCCTTAAGATTCCATCATCAGATCCTGATTTGATGATAATGGGAACACCTCGGGAGTATACCCATTCGAACTAAAAAATATTTTTTTAAATCGGTTCACAATTGGCGAATATATCGATAAACATACACAAAAAACAATACATACAGACGAACATAGAACCTCCTCCCTTTTGGAAGTTGCTTAAAAATACAATTTCTGTTCAGTTTGAAGTTGCGTTTGGCATGAAAGCTAACAGAATTTAATAGATTGTGGCACAGAACATGCAGATTTAATAGTATTTATCCACGCATTTTCTATAAATAAATATATAAATAGTAATCGGACTATGACCATTCTTATTATATTTAAAAATTTCTCAATACGATAAAAACCTTTTTGCTACTGAAAATGATCGCACGGTATGTATAGTCAGTCCTTCCAAATAGGAGGAGTCCTCAATTCGTCTGTACGATTATTTTGTATGTTTGTTATTGTTACGCTTCGAGCATTTACCAATGGAGATGTTAACGTTGTAATCCGCAAACATTTTTTTCTGCCGATACTTACGGGGGACGAGGTAAACACGCATTGCACACACACAAATCACTCACTGTAACGATCCCGCACACTAGCTTGAAACACGCACACAGTATTAAAAATACAGCGTAGTTACGCACGCTCATATGGCCAAAAATGACTATTTGGCCAGCAGAGAGGTACGCCTTGCGTTAACATCTCCTTTGGTAAATGCTCGAAGTTGTTACGCGATTACTCTGTTAATTGTGAACCGATTTGATTTTTTGTAGTGAAAACTTAACTTTAGCGGCGATGTTAACTTTTTGGGATGGGTAATTTTCAACTTTTTTATTTTTCGGAATTTTTTCATTGCTTGTGCCTTAACCTTGCTTTTAACCAAAATTGACGATCAAAATTTTGGGTCGAAAACCTATAGGGTACTTTCCGTTGACCTAGAATCATGAAATTTGGAAAGAAGTAAGGTCTTACAGCACAAATAAAGGAAAAATTCGAAAAAACCTAGTCTAAAGTCCCCGTTACGAGAAGCTATAAATTATGTAAACAAGTGTTCAGGAGTTCACAACATTTGGACCAACAAAAAAAATGAATTTGTGTAAGATTTAATAAATTATTAAGTAACAAATATTAATAAACATATATTATTTAAGAATAATTATTCGTCAGATTCAGATGTTTCCATTTCCATTTTTTCCATTATGAAACAAACTCGTACGCATTCGAAACTCGAATGACGCGTTTATTTCAAAATGGCGTCCCGATAGTTTACAATCCCTGCGTCCGGTACCAAGAAACACAAACGATAGCGCTTTGCGTCGTTAAAATATGATCCGACTAAATTAAATAGGTTGTTACTTTCATATAACCCGTCTATATTTCATGTCGATTGAATATGGTCAATTTATTATTATCTCGCAGTATAAAATGTTTACTTAGTAAAAGATGTTTGTTTACATAATTTATAGCTTCTCGTGACGGGGACTTTAGCTTAATTGGTATCAACTAAATTTGGCATGGAAGCCTCGGTGGGCGAGTCCAACTCGACTTGGCCGGTTTTATTTTTTAACCGACTTCAAAAAAAGGAGGAGATTTCTCAATTCGACCGTAAGTATATATATATTTTTTTTATGTTTGTTCGTGGATAACTTTATCGTTTATGAACCGATTTTGATTATTATTTTTTGTTGGAATGGAAATATCCCAAGTGTGGTACCATGGTAATTTTATCGAGGTCTGATAAGTATCTCCGGAGATATGGAGATAAACACTTCAAAACTGGTACTGAAAATTATTGAAGTCGGTTATTTTTAGTTTTTTAAACGATCTTATAATTTATTTATGGGTAGATCTCTATGATGGTCCGATGATCACAATTCATTGAGATCTGGTAAGTATCTCTGGAGATACTACAAGTTTGAGGTGTTCCTTTATCTTCATATCTATTAATATATGACGATAAACTAAAAAAAATTGTCTCTGAAAATGAACCGATTTTTCATAATATCTGAGTAGGTGTGCCCTTTTAGTAAATTTTATCAAAGTCTTAAGGTACGGTCGTCGTATATAATCGTATCACGATCGTAATACGGTTGAATTTCGTAATACAAAATTCAAATCTCACCGCGGATTCCGCTGTCGAGATAGCTTACAGAATAGCCATACAGAAAACAATTGAAAAGTACTGAGATCGCGCCCGCAGATCGCAGGACGCCGCTGTGTGGCCGTACCTTTAGGAGTATCTTCAGAGATATGGCGATAAAAATCTCAAACTTTAGCAAGTTTGAATATGACTCGCGCGGCATGCGAATAGAGTTAATTATTAATTTGTATAAATTCTTATTGATATCCATACATTTGCTTCAAATTGTAGATCAAAGGAGAGTGGATGTCGCCAAAACCTTAGGCACAAGCCAAATAAGAGACATAAGATCATAGAAAAAATACTAGTCTAGTCTAGCTACGCTATTCCACAAGTGGTACGGCGTAGGACAGAAAGTGTCCACGCCTCGTCCGGTCCTTTAGAAAGAGAGCATCTAAGGAAGTATTGCGGTACAAAACATCAACATATTTTTCATTACGAGGCTTCCTTACATTTTGTATGAAATTCAATTTAAAGGACGCCACATCCGCGTCCCATCCTTGCCTTACCTACGTCTCTTTTATCTTGCCTGCGCTGTGTCTAAGACACAGAAATATTATTATTAATATTTCTATAAAGGTACGACCTCATCGCGGCGTCCTGCGTGCGCGATCTAGGCGGCGATCAGATAGCACAGTAGTATTTGTACCGACTGGTTCACACCAAACGCGATTTACGGCGATCAGAAAACAATAGAAATTCAGATCGCGAACGCGCACAAATATTATAATTATAATATTTCTGTGGTCTTATGCACAGAATAAAGTCTAAATCTTAGGCTCTGTCTACGTGCGCATCGGACATGTGCCAGTTTTCGAGCCGGGTCTTATTGGCTGATGATGAAACGAGTATCATCATGGTTATCTGATAATAACATAAGGAACACTTGTTCCTTATCGATTTTATCGATACTTACACAAATAACCTACTCATAAACGGATGGTACCTATAATAAATACTAAGTAATCCGGATACAATTTCATACATTTTTTTTATTCTTCAAATCAAAAATATCTAAAATTAGGCAAAACTGATTAGGCCCCTGATTCTCATTTCAATCTGATACATTCGAATTCGCAAGCGTAATTTTGAATTTCGAATATTTACTATTCCGTGAGCTGTTTGTTCGAGGATACCTTTCCGATTAGAATCACTGATTTTTTTTAATTGAAATATGAAACGTAACCGACATTGTGAATTGCGAAGATCCAAGTCGAAGAAAGGCAGGACCCGAATTTTCTTTCGAATGATTTAGAATAACCCTGCTGGTTTTAATATTTAACCCTAACACAAAAGACGGGTGTTTAGCTGAGTATCCATTTAAGCAGCCTCAGACCGAACCGAGGTCTTCAAATCACGAGCTCAAACCAAACAGAAGTCCGAGCTCAGACCAAATAATAAATTATTTGGTACGTGATCTTAGACTAAAGTCTAAGATCACGAGTGAAAAGTTATCTTCACGGTAAACGTGCTATATGACAGGTGACATAGAGGTCAAACCATAAAGTAACAAATCTATTATCTTCTTTGTCTAAGGGTCAAAAGCTTGTGTATCATGCGAAATCACAAATAAAAGTATCACCTATGGCGAAGTCAGTCAAAATTACTTGTTGGATAATATTTAGGTACCTATGAGTATATATATATCTGAGCTAATACTACATTAATTAACCAACTTCACGAAACAGGAAGAGGTTCTTTGTTTTTTGTTGTATTTGTTACCTCAGAACTCCGTCATTTATTAACCGATTTCGAAAATATAGTTTCAGAGAGTATTCGTCACTTCACGTTTGGTCCCATTGTAGTTTTATCTATATCTGATAAATATCTCCAGAGATATGGAGATAAACTAGCGTGGCACTTGAAGTCGGTTTTTTTCGTTTTGTGATTAGTACCACAGATTATATAATAGTTACATCGTAACACTACGTACGTGTTAGGCCCATAGCACACGGCGTATTTTAAGCGCGCAGACGACGCGCGTTTCAGGAACGCGCATCTTCGGCGCCGTAGACGCTGATTGTTGCGTTTGCATTGATGATACAAGCGCGCGCATGAAGCGCGTATACGCGCGTTTGAAGCGATACAAACGCGCGTACAAAGGAGCGGAGTAGGGGCAGGGGGGGGGGGAACTACAGGCAGGGGGGGGCGACTACAGCGCGTCTGTATCGCTGTATCTGCACGTATACGCGCAGTAGAGGCGCGTTTCACGATCGCCCCGTGTGCTTAAGTTACAAGGTTGCGATCGAATCCCGTTTGAATCGCGTATACGCGCGTAATCTGCGCGTCGTCTGCGCGTTTAAAATACGCCGTGTGCTATGGGCCTTAGTACTTTTTGATCTTAATTTTCTTACGCCCTTGAATACTTACACAATACAACTTTTATGCACTGTGGTACTTATGCAGCTTTAATTTTGAAGAAAGAAATCAAGTACCTATGTAAAAACTGCCATAGCCCAAAGGCTAAGGAGGTCGTGAGTTCGATCCCCACCCATTGCACTATTAACGTGAACCCACTCCAGAGACAAGCATATTTAGCTTAGTTGGAGGGGTTAACAAGAATACTAGTAATGTGCTACTTACATTGCTAGTAAGTAGTAAATAATAAGTAATAAAAAAATGTACTTGAATAAGTATAGGTACTTGATGGTACTAGTGTGAGTTTTCAACCGATTGCATTCCTTCAGGTACTAGGTATCTACTTGTTACTAATTTATAGCTCTATTTATAGGTTCACGACTGCGTTAATAGCTGATTTTATTATTAATTTTAGTGCGTCACGTTATCAGAGATATCTGTAAGTGCCTGTTTAGTTATATGCAAAAATAGTTTGAAAGTGAAATAAATTTTAAGTACATAACTAAACACGATTAATATTAAATTTGTTCAATAAATTTTAATTAACCAAACATGAATAATATTAAATTTGTTAAATCAATTTTAGGTAACTAAACACATTTAATACACTTACACCAAACACCTTGGTTTATTATTTATTTAGTCGATTAAAACAGAATGATACCAATTACATTAAGTAATCTTAATTATTATTTATACATATGTATGGTATAATTAATGATCGTACAAAACGAAAAAACCGACTTCACATGCCGCGATAGTCAAAGTAGCCAGTAGCCATAATCATGTCATCAAGGTATACAAATTTATTTATATTGTTTATCTCCATATCTCCGGAGATGATTATCATATCTCGATAAAATTTGAATGGGACCAAACGGGAGGAATAATCTCTCAAACAAAAATAGTAGATTGTATATCGAGGCCGCAAAATAGTACGTTTCTGCGAGGCCGCTAAGGGCGTATTTTCAAATCAGTTAAGATTAAGATGAAACGGAGTTCTGAGGTAACAAACATAAAAATAAAAAAATACGATCGAATTGAGAACCTCCTCCTTTTTTTGAAGTCGATTAAAAAGAATTATATAAATATGAGAAAAGTGATTTGCTGCAATCGTTTCTAGTAGATCGTATAATACCAGATTTAGTTTGATAATAATGTGACAATAATATACCTACAGGGATTTTTGAGATAGATATATAGACCTTTTCCGTCGCAGCTACAGTCCTCTGTCCGCTGCTGGACATAGGCCTCACCTATGTCACCCCACTGAGCTCGATCTTCAGTTCTTTGTTTCCAACCGCTGCCAGCCAGCTTGCGTATATCATCGCTCCACCTAGCTACAGTCAAACGATCTAAGGACGCTGTCTTTTATTCCTGACTATGTTTTGAGCTGTAATGACTGACTGATTATAAAAATACAGGTGGTAGGAGCATATTATATCGATGTTCCGCCTGACGTGCTACCAACAAGTAGCCTACCACCACCATGGAGAAAATCTGCCGCCATAACCTTATGGTGTTCCAGTAGCACACAGTACAGCCCTTGATATTTAGAGTATTCTAGACCTTGCTTGTTTATATAAAAAATACAGTCAGCAATGAAACACACTATATACCTTAGTACTGAAAAAAATAATTTATAATCGTACAATACGAAAAATGCGTCTTCACATGCAGCGGCAGCGATAATGAAAATATCCACTAGCCATAATCATATCATCGAGGTATTAAATTTGTTTATATTGTTTATCCTCATATGAATAAAAATAGAAAAAGAATATAAATGGGAGCAAACGGGAGGCATAATCTCTCATTACAAAAAAATATTTTTTCAATTCGGTTAAGATTTGACGGATGTTGAAAAATAACAGAAAAAATACAGTCGAATTGAGAATCTCCTCCTTTTTTGTGAAGTCGGTAAAAAATACAGTCAGCAATGAAACACACTATATACCTTATTACTGAAAAAAAATAGTACTATTTCTTACGAAGAAAAAACTCTAACAGCCGTGCCATTGTATTTGTTATTGTAGGCATTGCATTATTATTACTATATTGATTTAGATTAACGATTTATTTGAAAAACCCACAGGAAAAACCAGTGCATGTACCACAAAACGGATAGAACATAATAAACGTACATATACAACGTACGTAGTACTATTAATTATTCTGTGGCCTATTCTCGTTACGACCAGTTTGCGAGACGGTAAAGACAATATTTTGACCTCTTTGTCTCTTGAGATTCTGGTCAAATGCTTGCATGTCGTGCATCATGCAAGCGAAAACTTTGTACCTCATTTTAAGAAAATTGCGGATTAGAAGTGTATAGGATATACAGGGTTATTGGTAATTCGACGTATTCCCGGCAGGAGCAGATAGGGGGGCTAAAATGCGATATATTTAAGGTCGATTCACACATATCAGTGAACCCACAGTTCCGGCACAGTACCGCATCAGTGATAATTATTCTTTCAAACATTCTCTATGGATGTATTCACACTTGTCAGTGTCAGTGTCGTCTCAGTACCGTCAGTGTCAGTGCCGGCACCGGCCATCACGGACGTGATCAGCGACGACGATATTTTATCATGGATCACTGACGCCGCTGCATCGAAAACAAAATGGAATTCTTTTTTTTCCTCGATTCTCTTCTTCTTCTTCGTCTAAAGCAATGGCTATCATAGCTAATTCTGTGTTATTGAAGAGTGCCATCAAAACAATCGACGTCAACGCTAGTCTGAAGGGAACGTCGTGCACGAAGACCCGCAGAGAACTGTACTGTGCCTGATATGTGTGAATTGAAGCACTGACGCACCACTGTAGCACGGATACGGAACTGTAACGGTACTGTGCCGGAACTGTGGGTTCACTGATACGTGTGAATCGACCTTTAGCCCCCTCAATGTATGGCCGAAAATTCATCGTTTACGAGATATTTGGAAATTAACAATTCTTGGAAAAAATACCCAATTTTGGAGGTTTCTAATATTTTTTTTTTATTGCCTGATTAAATGTTATTCAATTTTTTTTTCGCATGGAACTTTCTGATAAAGCTTAAGAAGTAATAAAATATGGAATAATACTTAAATTCAAAAAATTAAAATCATCCCCGACTGATTTGTATATGTAATCCGAGTTTATAATCAAAGCATATGTATAATTTTGTTCTTTGAGACATCACAGACGAGGAGTTGAGAGTATTCTGCAGATTCAAGGAGATGTATCAGCATTAGGTTATTTTTTTTATTAGGTCAAGTTTACCATATTTTTGCAATATCATTGAAGCAACAGGATAGTGAATTTCAAATTAATATATTTGATTTGGCTAATGTAAACTACGCTAAACAGACGGCAGCAGAATGACAGGTAAGTAGTGCGCAGAAGCGTCATTTTGATTTTTTTTTTACTTCCGCGGTCAAAGGACGAGTCTACGAAAGTTGCTATCGTAGTCTCATCAACCAAAAAAGAGCTGATAATATTTTCATGAAACAAAACTAAGAACACTCTCGATGAAAACACCTATCAAACAAAAAAAACTAAATCAAAATCGGTTCACCCGTTTGGGCGTTACGATGCCACAGACAGACACAGATACACACCTCAAACTTATAACACCCCTTCGTTACGGGTCGGGGGTTAAAAATACTTAGAATGTAATAACAATGACTTATAAGGTTTTTTATTTTTTTGATAATTTATAAAATTAGTGCTACACAATGTAATTTTTCTTTAAAACCACTATGATATTACTAATAAAACTTCCTAGTTTATTAGGCTTTCCAAAAAGGTAAAACAGTTGGTATTTTTTACTATAGTATCATCAAAATCAAAACTACCACGGAAAGTACTCAAACACATTACGTATTACATGCTTTGACAATTATAACGTAGTAATAATTATCAGTACTGGCGTCAACCAGTTATTTTTACCCCCTGACGCACAAAAAGGGGGTGATATAAGCTTGACATGTGTATCCGTGTATGTGTGTGTGTCTGTCTTTGGCAGCGTAGCGGCCTTACGGATGAACCTGAAAGCTGTTTTTGTTTAGCTTAGGTGTCTTCATGAGAGTGTTCTCAGTTTTAATTCATGAAAATTCGTTCAGCCGTTTTAAATTGAGCTTTTTAGTGTTTCGTACCTATAGTTTTAGGTACGGGAAGGTACCCACGGAAAGTACTCAACTTTCCGTGGTAGTTTTGATTTTGATGATACTGTTATAGTAAAAAATACCAAGTGTTTTACCTTTTTGGAAAGCCTAATAATCTAGGAAGTTTTATTAGTAATATCATAGTGGTTTAAAATAAAAATTACATTGTGTAGCACTACACACTATACACTAATTGTAGAAATTATCAAAAAAAAAACGCTATAAGTAATTGTTAATAATGAAATTCTAAGTATTTATCCATATTTTATTTCTTCTAAAACTTTGTCACAAAGTTCCCTGCGAATAAAATAAAATATTGAATAACATTTAATCAGCCAGTTTTTTCTATTTGTTAAAAACCTCCAAAATTAGGTATTTTTCTAAAAAGTGCTAATTTCCAAATATTTCGTAAGCATTTATTACATTAAAAATCCCGCGGGATTGAGATCTACACGGCAATCAGCATGACACAGAGATAGTCCCTGATAAGAAAAAAACGTACATATTCGTATTACAATTCCTACGTAATCACTTATCACCGCACTGTTATCACTAAAACTTCCTATCTAACAAGTATTAATTTACCTCCAACTCTTCCAAAAATGCAATTTCCTTTAGATCTCGCGTATCTTCCTCTTTGGTGATTATTCTTCCATTACCGCTGACAGCTCCCGTCAAATTCACATCTTTTAATTCCTTACTTTCCAGTTCCAAATCATTTAACATGTGATAAGCACTGGTACTGTGCCCGAACTTTAACATAGCACTTTTGATAGATTTTCCTTTGTAAGACTTTAACGTATTTACACCTCCGGGGTGGTCCCGCATGAACTTTTTCAAGTCATAGTATTTATTGTCGAAGTTTACGGGGAATTTTTCGCGGTTTTTCATGATGAGGGCGGTGGTACCGGTCGGCGGGCTGGCAACGACTGAGCCGTTATCAGGCTCCATGTGAAACATTACGTTTCCTACTCACCTCAAAACGTAGATTGCGTAGGTATCCATTGAAATGTGCCGGTTTATATTTTGGGGTAGCAGGACTTGTTGTGCGGTCGTGTATGCGGTTGTTTTTAGTATACCTAAATTAGCTTAGTTAGGTTATTTTTTAGGGTTCCGTGCCATATAGGCACGAAGTTTCAGTAAACTTCGCTTTCCGTCAGCCCGTCCGTCTGTCCGTCCGTCTGTCACAGGGCTGTACCTCGTAAACCGTAATAGTCAGAAACTTGAAATTTTCACATAACATGCGTATTATAGTAGCCGTTATAACTAGACATCGGATAATGCATATTTACCAAACATTGAGATGTTGGCTATTATGGAAAGCACTTTTTTAACTAAAAATTGCGGTCACATGTCTCTTCGCGTGGCGTCGCGGTCTGAGCCGTCTTCTCGCTTTAACAAAAAATAATAAAAACAAAATTAAATTAAAAATTAAAGGGGGTTCCTGTACAAGGACCGCGTTTTTTGCTCGATCATCTCAAATATTGTACGGTAATGCTGGGGTAGGTAGGTAGGTAGGGTTCCCCTCCGAGCGCGAGTCCGACTCGCACTTGGTCAGTTTATTTTTAAATCGGACTAGTCGTGCTCCGCGGCTTCGTCTGCGTTGAAAAGTATTCATAATACTGGCTATCCATGTCCAAAATTTCAGCTAAATCGGTCCAGCCGTTTGACCGTAAAGAAGTCCCAAACAAATATGCAAACTGACGACTTTCGCATTTATAATATTGGTTTTGAGCGCCTCGCTTCTCCCGCGTAGTTCCCGTTCCCGTGTGAATACGGGGATAAAATATAGCTTATGTTACTAGTTGATAATGTTGCTTTCCATTAGTGAAAGAAGTATAGAAATCAGTCCAGTAGTTTTTAGTTCAAAATCGCAACAAACACACAAAACAAAAAAAAAACAACGGGTTGCACTCCGGGAGTGCCGGAAGCAGTGAAAACTTGATCACGTCATTTTTGAATATTTTGGAATGACACCTCGCAAAAGCGCCCTGCGCTGATCCGTCTTATGAATTTTCGTCTTACGATCATGTAACGTGACCCTGACGCGACTTTAACATTTTTTACCCATCCCAAGAAAAGTACACAACGCCGCTAAATAAGTTTACACTTCAATTAAATCTTACCTCTATATATAACAAATACATTCTCTATTATATACCTATAAAGCAATGAAAGCGGGTCGTTTACAAAGATCGGTATCTAAAACCTCAATAACTTCAAAATTGTTGAAGTTAGCTTTATGAAACAAAGTGTGTATGATAGACTATACACGATTTGTTTTCTAAAGTCATATAAAGCTCAAGATTATAAAGTTTATTTTGAATCATCATCATCATCATCATCAGCCGGTGTCAGTCCACTGCTGGACGTAGGCCTCTCCCAAGATGCGCCACTGAGCCTGGTCTTCGGCTCTTCTTTTCCAGTCACTGCCCACTGCTTTGCGTATGTCGTCGCTCCACCTAGACACAGGACGTCCTACGCTACGTTTGCCGATTCGCGGTCTCTACTCTAGGACAAGTCTACCCCAACGGTTATCAGTCCTACGGCAGATATGACCAGCCCACTGCCACTTCAGCTTGCTAATCTGTTGAGCTATGTCGATAACTTTAGTTCTCTGGCGAATTACTTCGTTCCGGATTCGATCCCGCAGAGAAATACTGAGCATAGCTCTCTCCATAGCTCGCTGAGCGACCTTAAACTGGTGGACCAGTCGAACTGTGAGTGTCCACGTCTCGGCTCCGTATGTCATTACAGGTAGGACGCACTGGTTAAAGACCGTTCATCAAGTTTGTCTTTAGACACTGCGGTATAGGCGACGAGAAGACTCGACGGAGCTTTCCGAATGCTGCCCAGCCCAGCTGAATTCTTCTCTGGATTTCGTTCTCAAAGTTGTGTTTGCCTCGTTGGAACGTCTGCCCTAGGTAAACATTCTTAGTGACAACTACGAGTGGAATTCCATCTACGGCAATCGGTTCCGGAACAACGTGCTCGTTGTACATGACTTTGATTTTATCCAAATTCATCCGGAGACCGATGCGACGAGAACAATCAGCTAGGCCATTCAACATATTTTAAATGAAATAAGTTAGTAAAAATTATCACTTTTCAGTAGTTTCTGAAAAATGTGCTATGGTATCTAATATGCAAATTTATTTATATGGTATCTAATAAGTTTTTATATTTTGTATTGAAACCACGAGCTGTTAAATACAGCTGTTATACGGTTCGGTTTTCATTAGATTACCATTTCAATAATCGTCTTTATTTTTACAAGCTTTTGTTTAACTTGCAATGTATGTATGTTATTTATGGTTTTCAGTATACCAAAAATAAAAAAACTCTAGTTTAATTTTTATATTAAAAGGGTTGCTCTTTTAAAAGTTAGGTATGGCTTTTTATAACCGACCCGTTTTCATTAGCTTAGAATGCTTAGATAGACAACCAATAGGCGTGACGACAGACTTTCGTCACGCCTATTGATCACTATCTTACCTGAATTATACCAATTCTCTGAGGGATAGTTTTATTATAGGTTTATAAATTGGATATAATTTTACGTAGATTAATTTGAAGGTTTATTTAAAAGTTCTTTGATAAGGTGACATAGTTTTACCGCAAAAACATTGATAAAAATTAAGGAAAAGATACTCTAGTACCTACTATATGATATTCTAGTACCTACTAGAATATATTTTCCTTAATGTTTTTGATTAATGTTTTTTTTCTAGTAATAGCCTTTACATTATAATCTTATACGCAAGCCAGAAAAAAAAAGACGGTAGACCACTGTTTTACAATCCATATGAAACTGTGGTAAGACTTTGTACAAAATCGCGTCTTCGCCCCGTCATCTCATCGTTATATGTTTTGCATTGCCTTAGGAACCTACCTAAGGTTCATCATCATTATAATCAGCCGGTATCAGTCCACTGCTGGACATAGGCCTCTCCCAAGAAGACACGCTACTGAGCCCGATCTTCGGGTCGGTTTCCAGTCACTGCCCTGCGAATGCCATTGCTCTGGTCACAGGGCGTCCTACGCTACGTTTACCGATTTGCGGTCTCCACTCTAGAACCATGTCTACCCCAACAGTCCTACGGCAGATAATATACTCGTGCCTAAGATTGGTACAAGTTAAAACTTTTTAAATGGAAGATGGACATATGTTTTAGAACTTATTACTTACATTTTTAATGCTCACCATCTCTTCTTGACAGAAAAATACAAGTCTGTTATAACTAAAATTATAGTGTCCCAAAAAATGATAATATTTTTTTTTATACTATACTATAGTACTACCTGATACCCTCGACTTCACGTACACCAAGAATATAGCCTATGTTCATTTCCATGCTTATAAAGTATATGAATAATTTCTACTAAATATTATAATACACTTTACAACTACCTATCCTAAATAAAAACTAAAATGTATTCTACCAAACCACTACCAGTAGGTAAAGTTCCCAAAATGCCTGCTGTATTCCCCCGTTGAATGGCGATGCTCAGTCTCTGATCTAAATACATGCCAGCATTTTGGTCCCGTGTCGTTTCAACCAGACGTGATGACAGATATTTATAAATGCTGTGTGCACCCGGTCCCCACTGTCCTAGAGTCTCAACCCCAAAAGGCACAAATAGGTAGCAGCTGTCTAAACTACTATATTCGCGCCTCTTGAGGTTCTCAGTTTCTTCTGTGGCCACGCCAGCCTTTTTCTGTGTACCGGGAGGATTTGACGGCGCCAATGTGTTATACTTAGTAACTAGTATTTTTACAGGTAGGAACGGCACAATATGGCGACGTTAGCTACACAACGACGATTACAGAGTGAGTTAGGCGCGTACAACTACACTATTAATTACACTATTTAAGAGTAATTTTAGTTGCTTCACTTTTACGTGTATTGACACCTGGTTTTTTCTGTATTCTGAGTAAATAGACAATACATAAACAAAACGAATATTCCATCATTAAGATAGGTACTGTAGAATAATGCTACGGAAAGCTCTCAAGCTACGCGTTACGTAGCGTGTAGGTAGAAGGCTTACTATCCGCGCGTAAATCATCGTGGTACGGTAATGTGGATTTATTTTTACAAGCTTTTTTTATTACAAGCTTTCATTTAGGCGGCAATAGCCCAATGGATAGGGTGTCGGACTGGCGATCGAGAGGTCGTGAGTTCGATCCCCACCACACCCATTGCACTATTGACGTCAACCCACTCCAGACATTGCGAGTAATCTTTAAATATATATATATATATACCCCGAACATGCATTGCAAGTTATATATATATATGTATATAACTTGCAATGCATGTACGTATGTATGTTCGGGTGGAACTTTCCGTGAAATCCAATTTGGTGTATTTATGTATGTGACAATACAATGATATGGTACCATGGAACTGCTCTGATGATGGAGACGGAATGTGGCTACGGCATCTCTGTGATAAAACAATATAATCCAACCGAGTTTGGGCTCGATTGATTTGCCGTAAAGATCACTTTACCCATAATCATAATATCCATAGTCTTAGAGACCAGAAGTGAAAAAGGCTAAAAAATAAACACTATCACAATACCCACAGTTATACGAGTATAATACCACAGAACCTCAACATAATAACAATAAATACTATCACAATACCCACAGCTATATAATGCCACAGAACCTCAACATAATAACAATTACATAATGTGTCTAAGCTAACAACATAACCATTACGTCCGAACCGTACGACGGCTACACGAAGACTGAGCCCTGATACCCGCTCGCTGTCCGCTTTTATAATATCGAGCCCAGTCGCAGCGTGAGGGTAGTTGGAAATATTCTAACACGGCCTCTCCTGACAGCGGGACGTCCTTGACCGCTTCGTCAGCCACCTGGTTTCCTCCTGGCACCAGCACCTGCATCGATTTGCTCAACCTAGCGTGGCATCACGCGCGTAACCGCACAGTGGCGTGATCAGCAACTGCAGGTCAAGCTCCGTGCAGAGTTCAGCACCATGCGCGTCCTCGGGCAGTGGCGCAACCGACGACAGCATCGCGCTGCCCAGCGTGGAGTTCAGCATGTAGCTCGGCATGCGAGCACCAGCACGCAACGAGCACGCACAGCATGGCGCGTACTCGCTCAGTGGCGCGACTCTCACGTTGAGGAGACCGCGCACCAGCACGTCTCGGACGGCACGCAGTCGCGCTGCGGGGATTGCGCACCAGCACGCCTCGGACGGCGCGCAGTCGCGCTGCGGGGAGCGCGCACCAGCACGCCTCGGACGGCGCGCAGTCGCGCTGCGGGGAGCGCGCACCAGCACACCTCGGAGGGCGCGCAGTCGCGCTGCAGGAGCGGGCACCAGCACGCCTCGGACGGCGCGCAGTCGCGCTGCGGGGAGCGCGCACCAGCACACCTCGGAGGGCGCGCAGTCGCGCTGCAGGAGCGGGCACCAGCACGCCTCGGAGGGCGCGCAGTCGCGCTGCGGGGAGCGTGCACCAGCACGCCTCGGACGGCGCGCAGTCGCGCTGCGGGGAGCGCGCACCAGCACACCTCGGACGGCGCGCAGTCGCGCTGCGGGGAGCGCATATCGCGCAGTGGCGCGATCGCCAACAGATGCCGCGAGGTCTGCAAACACCAGAAAGTCGGAGTACGAGTACCACAATGTCGTGGTACCAGTACCAAAATGTCGAGGCACGAGTACCAAAATGTCGAGGCACGAGATAGTCGGGGCTGCAAGTACCACAATGTCGGGGTACAAAATATCTAAGTACTCAAAATAAAAACTCAATACTCACCATACAAAATACGAAATAAACGAACAAGTTAGTAAAAAAAAGTGACAAGTTGCCACAATGTCGGTGCACAGAATAGCCGCAATGTTGGGGCTATTAAAATGGTTCACCAGTGTTGAACAACGCTTCGTAAGTAATAGAAATAAAATCAAACTAAAATAACAGTTTGCATCATAAGTAGTAAGTAACTTGTTTACTGTTTCTATCACCTCACCTTAAGCTTGCCGCTGTAAGTCTTATATTTCCCCAGATTCAAGTTTCCTACGTTCGGCCCAACCTGACCATCGAAACAACGCCATCAGTTTACTGCCAGAACTAAACTGCTCGTGTCACGAAGTACTCACAACAATACCGCAAAAACTAACAATATCACAAGATTTCGAAGTAACTTCATTTTTTTTTTTACCTAACTTCGTACACTTAACCCTGTACGTCGTCATCTAGCATGTAGGTATAGACTAGGTCCGTTCGTCACGATAAAATAATTGTACGGAACACTTACTCACTTTACTTACTTTTGCAACTTAGCATATTTCACAATAACCTACTACGAGTACGTTACAGACACACGCGGATGAATGAAATCGCCTTACATTTATTGTAATTTGTGTCTAATAAATGTTACTCAAAACTTTTACTAAGTATTTCAACTTATTATTACTACTACTACTGCACGGTCTAAACTGGGATTGTACTATAATAACTGTCTACGTATTCACAAATAACACTAATAGAATGTAGATAACAGCCCATGTACAGCGCTCGTTTGTCGGCATGACGATAGTCTCCCTATAGCAAATACTGTGGCGCTTAAAACTTATGAACATCACTGCACTGCGCCTGTCAACTTTTTAATTTGACTGACTTAATGCGTTCGCGAGCACCGCGTGAATAACTAAGGGGTTAAGAGTGAGACGGATAGTTCAATATAACCCTCAAACATTAACTACTCAATGCTACGGCAATAAATTCAAAACTATGGTCGAGTATACACTGAAACTAGTACAGTCACTTAATATTCGGCTTCACTTTGTATCTTATGTAAGAAGTAGATATAAGATTTAAAAAAAATATATATTGACTTTATTGTGCTTTTAATTGTCGTAATACGAAAACATCTAACTCACAGAGTTATAGCATTCTAAGCCCTCAAAATTTTTTGTTATACCCGTAATTTCACGTTAAGAACAAGCTTACATGGTAGATATGTCGGACTAACCAGGAAGGACACTTATAAGTTAGATCTGACAAACATTAATGGTCTTTATTTTAATCAGTTTCCCTGACGTCGGTTAACACTCTCGATCAACCAGCATTGGTTAGATTTGAAAAGATTCTTAATCGCACTATGTCAATAATTTAAGTCATATTGTATTTTGTAATGCTTATTGTGTGTGAATAAATTGAATTGAAATTGAAAATAAAAAAATAAAAAAAATTTAAAATTTAATTTAATTTAATATACATTATACATACAGCAAATACAAATGTTAACACGACCTATTATTGGTTGTCGCACAATGATTTGACTACGCTTTTGCGTTTTTAGGTAGACAATTACTTGCATCTAAATCTCTTGGGCTTGCCCAACTATTTAACACAATCAACCTCCTCGCATATTCGAGTAACGAAATAAAAGTAACATTGTAATCATACCTGTATCCACACCAACCATAGAATGATCCTGTCCGCCGCGTTTACTTGCCGACGAGCATTATCAGCTATGTTGCACGGTAGTAGCACACCAAAACAGCTTACAACTACAGAGAAATCAAATCATTATGAGCAACGGCAATTACACGTGGCGTTTTGTATTCGGACGCGGTGTTAAACACTACCAGATAAGAACCCTGGCAAACTAACCTTTATTGCAAAAAAAATTGACGAAATTACTTTTCCGAAGTATTTTTTTATCTTTAAGAAATATCACATACCCCAAAATACCCAGACAAACGTCTAATTTACACTTTAACTGACAAATATTCACGAAAAACCAGATCACTTCGTTTCAAAAACATTGTTGCACCTTAATTTATTCAAAACTGTTACTTTGAATAGATCAAGGCAAATGTCAGAGACGGCTTATAAGCGTAAAGTGCACGTGGACCTATCCCACTTCTGATCTTAGAGACCAGAAGTGAAAAAGGCTAAAAAATAAACACTATCACAATACCTACAGTTATATAATGCCACAGAACCTCAACATAATAACAATTACATAATGTGTCTAAGCTAACAACATAACCATTACGTCCGAACCGTACGACGGCTACACGAAGACTGAGCCCTGATACCCGCTCGCTGTCCGCTTTTATAATATCGAGCCCAGTCGCAGCGTGAGGGTAGTTGGAAATATTCTAACAATAGAATATTTTTAAAAATTACGCCTACTCTAAAATACTTAGATATGTAGTTACCTATACCTTCTAAAAAGTGAAAAATAAATTAAAAGTAAAAATATTTTTTAAAACAAGTTTTTATATGGGACATGAACTAAAACGTTAAAAATTTAAAAAAATCAAGTAAGTATTTTGCAGGTCATGTCCCAGATAAAACGATGTTTTTAAAAATGTTTTTTACTTATAATTCATTTCTTCATAATAGTTTGACTATTATCGCACCTGTTAATGATAATTAGGTCAAAGATGGTAGCACACTTGGCCTAAAATAGGAACTGCTCTCAAGGAGAGCTAACGGAGCTAACAGTCACCGAGGCACTCAAAAGTACTTGAGTCTGTGCAAAAAGAGAATCGTCGTAAAAATTGAGGTCGCATCGGTCGTCGGACGTTTTAATTTACTGTTTTCAACACTGCTGTCATTACTAGTACGACTAAAAATGATTGATACTTCGTACTAGTAATGACAGCAGTGTTGTCAATGCAACAAAAACCACCGACGACCGACGCGACCTTAATTTCTGCGAAGGTTCTCTTTTGCACAGACTCTAGTGGAATAATATTTTATTTAATTAAAACATCTCATTGGAAGGAGGGAGACGAGGCGCTGAAGAACTGACTTTAATCCAATCCATATAATGCACATAACGTAAGGGTCAGCTAACACCGAAACGCGCAGCGAAGCGCGCTTTTTGAGAGAGTGATACAAAAAAGAATTTTGGTGTCTACACAAAAAGTTAGGTACACATTTCATTTGGATAATTCGGCAGCGCCGCGCGATTTCACACTGCGCCGCGGCGCGAAACCACAAGCATCGTCGTGCGCCGTCGCGTAGCGTCTCAGTGTGAACTGACCCTTACATTCCAAACCCGTCTTCCATTCTTGACATTTACTATTATGCCCTTCAAGTTGGAAATCATTAGGTACTAATTCACGGTCGAATAACCAAGCGGTGAAGTGTAAAAATACCGATATTGGTTAATAATTATCTCTATCTCAGTAAATTTTCAGTTTTCAAGGACCAATAAATACTCTTATCTTTGACAACTCGAGTGGAGTTTTAAAGTAAAACCATTCTGCAAAATGGACATAGTTAAGTACTTACCCACTTTTTTAGGGTATAGTTTCGTCATATCCGTCTGTCTGTCTGTCTGTCTGTCCGAGGTTTTGCTAAGGGACCGTTAATACTAAAAAGCTATAATTTTGTGAGTAGGTGGTTATTGGGTGTTCTACTCCACCCACAGGGTGGTGGGTGGAGTAGAACACCCAATAACCACAAATTGATTATCTCTCGCCATTTGTGTTTTAGAACTCTCAACGACCCTGGTAAGAACAGGCAAAAAACAGATACAGAAATAGAAATAAAATAACAGAAACGAGCAAACGCAGTTGAGTATATAATTTTGATCAACATGTTTTAGAACTCTCGAAGCCTCCGGTGTAATAATTTTAATAAACATGTTTTAGAATTCTCAAAGCCTCCGGTAAGATCAGGCAAAAAACAGAAACAGATACAGAAATAAAAACAGAAACAGAAACGAGCGAACGCAATTACTAGTTTGCTTATTTGGTAACCAAAAAAACTCAACCGTTCCGCTCATAAGGTATATCGTTTGATCAACTGATGTGTTGTGGAACCCTCAATATATTTAAATTGGTCTGTTATAGATAGAAAAGAACGGAGAAAAAACTGAATTGGTGTTAAAATAACAGAAACGAGCGAACGCAGTTGGGTATATAATTTGATCAACATGTTTTAGAACTCTCAAAGCCTCCGGTGTAATAATTTTGATCAACGTGTTTTAGAACTCTCAAAGCCTCCGGTAAGAACAAGCAAAAAACAGAAACAGATACAGAAATAGAAACAGAAACAGAAACGAGCGAACGCAATTACTAATTTGCTTTTTTGGTAACCAAAAAACCCAACTGTTCCGCTCATCAGGTATATCGTCTGGTGTTTTTCACTAGTAGTAACTGACAATTTACTTACTTAAATCTTACAAACTAATTTTGTATGACGAAATATTTATTAGATCAAACAAGATACATTTGTATAATTCCAGAGCGTAGGTGTTCATACTGGAAATCTGAAACAATATAAAAAATATTACAAAATTAAAATCTGCTACCCCTAAAGCACCAACTTTTATATTTTCTGTGCTTTAAAGAAATGTGTGTATATACGTAAATTAAAATTCAAGCGTAGTCACTCACCATTTTCATCTAAAGGATTTTAATTTATTAAATTCATGAAGATCTCATTGTTCCTGCTGCTTGTCGCTCCTGTAAAATAGAAATTGGTACACATTAGTTTAAAACTAAGAATACACAATTTTATTTTTAAAAATCTTTACTCAGAATAAATCAAATTAAACTTGGAAATAACTAAACATTAAATCAGTGTGTAGTTAATATAAATAGCAATCGAAAAATAATCATTTTTATGTAATTTTTTAATATTATTTTCTTTACCTAACATTTACATAACATGTTCAAAATAATTAGGATCGTTTAAAAAACCGACTTCAACTGTCACTATAATAAATTTGAGTAGCAAGTTTGCGGTTATTATCTCCATATTACTCAGAATAAATCAAATTAAACTTGGAAATAACTAAACATTAAATCAGTGTGTAGTTAATATAAATAGCAATCGAAAAATAATCATTTTTATGTAATTTTTTACTATTATTTTCTTTACCTAACATTTACATAACATGTTCAAAATAATTAGGATCGTTTAAAAAACCGACTTCAAATGCCACTGTAATTAATTTGAGTAGCAAGTTTGCAGTTATTATCTCCATATCTCTGGAGATACTCATTAGATCTTGATAAATTTACAATGGGAACCACTACAAAAGTATAATCTTTGACATAAATATATAATTTAAAAAATCGGACCACAATTGACAGAGAACAAAAATAATAAATATTTCACAGTGAAACATAGAACATCCTCCTTTTTTTAAGTCGGTTAGTAGGGCTTTTTGTCGTATGAAGACCTATTTTATTTTTTCGATTTCTAGTTATTGAGAAAATCTTTATTATATAATACGACAGAAACTTTGTTTGTAATTTTATTTTCGAATCAATCAAAAAAGTTTACGTTGCAAAGTATTATACAATAAAAGCTAGGTACTTACTTGTTAATTCCAAATAGTTAATTAGTATAGAATGAATGGTCTTGTTCACACGCTCGATAGTAGGTACAAACGTACGAAGGATGGATTGAGTTACATGTACATCGTAAGCATTTCTTTTAAGGGTTCGCATACACGTTCGTTTTTAACTCTGCGATTGAATTGTTCTGTAGGTACAGATAAATCATGTCCCTATAACCTGTAAATGTTTATACCATTAAGTTTGCACTGTACAGTTAATTGAATGCTATTTTAACCGACACCTAACCAAGGAGTAGGTTCTGAATTCGTCGGAATCTTTTTTTATGTATGCTTCTCGATTACTCAAAGATGGCCGTACCGATTTAGAATATTTTTTATATTGTTTGAAAGGACACACTTTCCAAGTAATTTCATTTAAATTTCATCGAGATCTGATGACTATCTCAAGAGATATCGGGAGACAAACACATCAAACTTGGCACATGACTAGCGTGACATTTGAAGTTAGTTCTTTTAGTTTATTAACGATTTTAAATTATAATTATAACCATTCAGTTAAACTATCATTCATATGTATAGTCAAAACTATTTAGTGAAAACGAGCAGTTAAAACTCAAGGTGTGTAGCGGCCTTACGACAAATTATTTTTAAACAGACTTAACAGATAGCGTTTGTACGAATTACTTTTTTGTTTGTTATATCAATCATTTATGAACTGATTTGTTTTTTTCTTTTTACCGACTTCACATAAAGGAGGATGTACTCAATTCGTCTGTATAATTGTATTTTTTTGTTACCTCAGAACTTCATCACTAATTAACTGTGTGTGGATTTGGAGAATGTTTTTATTTTTTATAAATAGAATATGTTTACAGTGTAGTTCCATTTTAATTTTATCAAGATCTGATAAGTATCTCCAGAGATATGGAGATAAAGACCTCAAATTTAGTACTGAAAATGACTTGCGCAGCATGTGAAGTCGGCTTTTTGTTTTGTGAACGATCTTAAATTATGTAAAAATGTAAATAGTAATACTTTCCGTGTGGTGTATTGTACAGTTCAAATAATTAGATACCGTCTTATTATCTAAACACATAAAATATGATTGCAATATTTTATGCACTGACTTTTAATTTTACGTAAAACATTAAAGGCAATCCGGACAACCGGGCCCCCTACCTATTTACCAAATCCGTTGCCAGAACCGATGATGTTAATTTTTTTCAAAATAATCATGCTGTTGCATGATTAGGTGCTTTAATAGTAGTATACAGGATGTATTGTAATGCTAAATAATGAAATGTAGCTGATCAGAATGTTCGTTTAAATTGAGCTAAAATAGAGTTAAAATAGAGAAAATATAAGGCGCGTCGCTCACTACCAAGTCGTGGCGGCGTAGTATTTTTGGTAAATGCATGTTGCCCTTTAATATCATCTGACAGAATATACACTCACGAACTAATAAACTGCACCAAAGTTCAGTATTACTTTCGAATTAATTGAATGGTCTTTTCCAGTATACAAACATACACTTAAGGATATGATACTTCGCTGCTATGAAGTTAACGAACCAAACTATAGGTTTCAATCTAACGTTTATATTTTATTTCTAAGGCGTCTCGGACTTTGATTTAGTTTAATATTCCGTAAATGTAGGTTTACCCTACCTAATTAGATTATTAATGTTGATCAACCAAAGAGTATATCAAAATAAACTTTAATAATGTGAGTGCCTGTTGTGGGGTTTTATAATGAAAAACAATCAATCAATTAATTTATTTATTAAGAATATACCAACAAAAAATGTTCGTTTTATAATGATTAACAAAGCCCTCTGTACTCAGCCATATACAACTTGACATTAATTTTAAAATTAAATTATTTGAAAGGTAATAGTTAATGTTATAATTTATATTAGTTATAATAGTTAAAATTTTAAATTTGTCAATTAATATTCTTGCACACTATAGTAGGCTTACTTCAGCCATGATAAATTACTTTATTTGACGTCTAGAATAGGTTTGCGTTTGCATGTAAAGCTGCTTAATGTTTTATTCTAATGGAATTCTAGTGGGGTAACGAACGCAGAACCATATGATAAAAAAATGACTACCGTACCATTCTTCTACATTACATGATTATGTATCTAGGTAATATTAGTAATTAGAGATGTTTCAGTTTAGCATATTTAAGCAAGGATGTAGAATTGAAATTTAAATTGTAGTAAGCGAGGAACATCTTCTTCGCTGTTCACGATGATATGGTAGAAAGAAGCACACCGTTGCCGTTTATGGGGCAAGGTTTATTATATGAGATAGAAGTATTACCTGATACTAGAATACTTAGGAGAATAAATAGGGGAAGAAAGCCTGTGAGTGAGGCGTTTTAGGCGGAGTTTGCAGCATGCATGTTCTTAAGACCTTAGATGCCTGGGTCTTACACCCGGCCTGGTGCAGCCTTAGGGCTACTCTGCCCCCTCATTCCACCTGGTAAACACCACAACATGTTACAATGTATGGTAATCATTAGATTATTTAAAGGGTATGTTCGCGGGGGACAAGTTTGAGCATTTTAAGAGAAGCCTTTCCTGACCCTTACTAATAATATTAGGGAAAGATTTGAGAGTAGAAAAGTGGAATTTATAGTCGCTATCTCACTGCTTTTAAGTTTATAATATATATGGTATTATTATATGTTAATAAATATGCCACGTACATGACCGTTAGGTCTAAAGGAAGGTTTTTAGGTAAGAAATATAACACTACACAACAAGATTTTGGATGAAATGTACAATTTATGCGCCCATCTTGTTAGACGGATTCGCATGGAAAGGTGGATTGATTTCAATGAAATTATACCTGTATCTCGGCGTTAGACAGAGATCTAGCTTTAAGCTTAAGCTAGAATATAACATCGATATAATTTGGACACTTCGTGCATAACAAGTTAAATATGATAACTCACAGTTTCAGTGTCCCTCAAAACTTTGAACAAAAAAACAAAATGGATGTCAAGGCGTGCCATTGACCACTGCACAGTGCACAGAGTACTGATCTGATACTGAATAGCCCTACTACGTTATAAGAGTAGGCACTTCTCTACATTGTTGATACCCGATTTATGAACGTACTTTATAGCCAACCTAACTTAACGGAAAGTATTGCTTATACATTTCATAGAAACTTTTTTTGCAGGGTTAGTTGGTACAAAGTACGTTCATAATTATGGGTTATTTAATAATGTATGCAATGTCGCGAGACGACCACTGTATATTTTTAATTCATTAGCGTCCTCTATGGAGAAACTACGTAACTACTACGATAAGTAGGTTATCATTGAGTATTTACCGTAAGATTTTATCAATTTTTGATTAGACCAAAACTTTGTAATGATTTCGACAGATAGCGTGAAATTTAAATAAGGAAGCCGTTCGATATTGATTATTATATACGAGGAGTTTATTGGATCCATTGATCGAGTTATTTAGATTGAATTTATTTATTGAGTTACCTATTGGAGAGCAATTATTTAGATATATTTATAGTATTTAGTTATTGGTGAGTTTATTAGTGTTCCCGTTAGATGGTGGGACTAGTATAAAAGGATGTATTGGATTATTTAAATTATGGTACTTTTATTAGTTTTATGCTAGATTTGTTGGTAAGATTTTAGGAAGTGTTAATAAATGAAATAATTCAAAACAACGATGTTAATGTATACGATTATATAATAAATTTCTTAAATATATTCATGATTAACTGTCTGTGAGCAGATTTTAAACCATTGCAAATCCCAGTTACATGAAAAATTAGCTATTATTAATTTATAATTATATTATTAATTAATTAGCTAAAGATTTGTGCCCTCTTTGAGAAACGACGTAACTATTACAATAAGTATGTTATCATTGAATATTTTTTTAATTCTTCTTCAGTCAGTTCAGTCTTATAAATTTATAAGACCCTAACTTGTAATAGTGCCGACAGATTAAAATTATTGTATTATTATTATGCGCTTTCAAATTTATTTATTTGTAGTGGATTTTAGGGAGTAATAAAAAATAAATTTACCAAAAAAAAAACCTAATCGGTTCATAAACAGCAGTTAAATATGAGTTTACAATCAAAAACATCATACATACAAATCGAGTACGACGTATCTTGTTTATTGAAGTCGGTTAAATAGTAATCTTTGCCGAAGGCCTCTACACACATGGAGTTTTAATTGCAATAAGTATTCGTATTTTATTAAAATAAACAAATTTGAACTTAATCTATAGCATAAAGCTACCTACTGGTCGCACTCAAATAACATGAGAAAAACCTTTTCTGTTACCCGACTACGATAGAATTAAAAGTGAATGTATAAAATATTACACACACTAATAATAAAAAAAATATACAAATATACAACAAGTAAAAAAGTCAATTAATCATCAAATCTAACATTTGAAAACAGTCTTCATTATTCACTATCTCACCTGATGTTTCGTTTCGTGGTCGAAGATTTTATGAAACAGCGTTTGTTAATTGCAAACACTTATATGTGGTTAGGTAATGATGTAAGCAGGCCTAATAATGCACACAGGAAGTATTTGGTTCATAAACAACAGTTAGGTATGAGTTAATCGTACATACATATGGAGTACGTATCTCTGTTTATTGAAGTTGGTTAAAAAAGTAATCTTTGTCTCTGGAACATATCTGGAAACATACCTGGAGTTATGAGGCAACAAACAAAAAATCATAAAATCAAATCGAGAACGTATCTCCATATATTGAAGTCGGTTAAAATGTAATATTTGTCTCTACAGCATAAATCAAGCCTTAATTATAGAATGTCGACGTAGCCGTAAGTCGATACCCAGTCACCTTTTATCAACAGTGTAGGGAAATAAACTGACCTATATCTTCAATTATGTATCTCTAAGCGGATATATAGATTTAGATCGTTCCTTCCTCTTACCAAAACCTTTATATATCCGGTATATCTTAATGAAGATTTTTTTATTATTCAATTTCAACCGTGATATATAATTATTTGGATCACATCATCAATAACAACAGGTAAGAAAAAAAAATTAAAAAAAATGCAAGTTACGACCTAATAATGTTAAATAATATAGGTTTTAAATCTCGACTATGCTTAATTTTGGATATGGAATATACTAACGGATATAATGTGTCTTTTTGAGTGAGTTTCAGATATATCAGAAGCAGTTATACCAAGCGGATCAATATCCTTTTATGATCAAAATTTATTATTATATGGAAGGATATACGATAGTTCCACTCCTCTGTCAGATACCCAAGCCTATTGCAAAGGTGAAATATTCTGTTAAAATACGAGTACTTACTACTTTTTAGATTGGAATATTATTTGCTGACAAATAGGTATTCTACTGAGACTGATAAAAATAGGGTTCTCTCATGTCATTTGAATCAACGCAATCCTCGGAGCTAGTAGCAAGCCAGGGGGACGAGCATTAAATTGATCGTTTTTATGTAGTACGCACTCTTTCATCAAATATTACTTATTAGTTCAATAGAAAAAGGCGATTACACTGCGATCGACTTGGCGTACAAATCTTCATATAACCGGTTTATAGTTCGGTACCTTGTGCGTTCCATCTCATTTATCAATAAAATACCGATATATAAAAATTGAATTGAAGTTGAAGTGTACTGTCTCCATGGTTAAGATTCAATAGCTCAAGTGTTAAAATTTAGGTCTGGTAAATGTTTAAAAGTTATACAACGTTTTGTAGGAAAAAAGTGTTTATTTGCTTATGTAACTTTAATAAATAAAACAGTAGGTACTACATTTTCATGTTTAAAACAAATTACTTACTATAATTTAGACGTATTTCACATAAACAATGTAAACAAATTAAGTGTGCTACTACTTACTTGATTAATTAAAAATGCTAATCACTAATTCAGAATCACTGATCATATTTTCAGTTAAGTAACTAGTAAGTTTAAGTTAGGAAGCGTATACAAAAACTCGATTTTTCAGTATTTTTTTGCTCGATGGTACGGAACCATGGTAAAGTGTTAGTCCAACTTGCATTTGGCCAGTTTATTTCTTCACACGGTTGATAAAAGGTTTTGAGTTACAGCTTCGACAACATTAAAGGCTAAGGGTGTTGTACATACGTTTTAACTCTACGATTTAATTTTAGTTTGAAAGTTTTCGTATATTCATATTGAATGTGAACATGTAGGCTTTTTTTGCGTTGTATTTTTTGGATTTGTAAGTACTTATTTTACGAATGAGTAGACCATCTTCTGGGAGTAGCTAGATCAAAGATTTAACGTTCCTGTACCCATAAATCATGTCCTTACAGCCTATTCATTTTCAACTATCTATATATTCACCTAGAGTTTTAGCTGCGCGTTTTAACTAAATGTTTTTAATTAAAATAGCATTCGATAGTTCATGTATATATTGAAAACTTGAGTTTATAGATATTTGAAAATGAATAAACTATAAGAACATGATTTATCTCTACATGACAGTTTAATCTTAGATTTAAAACGTATGTACAAACCCTTAGCTTTTAATGTCGATGAAGCCGTAACTCGAGACTTCGTTTGTTTTGTTAAAATATCAGTACTTAATACCTATTAGATTGGAATATTATTTGCTGACAAATAGGTATTCTACTGAGACGGATAAAATAATAGGGTTCTCTCATGTCATTTGAGTCAACGCAATCTTCGGAGCTAGTAGCAAGCCTGGGGGACGACCATTACATTGATCGTTTTGTATGTAGTACGCACTCTTTCATCAAATATTACTTATTAGTTCAATAGAAAAAGACAAGACACTGCAATCGACTTGGCGTACAAATCTTCATGTAACCGGTTTATAATTCGGTTACCTTGTGCGTTCCATGACATTTATCAATAAAATATCGATAAATAAAAATTAAAGTACAAATAACATTTTAAGAAAATATTATTGTAACATGCTATTGGGATAAACTGCAGCCTATGTCACTCTCGAAGTCCTCTGACCAACTTTATACAAAATTCACATAAATCTGTTGAGCTGTTTTGACGTGAAAGGATAAATAACATATAAACATACTTTTACATTTTTTAAACATTAAAAGTTATAATAATATATTTTTAGTATTATATATTTTATTGTGATTTTGTTTTAGTTATTATAATATACAATGGTTTGTAGGAAAAAACGTCTTGAAGCACCACTGTCGAATACAACCAGTCCGCGACACAGACAAAAATCACCTTTTTTACTTATTCTGTGGTTTTGGTACAAAAATACCTTTGATTGTCCAGTACTTGAAGTATATATCTAGTCTATGGTAAAGATTTAATAGCTCAAGTGTTAAAATGTAGGTCTGCCAAATTTTTAAAACATTAAAAGTTATAGAATGTTTTGTAGGAAAAAAGTGTTTATTTGCTTATGTAACTATAATAAATAAAACAATAGGTCTGTACTATATTTTCATGTTTAATACAAATTACTTACTATAATTTAGACTTATTTCACATAAACAATATAAACAAATTAAGTGTGTTACTACTTACTTGTTTAATTAAAAATGCTGATCACTAATTCAGAATCACTGATCATATTTTCAGTTAAGTAACTAGTAAGTTTAAGTTAGGGAGCGTATACAAAAAACTCGATTTTTCATTCAGTATTTTTGCTCGATGGTACGGAACCATGGTAAAGTGTTAGTCCAACTTGCACTTGGCCAGTTTATTTCTTCACACGGTTGATAAAAGGTTTTGAGTTACAGCTTCGACAACATTGAAGGCTAAGGGTGTTGTACATACGTTTTAACTCTACGATTTAATTTTAGTTTGAAAGTTTTCGTTTATTCATATTGAATGTGAATGTATAGGCTTTTTTTCACGTTGTATTTTTTGGATTTGTAAGTACTTATTTTACTAATGAGTAGACCATCTTCTGGGAGTAGCTAGATCAAAGATTTAACGTTCCTGTACCCATAAATGATGTCGTTACAGCCTATTCATTTTCAACTATCTATATATTCACCTAGAGTTTTAGCTGCGCGTTTTAACTAAATGTTTTAAATTAAAATAGCATTGGATAGTTCATGTATATATTGAAAACTTTAATCGTAGAGTTAAAACGTATGTACAAACCCTTAGCTTTTAATGTCGATGAAGCCGTAACTCGAGACTTCGTTTGTTTTGTTAAAATATCAGTACTTAATACCTTTTAGATTGGAATATTATTTGCTGACACATAAAAATATGTGCTATAAAACCGTGGAACAATTGGTAAACCGTCACATTCGGCGAGAGGTAATCCTACCTTGGACTCTCAGAATGAACTTACCATGGTTCATCCAACCGTATGTGTTTAGGCAATGAGAGATAATCCTACCTTGGACTCTCAGAATCACACTTGCCACAATTCATCAAACCCTGTGTGTTATGAACACAGTTGGTGGGAGATAATCTTACCTCAGGCTCCTAGAGTGAGTTCATCACATACGACGAGAGATAATCCTACCTCGGACTCTCAGGATGATACTTACCATGGTTCATCCAACCGTATGTGTTTGAGCATCGAGAGATAATCTTACCATGGGCTCTCAGAATGACACTTACACAATTCATCCAACCGTATGTTTTATGAACACAGTTGGTGGGAGATAATCTTACCTCAGGCTTCCAGAGTGAGTTAATCATATACAGCGAGAGATAATCCCGCCTTGGACTCTCAGTTTATACTTATATTGCTCACTCAGCCGATTGTGTTTATACATCGCATGCGGCGAGAGATAATCCTGCCTTGGACTCTCAGGATGACATAAGGGAGGGGGTTTTAGTCAGTAGGAGTCTGACATAACCGAAGAGTCTGTGCTCAACGGCATCCAATGAGGATTTCCCCCTCCGACGAAAAAAAAGAAAAAAAAAAAAAAATACATTTGTGTTAGAAACATAGTTGGTGGAAGATAATCTAACCTCAGACTTCCAGAGTGAGACTTACCATGGACCACTCAGCCGATTGTGTTTAGGCACCACATGAGATATAATCAATTTTAAGATAAAATGATATAACAAACGAGTTGATTAATAGTACATTACGGTACAAGTGTGTAATGTTGGTGATTACCGCTGAGGCGCCATTGAGATCCGAGCCGTTAGGTGAAGGTCTTAAGAGAGCCGAGGACGGTATTCATCAATACACACGTGTATCATACGACGTTTTTTAACACACTTGTGAAGAAAATAATACAAAAAAATCATGTTATATAGTAGACAATTATAGATATTTTACCTTGGAGTTTTCAGGTAGTAAACTTTCCATAACGTTCAAAGGGCTTCACATCTTATATTGGGCGTTGTACAACATAAATCATTTTCTTTATAACTAGTACTTTTAGACATTTCAATTAATAAATAACTATAATTTCATCAGCGAAAACGAGTTGTGAAAAATGTTTCGCAATGGTGGGAAAAAATTCATTAGTTTTCCAATGCGCGCGCATCTAACAATGGCGATCGGCCATAGACTAAAAGAATGAGGATTATTTATTTATTTATTTTTTTGTTTGACGCGGTTAGCGTTTTGGCCACGTACAGAATGGGGAATTATAGTTTTTACAGACAAAACAAAAGTTATAATTAAATAAAAGTTTTGTTTATTAAACACGTACAAGTTAAAATTATCTATTTAAACACGAAGTTGTTTAAAATGAGCAAGCAATAGGTATATTAATTTATTTGTGCTATTGCACACGATCTTTTTTGTATCGAAACTTTTTTAAGAACAAAGCAACACAACCAATAAAATTAAAAAAAAATATCTATAACTCACTTGCGAATAATAGTAATTAAAAAGTCACAGTTTGATAACAGGCGTCATTGTGTGCCTGATTGCAGTGAAATAAAAGCCACTTCATGAGCAAGTGTATTAAAAACGATATACCCAACTGCGTTCGCTCGTTTTTTGTTATTTTAACACTGACTCAGTTTTTTCTCCGTTCTTTCCTATGTATAACAGACCAATTTAAATATATTGAGGGTGCACAACACACCAATTGATCAAACGATATACCTGATGAGCGGAACAGTTGGGATTTTGGTTACCAAAAAAGCAAATTAGTAATTGCGTTCGCTCGTTTCTGTTTCTGTTTCTATTTCTGTATCTGTTTCTGTTTTTTGCTTGTTCTCACCGGAGGCTTTGAAAGTTCTAAAACACGTTGATCAAAATTATTACTCCAGGGTCATTGAGAGTTCTAAAACACGTTGATCAAAATTATTACACCGGAGGCTTTGAGAGTTCTAAAACATGTTGATCAAATTATATACCCAACTGCGTTCGCTCGTTTCTGTTATTTTAACACCAATTCAGTTTTTTCTCCGTTCTTTTCTATCTATAACAGACCAATTTAAATATATTGAGGGTTCCACAACACATCAGTTGATCGAACGATATACCTTATGAGCGGAACGGTTGAGTTTTTTTTGGTTACCAAATAAGCAAACTAGTAATTGCGTTCGCTCGTTTCTGTTTCTGTTTTTATTTCTGTATCTGTTTCTGTTTTTTGCCTGATCTTACCGGAGGCTTTGAGAACTCTAAAACATGTTTATTAAAATTATTACACCGGAGGCTTCGAGAGTTCTAAAACATGTTGATCAAAATTATATACTCAACTGCGTTTGCTCGTTTCTGTTATTTTATTTCTATTTCTGTATCTGTTTTTTGCCTGTTCTTACCAGGGTCGTTGAGAGTTCTAAAACACAAATGGCGAGAGATAATCAATTTGTGGTTATTGGGTGTTCTACTCCACCCACCACCCTGTGGGTGGAGTAGAACACCCAATAACCACCTACTTTTGTGGGGGTATGTATGTATATAAATTACGTCGACAAAGAGCTGAAATAAAATTTTGAAAAAAATTTTTTTTTAAGATAGCTCCGCTGTATGAAAAGTTGGGATGTTTTTTTTTTCATCGTATACCCCATCCTGTGGGGTATCGTTGAATAAGTCTTTAAAAATGACTTCAGGATTGCTAATACCATTTTTCGATTGAATGCTCCATTTACAAAATATTAAACTTTAAAGTGCGAATGTTTGTTCCAGGTAGGCGTCCCCCCCCCCCCCCCCTCTAAAAGCTAAACTGCTGGCTTGAAAAATCTGGAAAAATTCGTGATAATAACGCATTTCATGAACTTTAAAGGACAACTATAGCGGTTGAGATAACTTTATTAGTTTAGCAGTAATAGTCGTTGAACTTGGGTGTTTGATAATTTTGTACCAAATACAAAATCCTTAGAATAAATCCTTTAAAGTGACAAAGACGGAGTACCTAGTTGCTTGTTTATAACGGGTAAAGATTTGCATTGAATAACAGGCTAGCTACTATGGAACCCTACACTGCGCGTGGCCCGACACGCACTTGGCCGGTTATTTTATAGTAGATATGCAAGCGTTTTTACTTGCATAAAAAGTGATACCTTTTTAACCCCCTACACAAAAAGTTGAGTGTTATAAAATTTACGTGTGTGTGTCTGTGTGTCTATGTAGGTACTTGTGTAAAATGTGTGTAAATGTGTGTTTGTCTGAGGCATTGTAGCTCTTAAACGGATGAATCGATTATGATTACGTTTTTTTTGGGTTCCGTAGTCCTTACAAGGAACCCTGATAGTTTCGTCATGTCCGTCTGTTTGTCTGCCTTTCCGAGGTTTTGCTAAGAGACCGTTAGTACTAGAAAGCTGTAATTTTGTAAGAGTGTATCTCAGAGTAACAATTACTAAAGTATAGAGTGCGCCTATGAGCCCGCCACCTTGCTGCGAGTTGTAAGCAGATGTGCTATAGCTACGTACGTTGATATATAGGTCTTGCGTGGGGATATGCCTACAAACGCCCTCGCGCCGCGCGCTTATCGATGAATAGGGTGACACGTGACGACGAAAAATGAACATGTTGTATTATACATTGAAAGGAATGTAATATATATTCTGTAATACTTATTATTTTGGCGAAATAGTCAAAAATATCAATCTCAAGATACGCTGTTTTTCCTACATTCACTCACTCATTATATTATTAATGTACGTAAGAGTACCTAAGAGCACTCAAAGGAATATTATTGTGATGTTATAATAATACTGAAATCAATACCATATTAAATAATACAAAATTTGACCTGAAAAATAAATGCCTAATTATATACTGTACTATGCTGATTTTCACTCTGCTTTTATAACATACCTAACAATAAGCTAACCACACTAAAACTCAGCAATATTTCCTCAATTTGAACGTAAAAATAATATTGTAATAATATTGCCTCGACATAATATTGACAGCCGTACATCACTACTTCAAGCGCTACTAGTGAAGCGGCGGACGGTGTGGTGGGTCGCGACGCGCAACCGCACGACCCATGTGAATCCCCGCTATCACATAATGTTACCTAAATCCGTCTAAAAGTATGAAAAACTGACTATCTTGTGAAACGTTATCTTACATTTTAGTTTCGTGTATTTTCTTGTGTAGTTTTAGCAAGTTTGCACCGCGCATTTTATCATTTTCCCGACAAGAACGAAATAAATTGTGACTGAACGCACTCCGCTCGAACTCAAAATGTGGACTGTTCACGCTTGCGGTGGACAACGACAATGTTCTGACCCCTGCTTACTGTTCGTACTCGAGTAGGCGCGCTCTATACTTAAGTAATTGTTACTCTAAAGTGTGTATATCAATTTCGCCAACAAAGTGGTAAAATAAAATTTTGGAAATAATTTTTTTAGGGTAGCTCCCCTACATGTTTAGTGGGGATGATTTTTTTTCGACGTCTATCCCATCGTGTGGGGTATCGTTGAATATCTCCATTAAAATGACTTAGAGGTTGCTAATATTATTATTCGATTTAATGCTGTATTTAAGAAATTTTAAAATTTAAAGTGCATATTTTTGTTATAGTAGGGCGACCCCCCCTCCCCCTTCTAAAAGCTAAACTGGTAGCTTGAAAAATCTGGTAAAAATCATGATGATAGTGCATTTCATGAACTTTAAAGGAAAAATTATAGCGATTTAGATAATATAACTTTATTAGTTTAGCAGTAATAGTCGTTGAACTTGGGTGTTGGATAATTTTAAAAATAATTTATGTTCAATATTATACTACTACGGAACCCTACATTGCGCGTGGCCTGTCACGCACTTGGCCGGTTTTTATTTATTGATAGATGACTTCATCGAGAGTGTTCTTGGCTTTGCTTCAAGAAAATCCGTTAGCCGTTTGAAGAGTATAAATATGGCTTTTTATATACTTATATTTTATAATAATATGGCTATTATGCATATGGCTTAACGGATTTTTTGAAATAAATCTAAGAACACCTTCAAATTTGATCTATCAAACAAACATTTAAGGTGCGGCCACACCGCAGCGTCCTGCGATTTGCGGGCGCGATCTCAGTACTTTTCAATTGTTTTCTGATCTCGTTTGGTGTGAACCAGTCGGTACAAATACTACTGCGCTATCTGATCTCCGCCTAGATCGCGGATGCAGGACGCTGCGGTGTGTCCGTACCTTTAAACGCATCAAAATCGGTTGAATGTTTAGCAACTGAGATGCCGTACGTCAAACTTATATCACCCCTCTTATTGCGTCGGGGGCTACAAACAAAACACGTCTTTCGAGCAGTCGGGTAACGAGCAAGTAAACATATTTGCAAGGCCATAATGGTAGGCAAATTATGTATTGATTACCATCATTTCGCCATCATAGCACGACCACTGCAGTAGCCTGCAGCCCTTGACTTTGTAATGCATATTTGATATCACTTCCTAGCACTGCATAATGACTGTAAAAACATTGTGTTCTTGCAGTTGATGTGTATTGAAGGCTAAGGGGGGCCAGTTTCACCGGTTCCTGATAATGCGTTAGATAATTATCTGACACATGACCCCAAAAGCTGTCAAAAATCTGTTGGATTTTTTCAGATTAGCGCTATCAGGAACCAGTGAAACTGGCCCTTAGAATAGATAGATTATAGGCTATATTTAGACATTTTAGATTTAACTAGTTAGCTGACACCCGTCTTGTGCTACAACGCAAAAATAATTTAAGATCGTTTAAAAAACTAAAAGAACCGACTTCAAATGTCGCGCTAGTTAAAGTAGCCAGTAGACGTAGTAGAACTATAATATAATCTGTGTCAGCAGTAAGTAGTAAATCGTCAAGATAAGTAAATGCATCGTAATACAAATGTTGATATATTAAAAACGGCTGGGCCGATTTCGTTAAAATTACAATGGGACCACTTGGGAAACGTACCCTACCCATTAAAAAAAGAATCATTCGAATCCGTTCACAATTGACGGAGTAATCGCGTAACATACACAAAAAAATATAAAAAATAAAATAAAAAGCATACAGACGAATTGAGAACCTCCTCCTTTTTGTGAAGTCGGTTAAAACGAAATGTGACCGAATAATGCATTGTTTTAGTGGTCTAGAACAATCTTCGCATTATTTGCCTTTCTAATATGAATCGGTTTGGGGCACATCGGTTGGACAGTTTCAAAGTCTATAAAGGTAGGTAGAAACAATTTTTGTGTGTTATATATAATAGACTAGCTGTGCCCCGCGGCTTTGCAAGCGTAGGCAGAAACATTCTTTGGCTCATGCACAACAACTTTGCTAAAGATCATCATCAAATTATGAAACATGATCATATGCATAGTTTACGATTCTATAAAGGACATACAGACAAACATTCATTTTTATATAAGAGATTAACTAGTTGGATAGATGGAGAGTTAGGGCCAGCTTCACCGGTTCCTCATAGCGGTAATATGAAGAAATCTGACAGATTATTGACAGCTTTTATATCACTTGTCGGATAACTATTTAGCGCATTATCAGGACCTGTGAAACTGGCCCTTAATCTTGCCGTTTTAGTATCCACGTATGTGTGGGTCAAATCCTGGAAGATAAATTAGAATTAGAACCACTTGCTGACATACGATTAGATTAGGTACTCTTTGGTGTAGGGAATTGTGTATTTTCGGCACAGATCTGCTACATATTAAACTAGATCGCGTACACCGGCCCCCATGAGACCGACCTTGAACGGAGTTTTTCCCTTTCTTTTGTATGGACAACTTATATTATATACTATACATATAGTAGAGAACATATGTGTATAGCACTAGCAGGCAGTAGCAGGTTGTTAGACAAGGACACACTCACACCCGGGTGTATCTCAATTGGGCCGTTTTGTTCTACAAAGCAATTACAACCTTATTGTTAAAGCATACGGATTAAATTGAATTTGTCAAAACATCTGCAGTGCACCATCCTTTTATTTCATCCATTTACGTCTATGATTTTCGGTGACTGTAATATAATGCAATAATATGGTAGCATCGAGCTGACCTGATAATGGAGCCACACGTTAACATCTTTACAAAAATATTGTGTTTAAAAAGGTTTTAACTTAAATTTACATTTTTTTAAGTACAAGCTTTTTGTTCCCATTATTAGTATTATAGATTAAAGTTACCAATGGGTTACCACCTACCGTACCTATTTACTGATAAGAAGGTACCTATTGGCACAATTTTACAATCATACTATTTGTTCCTACCATCGATGTATGTATATAAGTACTCGGTACGCAATAGAATATACCTTTTTAATAACATCGACCATCCCAGCCTGCCGTCAGCACTTCAGCAGTCTTCGATTATTGGTATTCCATGGCTAAGCCGCGTTTGCCGACAACTCAAGGACACCGTTGTAATAACAAATAAAATAAACTGGCCAAGTCCAAGTCGGATTCGCACTAGTAGGGTTCCGTACCACACTACAGTATTTTATAAGTTCGAGCAAAAAATATCACTCATTTTTCGCCAGCAAAAAATAATAATTCATAAACATTTTGTTTCTTATAACGCCATCTAACGTCTAACAAAGGTGTTAGGGATCGACATTTCAATATAACGCCATCTATGGGACGTTTACCTAAGCGTTCATAGATGGCGCGAAATGCCGAATAAAACACGTTTCTTATATCCCCATATTCTGTTTTTAGTAGTTGTTGTTATAGCGGCAACAGAAATACATCATCTGTGAAAATTTCAACTGTCTAACTATCACGGTTCATGGGATACAGCCTGGTGACAGACGGACAGACAGACAGACGGACAGCGGAGTCTTAGTAATAGGGTCCCGTTTTACCCTTTGGGTACGGAACCCTGAAAAGAGAGTAGGTTCTATTACACGCTATTATTTAACTTGCAATTATGTATGGCACTATCTATGTTCGGGTGGAATCTTGGAAGCTAAATTAGACCCACTTCCCATTGTCCGATTGAACTCAAATTTCGTCTACTTATGTATCTTCGGTGACAATACAATAATATGGTACCATGAAGCTGGTCTGATGATGGAGACGGAAGGTGGCCACGGCATCTCTGTGATAAATCAACATAACCCTACCGAGTTTGGGCTCGATTGATTAGACTTGAAGATAACTTTTCACCTATATGATATCCAGGGTCTGATGAAGCTGGAAGGTGGCCACGGCATCTCTGTGATAAATCAACGTAACTCTACCGAGTTTGGGCTCGATTGATTCGTCTTGAATAGAACTTTACACCTAGATAATATCCAGGGTCTGATGATGAAGCTGGAAAGCAGCCACGGAATATCTGTGATAAAAAAAACAAAACACTACCGAGTTACAGAGAGTACAGTTTGTTAGACGTTAGATGGCGTTATAAGAAACAAAATGTTTATTAATTATTTTTTTTTGCTGGAGAAAAATGAGTTATATTTTTTGCCCGATCTTATAAAATACTGTAGTGTGGTACGGAACCCTACGAGTGCGAGTCCGACTTGCACTTGGCCAGTTTATTTAGGGTTCCGAACCCAAAGGGTACCAACGGAACCCTATTACTGAGACTCCGCTGTCCGTCTGTCTGTCTGTCTGTCTGTCTGTCTGTCTGTCTGTCCGTCTGTCACCAGGCTGTTTCTCATGAACCGTGATAGTTAGACAGTTGAAATTTTCACAGATGATGTATTTCTGTTGCCGCTATAACAACAAATACTAATAGTAGGGTACCGTAGTAGCATGTTATTCAATGCAAGTCTTTACCCGTTATAAACAAGCAACTAGGTACTCCGTATTTGTCACTTTAAAGGATTTATTCTAAGGATTTTGTATTTCGTACAAAATTATTCAACACCCAAGTTCAACGACTATTACTGCTAAAATAATAAAGTTATCATAACCGCTATAATTTTCCTTTAAAGTTCATGAAATGCGCTATTATCACGAATTTTTCCAGATTTTTCAAGCCAGCAGTTTAGCTTTTAGAGGAGGGGGGGGGACGCCCAACTGGATGTAGTACTCAATCGAAAAATGGTATTAAACAACCCTTTAGTCATTTTAAAATACCTATTCAACGATACCCCACACGATGGGACAGACGATGAAAAAAAAATTCTTCCCTACTTCTCATATAGGGGAGCTACCCTAAAAAAAAATATTTTTCAAAATTTTATTTCAGCACTTTGTCGGCGTCATTTATTTAAATACCCCCATAAAATTACAGTTTTCTAGTATTAGCGGTCTCCTAGCAAAACCTCGGACAGACAGATAGACGGACATGACGAAACTATAAGGGTTCCTTGTCAGGACATACAAGAAACGTTTTTTTTTCGGCATTTTACTATAACGCCATCTATGAACGTTTGACTGTATTAATTATATTAATTACCTATGTGTTTAGACAGTTGCAATTTTTACAGATGATGTATTTCTTGTTTTATGTAAAGTTTTGGCTCCCAATAATTCTCTCACAAATAAACAAACTTGGAAAAATTAATCATCTCGTCTGGACTCGAACCGTGTCCTTCTGATCGCCATCCGATCGATCTTCCACTGAGCTATCATAACAATGTAACTATGGCGCATGAACGAACGATGTACCATCATATTCTAATTATATTATAGAAGTTTTTCATTACCTGAAAACAGGGATAAAGCAAAATTTTCTGAAAATGAAAAAAACCTATATAAATCGATTTATCAATTTATTACGTTATTTCTTTTAGCTTTTTTTGCTCGATTTTATAAAATATTGTAGTGTGGTACGGAATCGCAACCCTACGAGTGCAAGTCCGACTTGCACTTAGCCAGTTTATTTTTAATCAATATCAATATCTTCTCCGATTCAAACTCTGAATCAGTGCAATGTCTGAATCGGCACCGGCATAACCCAACGCCTACCAAATGTTAATAGCACCGTACACGGACGTTTATTCTTATTTTGCTAATACCGTGCACCGCATAGGATAAGGTTGATAATTGATATAACCTGGTACCGTAAGGTAAGCGTGCTACATCGTCGATCGCATCGCATTGTCACTTAACATCAGGTGAGATAGTGGTCAAACGCTTGCCTATCTAGTATAAAAAATAAGATGGTTTAAAAAAACTAAAAGAACCGACTTCAAACGCCTGCGCTATTAATTTTCAGTACCAAATTTGAGGTGTTTATCTCCATATCTCTGGAGATACTAATCAGACCTCGATGAAATTACCATGGTACCACACTTGGAATATATCCTTTCCAACACAAAATGAATAATCAAAACTGATAAACCGTATAACTATCCGGGAACAAACATAAAAACAATAAATATATATATATATTCGACCGTATACATATATATATATTGTAGGAGAAGCGAAGCAACCTAGGACGTGAAACCTATATAAGCCGGCGCATCTCCGACCCCTGCCTCGTCCACTTTGCTGCCAGCCGTTGCGACGAACGTTACTCTGCCCTTTTTCTGCCCCGTTTATTTAATTATTTTGTTGTGTAAAATTGTCAATTTATTAATTGCTTTAAATCATTATTTTGGTCCAGTAAAATTGTAAATTGTTCATTTTGTAATTTTTTTTAATATAAAACTGATCAGGTTTACAAGAATATATATATATATATATACAGTCGAATTGAGAAGGAGATATTATGCTAAGGTTGGTACCATTGTAATTTCATCGAAATCTGATTAGTATCTTCAGAGATATGGAGATAATTACCTCAAACTAGGTACTGAAAATTAATAGGGCGGCATTTGAAGTCAGTACCCTTAGTACGAGTTTTCATACCAAACTCGATATCGTATATCGAACAAATTTTGTATGAAAAACAGTGCAGCGCCTCTAGTGGTTACTACACTTCACTAAATTTAGACCAATCAGGGAGCCAGATTAAGTCCAAAACTATGTGAGATCTTTCAAAAGCATTTACGATCAAAACTGGTACTAAGGGTACTGTTCTTTTAGTTTTTTAAACAATCCTATCAAGCAGTATTTTCAGCTTATATATAGATAGTGGTTAAGTATCTGTTACAAGAAGGCATTAGAGTGTAGTTCGACAATAAAATAAATAAGGTTCAAAATAGTTCAAAATAAAACTTTAATTCATGTCATAATAAATCTAAGTAACTTTTAGAAGCAATAGCATAATATTTAACAGGAGTAAAACTAAAATAATCACAGTCTACAGTCTCTGCAAATGACTTTAAATACAATAAACAAGATTTAGTATACTGTCCATTCCTTTGAAGGTACATAATTTGTGACACTAATTGTTCTGAGGGATTTTTTAGCAATGCGAGCATGTTTTTACTGTCAAATGTTTTAAATGGACAGCCTCCTTCTGAACAAGCGTTATCAATAGATTGAATTCTGGTACAGTTGACGGAGGTGTAGTTTTTTCTACATCCTTCTAATCCATACATATGCCTAATTCCATATAAATACTTTTTTTCATCTTTCTCCCAGTTGTGACAACAGCTGGCTCCATTAGGACTGAGCCTATATTCTTCTCTCCACAAGTGTATTGCTTCTTCTATGGGCATCCCAATATCTTTCAAAAATAGACTGTAATGAAACCTCTGTAAATGGGATAGCCTATGTCTCTCTCTCAAACTGAGATGCAAGTTTAACATACAAGGAGGGAAACATCTACTAACTTTATCTAAGTTTTTGCTTAACAATAGCGATGTACCCTTACTGCATTCTGGAAAATAATCTAGTTTAATTTTTTCTAGCAATTCCATTACTCTAGGGTCACTTTTAACAGTGTTCAAGTCTGTATTGCGCAATCTCCGCTTAAGATTAGTTTTAAAAAGTATAGTAAGATATTGCTTCCATTTACAGCATGGAATTAGAGCTGTACCATTGTGACACTCCACTTCCCGTTTAGCTATGAACGGTAGACAGTGTCTGAAGTTCACTTTAAATTGGTAGGCGTTGCATTCGCTACTGTGAGATGAACACAAGTGCTGTGCCAAGTTTTTTAATATCAAATGTTGACAGAGAATTTGCAAAGGAACTATATGAAAAGGAATTTGTTCATGTTTCTTGATGTTTCTAATCAATTTTTTAGCAAAACTCCGGATATCATACGAGGTCATTGCTGCCAATCTTCGTTGAAAGAGATCCACTTCAGCATTGAGAAAAAACTGTAAAAATTCCCTGCTTTGACCCAGGATTGATACTACGCATAGCATGAAATGTCCCACGTTATCGTAGATGCTGCCTTCAACCACATATTCGTTGTAAACATTATTATCGCCTTTTATTATTGCCCTCAAATATTGCAGTCTTTCTTGAATTATTGTTTGTAACACATGCACCAACATATCACCTTTTACAGCAGTCAAGTAGAAGAAAGACATTCTATGTGTGATAAGTTCGTTTCGTTATCAACATAAACGTTCTCCTTTCAGACTTAGAGTTAATTTATATTTTTTGTCCATAAAAAATCATTTCATTTACTTATTTTTCCCTGATTTGATTTTCTTTTTGTTTTCCACCCCCAATATATAATGTACTCCATAGAGAAGTACTACCAGTATATATTATGTTACTCTTTGAGTACTACCATAGAAAAGATAATAATACTGGTACTACTACTGGGAAATGTACTCTATTACGTAGAATCACAGATTACTATATGTGTCACGTAGTATTTATTATATATTATGTTACTCTTTGGTATTTATTATCTCTTTGTACTCTATGTCCACCTAGAATGATGGATTACAATGGATGGAGCCATGTGACGTTGTCACATCGACTTTCATTCTATCAACACATTGTCCTACCCTTTCTATTACAGGGATCGCGAGATATGAGTAAACGAGAAAGCTAATATCAAATTGACAACCTCGCGCATGGGTGATCGTGTCCATTTTTGAAACATAGCTTTAAAGACTGAAACCCTGTTACATGGTTAAATTATGTCGTGTTGTGCTGTGTTTTATCCATCAAGAACAACTAAAGGAGGCGTAAAAGATCCAGAATTATCATTTCACACGTAAGTCTTTGTGGGCATTTATTCTCATATATAACCACTTTTTGAATCAAAATATTTATTTTGCTTACATTATATACATCTTTTTCGTCATATAACTACCGAGGTGGTAAATGGTTATCATTTGAAAGCTTTAATTTATGTAAATAACAAACATTATTTTACGCCGCCCGGCTAGTGATGTACGAGAACCTCCAAAACTTTGTCGATAAATACAGTCGATACCCTTATCAAAAGGAATATATAAATTCCTTTAAGTGTAATATTATAATATTACACTTAAAACTTCAAATATATAAATCGTTTATATACATTTTGCACTAAATCTATACATTTAAAAAATTGAAGTGTCTGTTTGTAATTCCAAATTAACAGCTTTTCACTAAATGCATATGAAAGAATATACGGTACTTACATAAAAAACAAAATTTTAAATGTTTGTCTGTCTGTCTGTTTGTTCCGGTTTATCTCTGAAATGACTGGACCAATTTAACGGGACTTTCACTAGCAGAATGCTGATTTTAAAATATTAACTACCAAGTAACTTGGCTACTTTTATTTTAGAATAAAATAAAGCTCCGCGAAATCAAAATTGAAGCTAATGAAATAGGGAACAATATCTGATACAAATAGGGAAGGTTAATGTGCAAATTAAGCAGTGTTTTCTACCGCGCACAGCCCACGCGCATGTTGCCGCTGTCATTAAACGCGGACAAAGCCGCGGGACCCAGCTAGTTGATTTTTAATATGAAGATTTTTTTTAAGGATGGAACGGTTAGCTTATGGCCTTGCTTAGAACGAAATTTGAATATTTTTAACCGACTTCACAATAAAAAGATGAGGTTCTCAGTTCGCCTTTTTTATGTTTGTTATCTCATAACTCCGTAAGTTCTTAACCGGATTGGAATTTTTTTTTCGAGAGTTTATTCTGCCCGTTTGGTCCCATTGTACATTTTTTGAAATCTGATAAGTATCTCCAGAGATATGGACATAAACACCTCCAACTTTAACTTTATACTGAAAATGGATAGCGTGGCATTTGAAGTTGGTTTTTTCGTTTTGTGAGCGATCTTAAAATATTATAAAAAGTGATCAAAGTAATGTCGCGCAAAATTAGTAGTAACTAGGTACCTAATTATATTATCAGCACTTATACTTACTCGTATTCAATCTATTATTACTTATGATAATGCTATTATATATATTTTTATGAAGAATGTGTGACAGTTTACCACATTAATATATTATATCATTTTGTTGTAGGTTTCCAAAATGTCCGAAAATCCAATCAAGTGGATAAAGGCAGTAAGGCGTGAAAATTACGATCCAACGAAACACTTCAGACTTTGTTCTAAACATTTTGATAAATCAATTTTGTACCTACTAGATTATCAATCAAGCTGGAACTGACACCGAGGAAACGGAAAAGAATAGAAGCTATTTTGATTTTAAAATTATCGTGAATTTTGTAAAATTATTATTGTTATAAACCGGCTGTAATTTACGTACCTTTAGTCGAATTTACTGGTGAACATCGCGATCTCACCGCGTGACCTCACTCCCGAGGAAGAGCGACTGACTCGCTCGAAACCCAGGTCGAGAAAATTCGACTAATGGTACGTGAATTACAGCCGGTATATAACAATAAGAATAGAAGCTAGTGGAGTCAAGATAGAAAATCTTCCTGTAAGTCTTCCTATAATCTTCCTCTGCGAGCAATGAAGGATGATGAAACTGTTTTGAAAGTGTTTTAATCGAAAGTGTTATTAGCTCTGATTCATGAAAATCTGTTTAGCCGTTGTAAAACTATAAGCATTTTTCTACGACAAAGGACACTGAAGCATTGACATGATGCTGGGACATCTTCTGGAATCTGCTGAAACTCAACTCCTCGCCAACTTACAGGTGAGATGTCGTGTTCAGACTCATTGGAATATTTTTATTTTCATTATAGATTATACATAGATCAGTCGGGGTGATTTCAAATTTTGAGTTTTGGAGAGTGGAGAGCGACGGCATACGCAATGCGGTGGGCAGTGATTGGAAAAAAAGATCTGAAAATCGGGCTCAGTGGCGCATCTTGGGAGAGGCCTACAGTCCAGCAGTGGACTGACACTGGCTGATGATGATGATGATACAATAGGTCATACTATATTGACATCAAATTACTTTATATCGTTAGCATTTACAAAAAAATGAGCTAATTTTTCTGTAGTGGTAGGACTTCTGCTAGTCCGCCTGGGCCGACCACTTTGCCAATTAATTTTCATGGGAATGTTTTTTGGTTGAAATGGCAAGGTGTCCAGTGAAATTACAGGGCATGTGAAACTTAACATCTTTATGTCTCAAGGTAACAGGCGCAGTGGAGTGACATGCAAAATTCTGGACTGCCAGAATTTTCCTGTATCGCTGTATCTGTAATAGGTAGACGTCATCGCTTACCATCAAGTGAGAGTCATGCTTGTCCTGTTACCTTTTACAATTAAAAATCTGATTAATGTCACAGAATAATGAATAATACAATTAATGTTTACAAAGTAAGTATGGCGTATTTGTGGTTTCACTGCATTTTTTTATTATTTGCGATGCGCGTAATTTTATATGATAATTTATCTAATACTATATGAATCTTTGTCCTGACATACTGACTGCCTGACAGACAACGCACAGCCTAAACCGCTGGTCGTAGAGACTTGAAATTTAAAGAGTATATTTGTCTTAGTACGCAAGGGTGTAATAAGAAAGGATTTTTCAAAATTCACCCCGTTAGGGGGTTAAATGGAGGTTTAAAGTTTGTACGGATAAACAAGATTAGATAGTCTTTTCTATTCGAAACTTCATACAAGTGCTTCAGTAAAAAAATATGTAAATACGTGTATCAGGCTTTTTCAAAATTCCACCCCTAAAAGAGTGAAATGAGGTAACAAAGTCTGAAAAACCAACATTGTTTCGGGTTGTGCTTAAATTTGGCATCCAGTTGTTTTAACATAAGTATCCGTTAAGAAAAGATTTATAATTTATAATGAACAAATATATATATATATAAAAACTTATAGATTTACGTAAGTACTTCTATAAATAAATAAGTAAATACATGTTGCAAGATTTTTGCAAGGGGTTGGTAAAAAAAGTCTGACAGTCAATATGGTTTTTTGGGTTTTATAAATATGAATCCCTATTTCCCTTAGTCACGCAATAACTTGAAAACGTGTGAACCGATTTGGCTTTTACTTCTTTGATGTCTTTTATGATAGAAAGGTTTCACAAAATAAAAGTTTAAAGTAAATAAAAGACGTCTTTAACGCGACCGAAGCCGCAGGGCACTTCTAGTATTTTCATATAAATTATATACTGTAAAAGACAATTTTAATCTATGATATTGGGCCAAGATAATTAGCGTAATTATTCAAATAAGGATTAATACTGTATAGAAGAAAATACCCTTGAAAGTTCTGTAACATTTTTGTTTTGTTGATTAAAATAGTTACTGTGAGTCTGTGCGATAGACATATGTTATCACGGACTTTTTTGTAGGTCTTATTAAGTTGTACTACTCTTCGATACATACTTTCTTACATCTATTTCAGATTAATCATCTTTCGTAAAAAACGTGTTTTCTCGACCGTTTTATTGGCGACTTAAGTTGCAAAATAGTTCTTCACGAATATACCTATCTTTTAAACAGGATAATATATAGCCTATGTTCATTCTAAAAGACCATTAATATATTTATATATGAGAGAAAAAAATAATCGTCCTGTAGTTTTTGAGCTAACTCAATATAAACATACATGTTATCTCTTTATAATATTAGTATAGAAGTATAGATGCTTTGTAGCTCAAAATTGTAATATTTAATTGACGTATTGAAAACGCAAAAACATTTAAAATTTGTGTTATAGAAAAGCTAAGAAATCTATACCGCCAGATTTAAGGTTGCCTAATTACAGTTAAGTACTGTAGCATTTTTTAACAATAACTAATTTCCATAAGTTCAGTAAAGTAACTATGTATTTTATCACATAAATTGTTTTCTTTTTACATAAGTTTTAGTTTTCTACATTTTTCACCTTTTTATCGATATGTTCTACACTAGTGATCACTTCCCTACTCACGCACACTCTAGCAGTTTTAGACACTAACACAAACAGAAAATGGACATGCTGCCAAAGTTTTGACGCTATCCATTGTAATCCATCATCCTAGGTCCGGGGTGTGCCTGTGGTTTCGTGTTTCCCACAGACATACCCACACAAACAGTTTTTTTTAAGTTTTATTATGTCTCCACACGATTAATGTATTTAGCCAGTAAGCCAGTAGTCAAGTAATTAAATTCTTCCAAATTCTTTCCAAGTCATAAAATGGGTTCAAGTCACATTTCAGGTCAAGTTTTAAGTCAAAGTCTAGTACAAGTCATACCTGCAATAAAGATGAGGACTTAACTGAAGATTTTCATTGGAATTTTGGTGAGAACGCAAATAGCATGTTTTTCAACATTGTATTGTTTCCCTAAACTCACACGATTTTACCGGCACTTAATGGCTAATAATCTACATTTATTACACATTCGCTCGCGGAAGAACACAAGTTTTTGGAAAAAATACAATGCGAGCACACACACTTTTTCACATTCCTGCCAAAACTCTGCGACACTGATTCCCAATTCCCATTCTTTTCTGCCACATATTACTATATAGTGTATCCCACAGATTACTAGTGGCGTAGTAGCGTAGAGAGAGACTCCCATCTAAAAAATATTATGGTAAAAATAACAAATAATGAATGAGTAGAAGAAAATTTATCGACATGTATTTATCATATCGATGTTTTCAAAACGTATCGATAACTATCGAGTGAAAAATATCGATATACTAGCTAAAAGTCGAGCTTTGTGAGGGCTCTCGTAGTTGTTCTGCCTGGTAATAATATTTAAGGCAGTTTTTTTTATATTGAATGGTGAATCTGCCCGACACTGGCAAAAAATCTGCTAAACCACCAACCACTCCAGGAAATGCATAAAATTGTCCATCATATTATTGATATATGGCATAAAATAAGGCTTAAAATGGAGTTTACCTTCTCATTCAAACTTTTCTAAACAAATAAATGCATAATAAAAATGTTATACTTTAAATAGAAACAGAAAATTGTCAAAATTCTACTTATACTTCAAAATTCATAAAGACCCTTGAAATCTGCCACTTTTTGGAATCGTCAGCTTATCTTTTTTCTTTTATCTGCCAGAGTTAAAATTTAGGTCCTTAATCTGCCTTAATGGCAGAAATCTGCCAGAAATGGTCACATGCCACAGATGTAAATTCTTTAGATTTCCAATGGATGGCGTTAGTAACCAAACATGTTCGCAGTGTAATAATATTCTATCCTATCCTAGAAACAAAATTATTAATCTTCATTTTTTTTTATGGTAATAAAATGATATTTTTTTTTACTGATAACTCACCTACATGTGAATTTAAATTACTATGTTAAAGCACAAATCAATAGGCGTGATAGTTTTTCAGTAAAGTGTACCACTAAAAAGCTCCGGTTGTGGGATAGTGTTAGGGCTCGCTTCGCTCGCCTCGCCCTAATTAAAGTATCGCCAGTTGCCGCATGGTTATTCATACATATTCTTAAAACATTCTAGCGTCCTAGCATTCATTGGCGAAATATATATATACTAGCTAAAAGCCGAGCTTTGTGAGGGCTCGCGTAGTTTTTCTGCCTGGTAATAATTATAAGGCAGTTTTTTTTATATTAAATAGCGAATTTTCCCCACACTGGCCAAAACACCAACCACTCCAACAAATGCATAAAATTTGCCATCATATTATTGAATTATGGCATAAAATAAGGCATAATAAAACCGGCCAAGTCGAGTTGGACTCGCCCACCGAAACTTCCGTACCAACGTTGGTTGGTACCAATTAAGCTGGACCTCTAAATTGTATGAGCGCTTATATAACTCAGAGGCCTATCTTGATTGGAGTGAACTATGTATGTATGGGGGCACCCTTTGATTTTCAACTCTTTTTTTATTTTTTCCTTTATTTGTGCTATGAGAACTGGCTTCTTGCCAAATTTCATGATTCTAGGTCAAAGGGAAGTGCCCTATAGGTTTTCGACCCAAAACCTATAGGGCACTTCCGGTTGACCTAGAATTGTCAATTTTGGTTAAAAGTAAGGTTTTATAGTGCATGTAATGGAACAAATCCAAAAAATAAAAAAAGTTGAAAATGAAGGTACTTACAAGTTTTCGCGAAAATCTAAATTTGCCCATATCTTTTCATCGTGTTCACTCAGGACCTTGATTTTTACACACCTAATAGGGATTATAGATCTCAGTATTTGGTATAAATTTCAACTTGCTAGGTCCACCCGCTCCTGAGAAAATCAGTGGTGACACACGAACAGACAGACAGACAGACAGACAGACGGACAAGAAAGTGATCTTATAAGGGTACCTTTTTTTACCTTTTGAGGTACGGAACCCAAAAAATAAAGTTTACCTTCTCATTCAAACTTTTACAAAGGCCCTAGTGGTATAAGCTAATAAAATCTGCCCCCGGAAGAAATCTGATTGATATTTATAGGACATGTAGGTTCTAATAAAATATTTATTTTCTGAAAGTAACTCAATTGTTTTTTTTTCTAAAGCAGAAAATGTAAAAAACAGAAAAAAAAAATTTTCAAGACAGACTGCAGCAATTAATCCAATTTTTTTGTATATCTTTACGAATAATAATAGCTATTATATAAAAAAATGAGAGCTTTATAACATCATATCTTCATAGAAAAATAAAAAAATAACAATTATATATAATTTTTAACCATGATACAATTTTGGCACAATAACAAAAAAATTCGTACCTTTAATATTTGCCTATAATAATGTAATATTTATTTTAAAAAAAGGTACGTCATAGTTAAAAAAACTGGCCAAGTGCGAGTCAGACATTTGTCCCGCACACGGAGGGTCCCGAACGCCATCTAACGGATATCTAACGAATTTCTAACACCAACAAACTGAACGTTAACACAAAGGTGTTAGCAATTAATATTATTAAATATCTGGTTGACCGAGCTTCGCTCGGTATTTTTTGCCACTATTATTGCTACTTAAACAGAAAAATGTGACTCTACCCCGACATCAATGAATAATAATACTTTTTTTTTAAATTTAGAGCAACTAACTGCCTTAACGACACAATAACACTAAAGTTACTTCTACTCGCCAATAGTTGTCAGATACAGTCATATTTTAAGTTGATTATCGATAAATTTGATTATTGAAAACACGAATAAAACAACATCTTCTGAAAATAAACCTAGCTAGATCGATTTATCGCCCCCGAAATCCCCTGTATACTTAATTTTATTTAATCGTTGGAACCGTTTCCGAGATTCAGCTTCAGATTCCGAGATTAAGGTAAACACGATAGCGCCATCTATAAACGATTCATAGATGGCGCTATCGTAAAAAAAACACGTTTTTTATTTTAAACCCTTTAATTTTTAGCTTTGTTCTGTTCTCAGTATTTGTTATAGCGGAAACAGAAATACATCATCTGTGAACATTTCAACCGTCTAACTATCACGGTTCATGAGATACAGCTTGGTGACAGACGGACAGACAGACAGACAAACAGACGGACAGTGGAGTCTCAGTAATAGGGTTCCGTTGGTACCCTTTGGGTTCGGAACCCTAAAAAGCACTTTTCGATCTCTCTATCATCTACTACTATCATGCATTTACATACAATATGTTACATGCTCGCTTTTAATTGCTTTTTTCTGCTATTTATGTACATATTATATGTATTACATATACATATATTATTAAAAATAATATTAATTTTCAAAATAACAACAATAGCTTCTATTGTGAAAGTAAATAAATAAAACATTCGAATATCAATTATCAATTTTATTATTCAATCTTAGTTAGCTATGTTTCAAGGAACAATATATTATTATTATGACACTTTATTAGGGTTCCGTAGCCGAATGGCAAAAAACGGAACTCTTGTAGATTTGTCATGTCTGTCTGTCTGTATGTCCGTCCGTATGTCACAGCCACTTTTTTTCGAAACTACTAATAATTTGGGAATAGTTAGTATAATAGTTACGAAATTCCTAAGAATACACAGTTGAAACTTGGTAGGTAGATGTATTATATGAACCGCTTTTCGATGTTTATACAAAATTAAAATAATTTAAGATCGTTTACAAAACGACATAAACCGACTTCACACGCCGCGTTAGTAATATTTTTTTTATTGGTTAAGGACGGAGTACGGTGGTAGATTTGAGAGGAGACGGAGAGCCTAGGGCATTTCCAACCAAAAAAATGCATAATAATAATGTTATACTTTAAATAGAAACAGACAATTGTCAAAATTCTATTTATATTTCAATATGCATAAAGATCCTTGAAATGTGCCACTTTTTGGAATCGTCAGCGTAATCCGCATCATCACAACAGGTGAGATAGTGGTCAAATGCTCAGTAAAGTGCACCACAAAAGAGCTCAGGTTGTGGTACACTTTACTGGAAAACTATCACGCCTATTGGTTTGTGCTTTAAGTAATTTACACACAGTAATTTAAATTCACATGTAGATGTGTTTGTTATCCGAAAAAAAATCATTTTATCACCATTAAAAAAAATTAAGATTAACAATTTTGTTTCTAGGATAGAATATTATTGTACTACTAACGCCATCCGTTAGAAGATCAAAGAATAAACTTCGCAGCGAACACAATGTTTGGTTACTAACGCCATCTGTTGGAAATCTAAAGAATTTACATCTGTCATCCAAATGACGTCTGTTATCAGTTTGACCATTTGTGGCAGATTTCTGCCATTTAGGCTGTTTGGGACCTAAATGTTAACTCTGGCAGATTAAGCTGACGATTCCAAAAAGTGGCAGATTTCAAGGATCTTTATGAATTTTGAAATATAAATAGAATTTTGACCATTTTCTGTTTCTATTTAAAGTATACAATTTTTACTATGCATTTATTTGGTTGGAAATTTGTAAAAGTTTGAATAAGACGGTAAACTTTATTTTTATGCCTTATTTTATGCCATAATTCAATAAATTGATGCCAAATTCATACTCTAAAATATATATCGAAAATTGTGGTTTTGACGAACCACCATAGCACACTGCACAGTTGCTTTCAGAGGTAGTTTCCGCTACGCCGCATCGAAATGTTGGAATAATATTCCACCACCACTGAGGAACTTGCAATATATTCAAGGATTTCGTATAAAATTAAGACTGTTTCTTTGTACTCATCAAAAAGAACAGGAAACTTTACTGCACACACTTTTTTACTGTACGTACACAAGTGCAATTTGAGACATTACATAACCATACCTAAAATAACAATACCTAATTCGTACTATATACCTATTGTAACATAACACAGAATATTTTAGAAATACTAAACTTACTGCTAGTTTTCGTTAATATTGTCATTTTATTAATTTGAAGTTTTATTCATTTTAGAGTAGAAAATTTAACCATTTTTGTAATCGTTACCAGGCTTTATATGCATATGTCACTTTAGGTTCCCAACGGAAGACCAGCGTTGGTCATGTCAGTCATGACCAACATTATGCTGAGGTGGGTCCTATTTTGCACCAAATAACCCTTGTCAAAATTAATATATAGTTGGTAATTAACTTGGTAATTGTAATTAATGCAAAATAAACATATTTTCATTCTTTCTTTCAAAATCGTATACATCGATAATTCTATCGATATTTCAATATTTTATATGTCATATATCAAATGCCGATACCATCGGAATGTAACGATTTGGATTTTTTATGTATCTGGTATGTTACGTTATTTTTTTCTGAAATTAAAATTGAATTGTAATTGATATATATCATCGATATTTTTTGCCCAAACCAACAAGCCTATGCACAACACAACAAATGTTAAAAAATGAATGGTGATCACAGAGAAGAGAACTTTTTTTTTTATACGGGGATGGTGATTGGTGAAGCTATGATTGACGCTTGTGATTTATTTCTTTCGTGTTTTCTATTTTCGGATTTATAATAATTAAAATCAGTACAACAAAGATCGTAGCGCGTCGCGATCAGTGATCAGGAGACGTAACTCAAAGTTTCGGCTCGAGACAGTCTGTGTTTGTGTCGTGTTGAAATATTCTTGTGCGTTGTTTGTTTTTGACTTTCTGATGCGTCTACAATGGAATTTCACAAATAGACTGAACGTTTTATGTCGGGGCCGATTATAAATAAAACGTGTGATTGTCGCTGCGGGTCAGTCTAAGTCCCGTCTGCGTGACGCTGACCATGGCGCCAACAAACCTGTTATATTTTTTATTCTTCTTGTTTGGTAAGTTTTGTCTCACTGTTGCTCATAAACATTGAGCACTGTAAATAAAAATCAAACTACTGTGAGGCTATACTATATACTCATAAACCATACTATAGGTATAGGTAGGTAATGTTCTAAGTAAATATTACTGTTAAGAATTTATTACAGTAAATTAAATCCTGATATTCTGAGCCTAGAATGTGGGTGAATGTGGTGAATGTTGGCCCAGAAACTAGTAGTGTAGAATATGCAGGAGAAGGCCTGTACTGAGCAGTTGGGCTGTTAAATTTTACTAAAACAAAAACAAAATTAATACCTTTTAGTTTCTCATTTAAACACTAATATTTATAATTGCTGTCTAATTACTTCAAATTCTAATTTGAGGTAGAGTGATAATGTCCTGTACTGACATCCCGTTTTAGGTGTATTGTGCTTGTGAATGTGCTTAGGGTTGCTGGCATAACACTACCAGTGAAGAAGTTAATGTTGATGATGTTTAAGCAGATGACATATTTTCTAATTGATTACTATGTTACAAAATAAATGGCTCATAGGTACTTAGTTTATGGATCTACAATTGCACAGGTACAATTCAATGTAATGAGTTTCTATGAATACTCGAATATATCTAATTCTAATACTCGGATATATCTTGTCCCAACAACATCATGGATAATTCCATGGAAAACGCTACTTCAAGTTTTAATTTCAAATTAAGTAATTTTAGTTAAAATTTAGTTCGCCTAGGTTTCGTATTTTTCTATTTTTCTTCAGTTCAACTCAGGTCATTAGGCTTGATCAAAGATGGTGTATTACTTTACAATAATGGCATCACAAAAAAATAAATAGAAACTATTAATTTGCAAACGCAAGATTCGCCATTCGAAAACAAATGTTTTATTCTGCTGGTGTGCAAATAATTATTTGTTTATCTTAATATTTTTATTACTTTCTCTCGATTTTACTGCAGTCCCCTTGCCTGGTAACGCCCCTTACGAAAAAAGTGAAAAAGTTTATTTAACTTCTAACCTGTTGCATGCATTGCAAAATGCATTTGAGAAAGTAAGGTTTTAATAGCAAGCAAGCAACATATATTTACGTTATTTTTTATGTTTGGCTTTTTTATTTATAAAATATTGAGGGGAATTATTATGTAACACCCGTTACGTAAAGGGTGTTACACCTTTTAGATATGATATTATTAGAGCCAGTAAAATAATTATAATAAGTTCGGTTGTTTGTTCAAAACGTTCTAGCACAGAAGGGTCATCCACAAATAATGGGATTTAAAAAAAATGCTTTTACCTACTTTTAACACAATTTACTTAATGTTGTCCCAAACTTAATTTTGTCCTAAAATTAAGCTTATTTTGGACCAATAATATATTGATAATGGGTACAGTTGTACAGTTTAAGCTTTTTTAGCACAGAGGAGTCCATAAATTACGGGCCCATTTTTAAGCATCGTTAAACCCTATTTTGGCCCAGAAATAAAATAAAAAGCTAAAAAGAATCTAGTATGTTGAGGTATGCCAAAGTTGAGTACAGATGGGCAATTTCCAGAGCATGCATCTAAATAAACTCGTTTAAAAAACTAAAAGAACCGACTTCAAATGCTGCGCTATTAATTTTCAGTACAACGTTTGATGTTTTTTATTTCCATATCTCCGGAGATACTTATTAGATCTCAATGAAATTTCTATGGCACCACCCTTAGGATATTTCTTTTCCAACAAAAAAATAATCATCAAAATCGGTTCATAAACGACGAAGTTATCCGCGAACAGACATAAGAAAAATCATATAAGGTCAAATTAAGAAACCTCCTTTTTGTGAAGTCAGTTAAGAAAGTCACCTTTGTTCTTATGTCTTTACCAACACCATCTGCACATTGCCTAGTCCCGAACTAAAATTAAGAGAGTGACAGTACTTACTACAGTTTTTTTGTCAAAAGTTGATAATTTAGATCAATAAATTAATGAAATTCGTGAAATATTATATATTAAGTGTTCCCACCATAAATAACGACCAAATATATGATTTAATATAGGCTTATCACTACAATTATTCTTCAGGATTCGTACGCGTAACACCCGTTACACCCTACTGTAACACCCGTTACAATTACAAATTTCTAGTAAAAAAAAATCTTTAAGTATTTTAGTACTAGAGTTAATCTGTAGTATTAAGTGGTTTCTTAATTTTTAGTTAACATATGTTTTTTAAATGTAAAGTAACAAAATTCGCAGAGTTTCGTATTTATTACGGGCGAGGTGGTATTACGAGGCCAAATCGTGTAACGCCCGTTACGTGCATAAATGGCTCTCTATTTGTTTTACCGTTAATAGATATATAAATTTCAATACGTTTTAAGAAAATTGAGGATAGGTGGAGTCTATTGAAATAATAATATTGCCATGTTTTCTTTATAGTTTAATGTTTTTTTGTCAAATAACATGGAATTACCCTCATATAAATACACTTTGTGTTTGTTTGAATAAAAACCTGCATACATGAAAGAATGTTTGGTAGGACCATTTTATTTATATTTACCTAAAAAAATATTTGAATGATTATTCAAATATTTTTTTAGTAAGAAACAAGACAAATAATGATATTGCCCCCTTTATATACCCTATTATATACCCCTTGTCACATAATGTCATACTTACATAGACTTGTCTCTGATAAATCATCAGAAGTCTGCACTTGGAGTCTTTTTAGGGTTCCATACCATAAAAGGTAAAAAAAGGAACCCTTATTAGATCACTTTCTTGTCCGTCTGTCCATCTGTCTGTCTGTCTGTCCGTATGTCAGTACCGTTTTTCTCAGGAACGGGTGGACCTAGCAAGTTGAAATTTATACCAAATACTGAGGTCTATAGTCCCTATTAGGTGTATAAAAATCAAGGTCCTGAATCAACACGTTGACCATGTTGTTGAATCACGAAATTTGGCAAGAAGCAAGGTCTTACATCAGCACACATAAAGGAAAAAATCTAAGAAATAAAAATTTGAAAATTAAATGGTGTCCCCATTAGCGATGCGCCTATCCGATCCGATCTTTTCGAAGATCGGGTCGTAGGCATACGATCCAATCGATTTTCGTATTGGATCGAAACCATGTGATCCGATCGCGAATCGATTCAACTCTATCAAATATCGGATCGCAGTCCAAATATTGTGGTTTGCACACAATGTCATGTATTTAAATTAAAACCATCCATTACACTATTGACGTGAACCCACTCCAGACACAAGCATATTTAGCTTAGTTGGAGGGGTTAACAAGAATACTAGTAATGTGCAACCACATTGCGAGAAACCATTTTTATAAAAAAAAATAATAATTTACACACAAAGTATATTATCAATAACTACGAATATAATTATATAATTCATTGTTTCGTTGTGTTGTTTTTATACTGCAAAGACATTCATGTACTCGTGTATATCTTAAATTATTGGAAGTTAATCATTTAAAAAAATAATTTTAATAATATTAAATTAGTCATTAGTATTTTGAGGTTAATGTAATTTATGTTGCCTTGTTGAAACAACCAACCCTTTGTATTTTCATACAATTTCTTTGGATCGATGTTATGAAAATCGGATCAAATACATGCGATCCGATCCGCGGATCGAGTAATTGCGATCCATTACAATCCATAATATCGGATCTAGCTTAAAAAAATCGCATCCCTAGTCCATAGTTTGCGCCAATTAAGATAGGCCTCTGAGTTATATGAGCGCTGATACAATTTATAAGTCTAGTTTAATTGATACAACTAACGTTGGTACGGAAGCCTCGGTGGGAGAGTCCAACTCGACTTGGCCGGTTTTTATTTTTATGATAAGGTAACAGGACAAGCACGACGCTCGGCTGATGGTAGGCTATGACGCCTGCCTATTTTAGATACAGCTGCATGCAAAATTCTGGCTATCTAGAATTTGAAATATTAGCATGTTACTGCACTGCGACTGTTACCTTGAGTCATAAAGATATTAAGTCTCACATGCCCTGTCATTTCACAGGAAACTGCCATTTCAACTGAAAAATACTTCAAGATTCAGATTCAGATTTTTATTCTCCATATAATAACAATAATTTGTTACATTTGGTATGAAATTTACAATAATAGTTTGGTTTAAAGCCTACATATAAAAGTTTGGCCTATTCAGAGTCTTGCAGCAGACCAGTGGTATACTGGGAGCCAAACTATTAGACTGCATGAGAAATAGTATACTGCTCACCAAAAATAAAATGTGTAGAAGAAAGAAAGGCAGGCCTTTTCCTGTAGAGAGAGCTTTATTTTATTGATAACTAGCTGTTCCTGTGAGTTCGTTTGCGATGCCTGCAATTTCTGTAAAAAATAAACAAAACTTTTCACATGTTTCACAGCAAAAAGAAGAAGGAAGTATTATATATATTTTCATTTTTAGGTATTGTAGCCCCAGCACTATCTTCCCCACACCTCGATGACAATCTTCCACCACGGCCAAAAGAAGGCGGCGTAACCACACGCTACTGTGAATTCTACAATGGATCAGAACCAGTGTGCGATCCTACCAACAACACCACTTGCATACCTACGGTACAGACGGAAGAGTGTGCTGCCCCCGAACTAGATAAAAACGTCTACTGCTTCATACTATGGCATTACAACATGTCAACCAACACGGCATTCGCCAAAGTCAAAGGATGTTTTGTAGACACCGTCTCTTGCAATGATAGATACACAAGCTGCCGACTTCACAATGTCAAACTGCCTCTTCTACATTGCTGCTGTGAGGGAGATATGTGCAATATGAACGCTACGTTCCCTGGCATTGAAGCCGGTGTTACACCAACCTTCCCAGTTGAAAAAGTACCGGCATCTGTAGTACCGAACGCTGATGATGAGACTAACGCTATCATCGCCTACATTCTGACACCTCTATTTCTTCTATTCGCTGTTCTGATTGGCTGTTACTTCTTGTATAGAAAGCGTAAAGGTAGCTCATTTGCCGAACTCGCTAACGGCGAGACGTCTTTATCGAGACCTCCGTCGGCAGGCGGGATGGAAAACGAGACAGGACATTTGGTAACACAAGTGACGCTCTGCGAAGTCAGGGCTCGTGGTCGATTCGGAGCCGTTTGGAGAGCGAAGCTTGGGCAGGATGATGTGGCAGTGAAAGTGTTCCCCTTACAAGACAAGCAGTCGTGGCTGGCAGAGCAGGAGATATACAGGCTGGCTAGGATGGACCATCCAGACATTCTACATTACATTGGTGTTGACAAGAAAGGCGACAATCTGCAGGCTGAGTATTGGCTGATATCTGCTTATCATGAGAAGGTGAGACTTTCTCTGTAAAGTTGTCAAGTATTCAAAATGTAGGATACTGTTCAAACATTGATAAAAGAAGTTTCAGAATCAAATACCATTTGTGTAATCTCCGAGTGGTGCTAAAAGATTACTTCTACCACTTCCAGGCTAGTAACAATTAATTTTGCCCTAGACCACATAATCCAACTAAAAAAAGCCTATCTGCAAAATATAAATCTGGATTGATCAATCATCATATTACCTTAAAAGTAACTGCATTTTTTTAAACATTCTGCAAACTAGTTGTCGTCCAGTGGTCGAAAATCGACCAAAATATACAAAAAAATAGCTTTATGTACTTTTTCTACATATATACGTCAGATATTTATTTACAGATTTTCAAATTTCACGTTCATATCAATTCGCGCAATTTTCTTAAAAAGGGGTACAAAGTTTTCGCTTCACGTAGTATTAATATATAGATAATAGTGCCTGTTTTAACACCCACCAAACATCTTCCAGGGTTCCCTCTGCGACTACCTGAAAGCCCACACATTGACCTGGGTGGAGGCTTGGCGAGTGGCCGCTTGTGTGGCCCGTGGTCTAGCTCATCTGCACGAGGAAGGAGGGGGCAAGCCGGCCGTAGCACACCGGGACTTTAAATCCAAGAACGTGCTTCTGAAATCTGACATGAGTGCGTGCATCGCTGACTTTGGCCTCGCTTTGATCTTCGTTCCTGGTAGAGGCTGCGGTGACGCCCACGGGCAAGTCGGCACGAGACGTTACATGGCCCCTGAAGTATTGGACGGAGCTATTAACTTTACAAAGGACGCATTTTTGAGAATAGACATGTATGCCTGCGCATTGGTGTTGTGGGAAATCGCTTCAAGGTAAGATTATTGGTTGAATTAAACCTATTTCACAATTTTAGCAGAATAGCTGCTTGCTGTTTAAAGTAGTAGACATGGGCGAAAAAAACCGTCCATCGACTGTCAACGTTTCGGCCGTTGACCGTTCACCGATCAAGTAGTTGAATCCATAGACGGCAAAATTCAAGAGTATCAAGAAACGTAGAAAAAAGTAGAAACGTATCAGTTGACATCAACGAACGGAGGCGCGCCGCGCGATTAACTGTCAACTTACTCGTAGTTTCGAACGGTAACATTCGTTGTTAGACGGCTAAATTCGATAGTAAAAAAGGGAATTGCAACTTCGTAGGTTTTTTTTAATAGTAGGTCATCATGTATTGTATTTAGTAAGATTTTTAGCTCTATATGCAAAGTCTTAGTATTTAAATTTCTTATAATTTTCGTCATGATAATGATATAAAACTAAAATATACCTATTTAAAATCAAAATATATTTTTTGTTGAAAAAATTAATATACAATTAACGTACAGCGCGCGCTATTTGGATTTAAACGATTGAATGAATCAATACTACGATAACGGTTGAATTCATACGAGCACTGCGAAATGGACTATGGTTAAAGCATTAACTAGTTAATCAATTCAACTAGTTAATCGACTAGTCGACGGAGGTTAATTCAACGGTCTAGTTGCTTTAACGAAAAATACGTCAACGACCTATCGCTAGTTTAAAGCGCGTATTTTCCGGTTTTAACATTAAACTTCCAACTCGTACTAAGGGTACAGACCTTTATTTCACCTCCCTAGAGGATGAATTACCAGAAACGTTAAATCACATTTTTTTAATATTTACACAAAGTTTCAAGTTAATTAATTGAATAAATAAAAAAATTAATAAAAACTTCCTTGTATTACGCTACCCTAGGGGATACCTACATTTCCTGCAACATTGAATCAAAATTTAGTAAGTTTATAGGCTGGATATGTTAACATAAGAGTTATATATCCCAGTAAGACCTACCCTGTCCATAGAATAATAATGCTCAGAACGATGTTTCATTCATAGTTCCGCTGAATACAGAAGCAACATAGCAACTAACAAGTAAGCGTCACATTCACGTATAATTAAATTCTCACACACACACACAATCAGCCGAATTATATAATGTTTCTTTAAGTGTTATCTACTCTTTATATGTTTGTACATAGTTCATCATAATCATCATTATCAGCCGGTGTCCGTCCACTGCTGGACGTAGGCCTCTCCCAAGGTGCGCCACTGAGCCCGATCTTCGGCTCGTCTTTTCCAGTCACAGTACATAGTACAGTGTTAGTGTAGTGTAGTAGTAGTTCACAATCCAAAATTTCAAACTTTTTCAAATTTTGCTTTGAATTCAAACTTTGCTTTTAAATGTTTTATCAAAACTTTGCAGTTCAAAGTTTTGATAAAATATGGGTCATTCCAAGTTAAGAGGTCATTTTTCACACAAAAACGGAAAAAAAGTATTCTAATTTTAATCTAATTATTTAATATTTTTATTGAAACAACTCATTTATGCATATATCTGATAGAGGGTCAGTCAATTTCTAATTTTTGTATTGTTTTAGAAAAGACCTGGGAAGAAACTGTACTTTTCTATGTAAGTAATACAGACAGTAAAGTCTCTCCCCTGGTCTATTCCAATACAAGAAAAAATGATATATCCTACTAATATTATAAATGCGAAAGTAAGTGTGTGTGTGTGAATGTTTGTTACCACGTATCTCGATAACCACTAAACCAATTTTGATGAAATTTAAAACGTAGATAGTGTAGGTTCTAACTTAAGACATAGGCTAATCTTATTTTTGAAAATCATCCCCTAAAGGGCTTAAATAGGGTAATAAAGTTTCTATGGAAAATTTTATTCCTTGGGCCGATTTCCTCAAAACTCGGTACAAATATACCTAAAAACAAATAATGATACACGTGTACTTCATTTTTTAAAAACTACGTCTACGGGGCTTAAAAAATGATTTTTCTTTGTTAAAATTATAAAAAAATCAGTAATATTTGTTTTCACGTATTCCTTTGTCTCATTCACTCAAAACTCGGTACAAACAAACCTTAAAACAAATAATGAGACACGTGTTTTTTATTTTTTCAAATCTACCCCTAAGGTGGTGTAAAATAATTTTGTTTGGAAAAGTCATAGAAAATTCAGTAATGTTTGTTTCCACATATTCCTTAGTCCGATTCACTCAAAACTCGGTACATATAATCTATAAAACAAATAATGATACACGTGCATTTCATTTTTTTTAAACTAGGGGGCTTCAAAAATGAATTTTCTTCGTAAATATTATAAAAAATCAGTAAGCTTTGTTTTCACGTATTCCTTTGTCTGATTCACTCAAACCTCCAGTCATGTTTGTTTCGACGTATTTGCATAACTAATTAACCGATTTCAATGAAATTTAAAACGTAGATAGTGTAAGTTTTGAAATAATACATAGGTTAAATTGATTTTCAACATTCAACCCCTGAAGGGGTTACATAGGGTGATAAAGTTTCAATGAAAAATGTTATTCCTTGGTCGGGTTCACTCAAAACTCGGTATAAATAAAACTTAAAACAAATAATAAAACATTTATTTTTTATTTCTTTCAAATTTACCCTTAGGGTAAGTGAAAATTTAATTTTGTCTGGAGAAATCATAAAAAATACAAAATACAATGTTTGTTTCCACGTATCTGCATAACTACTAAAACGATATTGGAAATGTAGATAGTGTAGGTCCTGAAATAAAACATACTAAGGTACTTTAACTTTCAAATATCATCCCCTAAAATGGTTAAACAGGGTGATAAAGTTTCTATGGTACATTTTATTACATACTTGGTTTGATTCACTCAACATTCGTGTGCACACGAAATGAAATTTGTAAGTATAGAAAACATTTATTCACTGGTTCCATTCACTAGGTAGGGAAATACAGTTAAACGTAAATAATGAATTCTGTATATATAAACGGCAAACGTTACCGACTGACTGACTAACTGACTGATCTATCAACGCACAGCTCAAACCACTTAACGGATTTGGCGAAATTTGATACTCGCATGCAGATAGTTGTTATGAGTTATGACGTAGGTATGCGCTAAGAAAGGATTTTCCGAAATTCACCGCCTAACGGGATGAAACGGGAGTTCAAAGTTTGTATATAGATACAACATGAGATAGTCTATTTTATTGGAAACTTCACACAAGTACTTCTATAAATAAGTAAGTAAATATGTGTTTCAGGCTTTTTCGAAAATCCACCATTAAGAGAGTGAAAGAAGAAAACAAAGCCTGTAAATCAATATGATTTTATGGGTTTTATAATAAACTGACCAAGTGCAAAGTCGGACTCGCACTAGTAGGGTTCCGTACCACGCTACAGTATTTTATAAGATCGAGCAAAAATACCACTATCATTTTTCGCCAGCAAAAAAGAATAATTAATAAACATTTTATTTCTTATAACGCCATCTAACGTCTAACAAAAGAGTTAGGGATCGACATTTCAATATAACGCCATCTATGGGACGTTTACCTAACTATGCGTTCATAGATGGCGAGAAATGCCGAAGAAAACACGTTTCTTGTATGGGGACCCTCTATTATTTTTATTCTGTTTTTAGTATTTGTTGTTATAGCGGCAACAGAAATACATCATCTGTGAAAATTTCAACTGTCTAACTATCACGGTTCATGAGATACAGCCTGGTGACAGACGGACAGACAGACAGACAGACAGACGGACAGCGGAGTCTTAGTAATAGGGTCCCGTTTTATCCTTTGGGTAAGGAACCCTAAAAAGAAGAAAAGAAGGCCGTATGTGCCATTACGGACAGTTCATGGATCTTTGTAAAAAAAGCTTAGTTACCTTTCCACCCAGAGAGGCTGCGCTGGCATCAGACCGTTGCTTGTTCATGGGTGTGGTCATCTCCCACTGGTTCTTATCTGGATAGTAGCGCTCTACTGAAGACATCCGTGTGCGGCCGTTGTATCCACCCAGCGCGTAGATTAGACCGTCTGATAATGTTGACTTTATTGGTTTTCAAAGTTTTGAGGGTTATTGTTACACACTAGGAGGCTTATTGTATTGTAACTCAATCGTGTGCGGAGTTTTGGTGGACCCAGTTTATATTATATGTAATGTATAATATGACATTATCCGCAGTTTAAAAAAAAATTGTTTACTAGCAATGTGGGTTGCAAATTACTAGTATTCTTGTTAACCCCTCCAACTAAGCTAAATATGCTTGTGTCTAGAGTAGGTTCACGTCAATAGTGCAAAGGATGGGGATCAAACTCACGACCTCTCGATCGCCATGGCCTTTGCTATTGGGCTATTGCTTACGTAGTAACTATTATGTAATCTGTGCTATTGCCCCTTATTTAGTTGTTGCTAAATAGGAGGCTTTGGCCACATAGGCATCGGTCATATTTCTACAACTAGGTGGGTATTCTATGAGTAGGTAACTATGTTTTACTCCTTTGTAAGTGTAGCAGAAATGTGTATGTATACTTAAGTATATCGATTTGAAATCACTTTAAAAACTAACCAGACGAATAATTATTTTTAAATCGCAAGTGAACAGATATTTTCTAGACAAGCGTGCTACATCGTTGATCACGTCGGCAATCATCATCAGATGAGATAGTGGTCAAACGCTTGCTTATCTCGTATATGAAATAAACTGGCCAAGTGCAAGTCGGACTCGCACTAGTAGGATTCCGTACCACACTACAGTATTTTATAAGATCGAGCAAAAAATACCACTATCATTTTTCGCCAGCAAAAAATAATAATTAATAAACATTTTATTTCTTATAACACCATCTGACGTCTAACAAAGGAGTTAGGATCGACATTTCAATGTAACGCCATCTATGGGACTTTTACCTAACTAAGCGTTCATAGATGGCGTGAAATGCCGAAAAAAACACGTTTCTTGTATGGGGACCCTCCATTATTTTTAACTTTATTCTGTTTTTAGTATTTGTTGTTATAGCGGCAACAGAAATACATCATCTGTGAAAATTTCAACTGTAACTATCACAGTTCATGAGATGCCTGGTGACAAACGGACAGACAGACAGACGGTCAGCGGAGTCTCAGTAATAGGGTTCCGTTTGTACCCTTTGGGTTCGGAACCCTAAAAATAAGTCCATATGTCCCTTGGTCACGATATAACTTAAAACGGGTAGACCGATATAGCTCATTCAAACGAAACGTTTATACGGATTTTTTTTTTTATTAATGAATGAAGTTACTAACGCGGCTGAAGCCGCGGGGCACTGCTTTTTTACTATATTTTTTACAGATTCGATCAAATTAAAATTTAATGATTCATTTAAACAAATATTCATCCCTCTGCTGAATATTTTGTCAAATTATGTGTCAGGGTAGAGACGCCAGGGGAGAGACTTTTTCCTCGTGAAAATCTATATTATTGTAAAAGGTTTATAATAAGTAAATTATATAAAGTATACAGTAATCTATGCACAAATTCTAGTAGGTATATAATTAAAGTTGAGGATTTAGATAAATAATTATAAAATAAAACTGACCAGGGGAGAGACCATTTTCAGTTTACGACATCCGCAATTTAGGTTCAAGACCAAAATAACTGGCAATCAATGCAAAAAATAGGGAATATGCATGTTTTTTTTAATATTTTTATTTCACTCATTACATCCATATAACATAATAAAAAAATAAAATACTGCTGGAATTGGTCTAATTATTTTTTAAATAAATATACAAATAAATTTGAGCAGTTTAAACGCCATCATTTCCCGGGCTCTTTGGTAGTGAATTGTGACGTCACGCACTTACGTCAGATACACGCCGCTTGAAGCAAACATCTTTTTTTCTTTAACTAAGACCGCGCGATTATTGTATTTAGCCAATGGCATGTTTTTATAAAATTATGCAGTTTCTCTAATCTCGTACTCATGTTTACCTTCATTAAATGATTAGTAATATACATTTCTGCACAATAATACGCGGCAAACACAACATTTGGAAATAAATACAATAAAACCACACCATACATTGACTTTGATGTTCCCGCGCTCAATGTTTCTATCACGTGACGTAGTGAATTATGACGTCAACTTTCGATTCGACCAATGGTGATCTGTTTTTCAAACTTAAATTTCCTTCGCTTAAATTGCATTTTTCATTTATTATTTCAAGAAATTAAAATGGAATTAAATAAAAAAAAAGGTTTTAAATATAACTCCAGGACAACAAAGATTCGAAAAAAAAAAATTTCTAATAAATCTGAGCTACATGCATATTCCCTATTGATCCTTGCAGCGTTGGTTGTTAGTATTGAATTAAATGAATCGCGATTAGGATTAAGATCGCAATAATTAAAATCATAAACACAATATTTTTAAGATTACAAAATGCCAGGGGCGGAGACACAAAATATGGGGACATAATTTGTCGAGAATATTTTCCATAAAAAATTATGGTGTTTTCTTTATAACATTATTATTTATATCAATTTATAAAATATACTAAATTGAACCGTTTCAAGGAATTTAAATCTGCATAAAGTCACTGAATCACTATAAAAAATGGAAAGGGACAATCCAGGGTAGAGACATTTTGCGTGTTTGCGGTGGGATTGTGACAAAACTAAGTCAATTAATGCTTTAAAATTGAGTGCCCATACATGGGCATCTTTAGTATCTTTAAATGTATTGCATTTACTGTAGTAAATGCAATACATTTAAAGATACTAACATCATTTATTAAGATTTTTTAAGAATAGTATGATTATATATCATGGCTATCATGACTACCTCTTAACTTAGAATGACTCACATATAAAAGCAACAGTCATACGAATTGAGTACCTTCCTGTAAATGTGAATATATGTCTTTAAAAAAAATAGTTAATATATATATTCAAAATTATCAAATATATTAAATTATATATATATTCAATATTCAAAATTTTAAACCATCTGCGATGTGCGGTGAGTGATGATGCGGTCGAGGATAGTAGCACGCTAGACCTAGAATGGGAACTGGCTCTCCGCTCTCAAGGATAGCTGCCGGAACACATTAGATGTTGGCGACAGATTTCCTAACTTGATGGTGGTTGGATTGTGTTTAACAATTTACAAAAAAAATATAAAGTGTGAAACACTTCAAAAGAAACATAATATTTGATGGTGGTATCTGGCCAGGCTGACACTAGATAGTGTCCTACCACCATGCAAAGTCAAAGTTTGTGACGAGTTGAGTATTGTGCAGATTCCAGGAGATGTCTCAGCATCAGGTCAATGCTTTCATGTTCTTACAATATCAGTAAAGTAAGAGGATACCGAATTTAGAATTGATAAGACCTATGACAGTTGATTTCATACCGCCATCAACTAGAAAAAAAAAAGCTCAGTCTTAAAACGGCTGAACGGATTTTCATGAATCAAAACTAAGAACACTCTCGATTAAGACACCTACAAAATAAAAAAAAACTAAAGCAAAATCGATTCATAAAAAAAACACATACAACAGATACACTCGTCAAACTTAATAACACCCCTTTTTTTGCGTCAGGGGTTAAAAATAATTAACGACAAGCTATGTAGGAATACAACAATAAATGGTTTGAGTAATAAATAACAAATGATTTGGAATTCTCCCCAGATGATTCATGTAAACACATGTCCCCTCTTATCAATTACTATGAATTACATTATAAACGGCATAGGCCGAACATAACAGGATGCCCAAGTACTACGAAAATATTGTACTTATAAATAGCTTGTTGATCTCAATAGGGCTTTGTAAGCAGTCAAGGTCTTCTTGAAGAATATACTTTAACCGACTTCACAAAAGAGCTTCTCAATTCGACTGTTTATTTAGGGTTCCGTACCTTAAAAAGGAAAAATGAACCCTTATAGGATTACATTGTTGTCAGTTTGTCTGTCCGTCTGTCAAGACCCTTTATCTCTGGAATGCGTAAAGGTATCAAGTTGACTCTTATACTAAATACTTGGGTCTACAGTATCTTTTGGCTGTGAAAAAATCAAACCTTGTAAGTCAACGCGTTCTAAAGATATGACCGTTTATGATATTTAATATTTTACGATTTCACAAGGGAATCGAAACCTATAGGGTACTTCCCATTGACCTAGTAGAATCATGAAATTTGCCAAGAAGAAAGGTTTCGAATAACTTATATAGGAATCAATCTGAACACGTAAATAAGTAGTTTAATAACATCAAAAAAAGTGAATTTACTATTACAAACTTAGTATTTGCGGTTGGTGCAGTACATTTTCGATGAATCGAACTGCAAAGTTAAGTTTGTCATTTAACCTAGTTTGAGAAGTTGGTACGGAAGCCTCGGTGGGCGAGTCCAACTCGATTTGACCGATTTTATTTTAATATTTTTTTACAATGTTTTTTACCTCAAAACTCCGCTATTTATTAACCGACTAGCTGTGCCCGCGACTTCGTCCGCGTGGAATAGTGTTTTTGGGTGGAATTTTAATTATTTAGGCTCATTATTTTACAAACAAGACACATGCGTATCCCAACTACACCGCACCGCCCCTCTCCCTACTGCTCACCCCTCCCCCTCTCCCTACTCTTCACCCCTCCCCCTCTCCCTACCCCTCCCCTCTCCCCGCCCCCCTCTCCCCTTCCCCTCACTTTTTCCCCAAATATTTTTTTGTTAGTTTTGTACTTCCCGTTTAGTTCTATTGTAATTTTTTGGAAATCTGATGAATATCTACCTACAGAGATATGGAGATAAACACCTCAAACTTGCAACTGAAAGTCTGAAGTCGGTTTTCGATCGATCTTAAACTTTTCCTTAAAAAATCTATCTATACTTCATCATCATCATCAGCCTATACTAGTCCACTGCTGGACATAGGCCTCTCCAATTTCACGCCACTGAGCACGATGCTCGGCTACTCTCATCCAGCTCTTGCCACCTTGCGAATATCATCGCTCCACCTAGTCTAATGACGTGCTACACTACGTTTGCCAATTTGCCAATATCTGTACTAGATAAAACTTATGTGATACAGATGCAGTGAAACAGGCGTGGACACATCGACGCCGTACCGCCTGCCTTTAGAAGAAGAAGTGGGCTCTCATCCCAGTCTAGAGGAGATGCAGGAAGCAGTCGTGCAGAGGAAGATGAGACCGCACATACCGCCGCAGTGGCGTTATCATGCTGTAAGGAATATTTAACTTTACTATATAGCTGTGATTTCACACTGCCCATCGCTTTGCGAATGTCGTCGCTCCACCTAGTCACGCTACATTTGCCGATTCGCAGTCTCCACTCTAGAACCAGTCTGCCCCAACGGTTATTAGTCCTACGGCAGATATGACCAGCCCACTGCCACTTCAGTTTGCTAATCCGCTGAGCTATGTCGACCACTTAAGTTCTCTGGCGAATTACTTCGTTCCGGATTCAATCCCGCAGAGAAACACCGAGCATAGCTCTTTCCATAGCTCACTGAGCGACTTTAAATTGGTGGACTAGCCCAACCGTGAGTGTCCACGTCTCGGCTCCGTATGTCGAGACGAGAGTTGAGAGATTAAAGACTTTTGTATTTTTTGGCGACGAAAAGACTAGACGGAGTTTCCCAAATGCTGCCCAGCCTAGCTGAATTCTTCTCTGGATTTCCTTCTCGAAGTTGTGTTTGCCTAGTTTGAGCGTCTGCCCTAGCTAGGTTAACATACTGCGTGATTACATCGAGTGGGATTCCATCTACGGCAATCAGTTCCGGAACAAAGTACTCGTTGTACATGACTTTGGTTTTATCCAAATTCATCCGGAGACCGATGCGACGAGACAAATCAGCTAGGCTATTCAACATCCTTTGTAGGTCCTGCAGCGTCTCTGCCATAATGACGATGTCATCTGCGAATCGTAAGTGAGAGGTGTACTTGCCGTTAATGTTGATGCCGCAATCTTTCCAGTACAGCGTCTTAAACATTTCCTCTAAGGCGTTAGTAAACAGTTTCGGGGATATGACGTCCCCCTGTCTCACTCCTCGACGCAAGTGGATATGTTTAGTACGCTGGTTCTGTACTTGTAAGTTGTACAGTCATCGTTGCGGCATTATATAGACATCTCATTACTTCGATATATCGCCAGTCGATTTGGCTACGCTGCAAGGACTCCAGAACGGACCATGTTACGATTGAGTCGAAGTAATATATATACATAGTCCACAAATGCTCAGTACAAGGGGCGATTGTACTCTTCGGTCTTCTGTACAATCTGTCGCACCGTGTGGATGTGGTCTATGGTGCCGTAATCGCTTCGAAACCCGGCCTGTTCCGGAGGTTGAAACTCGTCGAGTCTTAGCGCAAGACGGTTCGTGATGATTCTTGAAAACAGCTTGTAGACATGGCTCAGAAGCAAAATCGGGCGGTAGTTTTTCAATAGGGCTTTATCTCCTTTTTTGAAAAACAACCACCATGCTTCTGTTCCATGCCTGTGGAGTTCTACCAGTAAAGAGAACAGAATTGAAGAGCTATTGTAGCGGGCTTACAGCTGGAGCTCCTCCAGCTTTTAGAAGCTCCGTTGTAATTCCGTCCTCACCTGGGGCCTTTCCATTTTTGAGCTGTTTAAGGGCCATCATGATCTCATCTCGGCTGACTTCGGGCAGGTCTTCTATGAAGTGGCGGGTTAAGGTGGCTCTGCAATTCTCAGTATCGGGTACGGGCCTTGACTTGAAGCATGCGTTGCGTAGAGCTTGCCATAGAAGTCTTCAACTTTCGACCTTGTTGCGACGACGTTCCCCGTTGACGTTGTCAGCTTAGTGAGGTGGCTTCTACCCAGAGGCTGGACGAACACTTGACCCCCGATTCTGCTCAATTGATTCTTTAATCAAGAGCTTGTTAGAGATCGGAGGTCGCGTCGTACCACCTTCTTAATGGTTTTGTTGCGCACGTGGTTCATAATCATAATAATCATAATCATAATCATTTCTTGCAGAAATGTAGTACAAAAGATGGTAGTAAATATAATAATGCCCTGACATTCTACCAAATCACATTGGTGTGCAATTAATTGCCTGCTTGGGCTACAATTTTAGTCGAATTGGCCTGCCCATCATCATAATGAATAGAGATATGCATGCATTACAGTACAGTCGTAGATTTAATATATAAGAATGTTAGTGTCAGATACAAATATTTATAACATACAAAACATTTTGAAGGAAAAGTATTAATAGGTAAAACTGATTTCAATGTCTATAGAATTTTTTAGGCAATGTCAAACAAAAAATATGTATATCAAATTAATTAAAAATTATCATTAAAAAAATCGTCAATATTATAATAAGATTTCGTCGTCAATAGTCTCTTAAGGTTCTTCTTAAACAATATCACGCTTTGATTCTTTAAAGAATTTGGTAACTTATTAAATATTTTGGGAGCCACACATAACAAACTCTTGTGCATTAAAGCCGTATTGGCTCTGTGAATGCACAATCTGTTCTTACAACGTCTGTCTCGCTGCACAACATCTGACATCCGTCGGAATAGTTGAGGGTTGACTCTTAATTAGTTAATTAACAAAACTGATAATGGGTCTGTTCGTCTCTCTTCCATTAGTGTTTCTGCCGAAAGTTTGGACTTTTGCCCGTACGCTTGCTCTCGCAAAACTTCGTCCCTTCTTCCCTGAGAATTTCTACCACTTCTTCGAGTTTCTGGTCTACGTCATTTGTGGTTCCAAGGCAGTGAATCGTTTTTCCAATTTTAATGTTTCGGTTTCTTAAACAATATTATAACAATTCTAATAAAAAGTAATGTAGCGATATTACGAGTATTTCAAAGTATTTAAGACATTTTTATGCTCATATTTTATATTGATTTAAAAATTAAGTTAAAATTAATTAAGTTATCTACACAACCGTTATAACGAGTGTGTAAAAAGGATTTCACATTGGCTACTATGCCTTATAGCTTGCGATTTTTACAAAACCTTGAAATATAACTATTGTCTCGAAATAAATATGAAAGCAATCTACCCAGGAATAGCCTAACCTAGCCTACCCTAATTAGGAATAGAAATAATTAACCCTTAAATGATTTTCCAGGGCTTAGCAGTCCTCTGCGATACAATGGAAGAATGCTGGGACCACGACGCCGAGGCGCGACTCTCCGCTTCGTGCGTTCTAGAACGAGTGGCCGCCCAACAGCCGGCGTCCACGCCCCTCGCCGCCCTAACGCCGGACACCACGCCCCTCCTCATCCACGAGCTGGCGGAACAGATGTGCTGACGTCATCTCGTCGAGCTGCCGCTCATTGAACTGTGAGATCCGTGTCCGGATAGTGGTGGGGCAAATCGGTTGCAATTTGAACTTTAAACGGTCGCAATAGGAGCTATTTGGCTGTTGATGCAAGGCCTCGCTGAATTAGTGTTTGCTTCGTAGTAACTATGTAGTATACTAGTGTTTATGAGAAGCTTAACTGCGCTGTGAGGTGATACCACAGTAACACTACATAGTTACTACGTAAGCGAATTCAGTACGAGATATCACTTTAAGCTAAGCCGTGTTGTTATAATACTGCAGTTTTAGTGTGGGAGTGATTTACTAACTAAAGTAATAAATATTAGGTGCTCTTGATACCGCTATTTGGTTACTAATATCGAATCCAAGTTAAAAATAAAGTAGGTAGGCAAACATCACAAACAATAAACACAAAAAGCACTTTAGGCCCGTCACACACATAGCTATAATATATATTATAGCAAGATATATTAGTATATTTTCCTTGGTAAATTACTATATTTTCCTTGATATATTAGTATATTTTCCTTGGTAAATTTCTAGCCACCACAGAAGGAGCTATAATGTATATTTTTATTACGCTTCAAAATATGTGGACTGACATGGTAGTAGTATACATTACGGTATATTGTCGCAGACCTCATATATTATAGTTTAGCTTCCGTTTGTGGTGGCTTGCCTATTATATAGCACAGTATGTTAATATATTCTTAGCGACCAGAAGCGAAAAAGGCTAAAAAATTAGCACTATCACAATGCCCACAGCTATATAACGCCACAGAACCTCTACATAATGACTATTACGTAACGTAATGTAGACACATTACGTTAAGCTAACAACATAACCACTACGTCCGAACGGTACGACGGCCATGCGAAGACTGGGTCAGATGCCGCTCGCCGTCCGTTTATATACTATCGAGCCCAGTCGCAGCGTGAGGGTAGTTGGAATATTTCTAAGAATATATTATAGCTATGTATGTGACCGGTTTTATTCTTATTTGCACACTGTCGAGTATTAAATTAAATACAAACCGCAATAATAAACGAAATAATTTAAGTCGATTAGAAATCGAATAAAAGCCGTTAGTACAAAAAAGATTTGCCTCATCACTATTAAACAATAGATATACAAAGGAATTGTTTGAGTAAAACTAAGTTTTATAGTTTATAGTAACATTTTCAAATACAGGTTCCTGGTAGGTTGATGATCTAATTGTACCATATTAGTTCAAAGTTATACTATATTCACTATATAAGTATATATATCTAGTATTATCATTTTATACACTTTGTACTGGGCCTTAATGTATAGGTGTTACCTTGAAGCAAGATTCTGTTGTCGTAAGGCAGCCCGTACACACTCAGACTCGATCGCGATCACGGGTTCACGCCACAAAATTACACGTTCAATCTTGATTTCTTCAGTCCGTGTATCGTTACCGCCGCGACAACACAATCTTCTCATATTTCGTATAAGCTCACAGCGACACTGATGCGATCCTGCGATCCTGCGCTTACACGTTTAATCTAGATTACGCGATCACAGGATTGGTGATTTCTTGATTTCGAAATATCTAGATATTTTGGTGTCAGATGCATCATTCCATCAATATTCTTCGTACACACTCAATCTGGATCGCGATCATTGATTTTGATCACAGATCGCGATCGAGATTCATCAGATTATACTTGTCCACTGCTGGACATAGGCCTCTCCAACTGCACTGTACTGAGCACGATACTCGGCTACTCTCATCCAGCTCTTGGCAGCCATCTTGCGAACATCATCGCTCCACCTAGTTTGAGTATATCGTGTTTACGGACTTTAAACCAACTTAAATTTATTTATGTGTTTGGATGGGTGACCGCGAGTGGCATTTACAACTGACGGTTACAATTTTGGGGTTTCCGTTTATATCTCGAAAACAGTGCGTTTGCTGGAAAAAGAAATCCGCCAACGAATAAAATTTTATTAAAGTGTCTAAAACTTGTTTATATATGATATGTTTATATACGATATGGTTTTTCGAAATTTCAAAATTCGAAAACCAAGGCATCGTTTTAAAATTAGATAAATTGTTTTGTATATATTATTATGTATCTAAACACTTAGAACCCGTATTAAGGTAATACCTATATATCTTGGCCTTAAATAAAGACGTACGTCCACCATCACATTCAATACACACACAGACCAAAAGAGTTCTAAGCCCCAAATTGAATATCGCTTATTTTAAATAAGAAAATATCCTGCACTTGCATCTGCGATCAAAATGTTGATCAATTTAATTAGGGTAAAATGACCAAATGTTGGCATTGGTGCAGTTGTTAGCACCCGAGTTTTAAATCAAACTAAAATTAATAAAACTTAGTTATTGTGTATGTTTTTTGCGTTATCAAGTACGACCAATGCATAATTCCTGCATATTTATGCGTAGTATGTACTTGAAAATGCAAAAACCATCAGCATCAAATGCATAAATAAAATAACTTAACAGTACTAACAATAACAGTTTTGATTTTGAACTCCGGTGCTAATATTATCTGGCTCAGTGCCAAAATTTGGTCCTTTTTCCTTGGTATTATACATTAATAAGTATTTTTTTTTATGTATCATAGAAAATTTGAGATCTATGAGAGTTGCCTCGAAATTCCCACCAATGAAAAAAAATCAATAAAAAAAACTTTATTTCTCGACCGAGAAACTATCAATGGCAAAATAAATCAGCCCATCTAGCATAACAGGTGGATGAAAATGATGTCTTCAGTTTTATCCATTGCCAAGAACTTTTTTGTCTCTTGTGAGTGGAAAAAGTAGGTGAAATAATTTTATCTACCCGCTATGCTAAGCCAGCTGTTGCAAATAAAAACTCCATAACAATAAGGGTCAGTTTCACGGGTTCCTGATAGCGCTAATATGAAGAAAACTGACAGATTTTTTTACAGCTATTATAGGGCGTCATGTGTCAGATATCTATCTAACGCATTATCAGGAACCTGTGAAACTGGCCCTAATTCTTCCAAAGCTCTGTTAATACAGTAGAACCTCTTTAAGTCAAACTTGAAGGGAGACGCCAAAAAATTCAAGTTATAGAGTTTTCGACTTATCGAGGTTCGATTTAAGAGGGTCTACTGTAATTGAATGCGAAAGTATACTCTAAATAGATGGTGATAAAGCCCTAACTACTTTTTCGATAAATGTTGTAATTTTTTCCATCATATTTTACCCATTTGTCATAGTCCATACATCTTTCATTATTACTGTGATAATCGAAAAATTATCAAAATGAATAGGATGCAATATTATATTGATGCCAACTGTAATAATTGCTACGTAGCTATTTTTATAAATTAATTTTACACAACAGGCTTTTTTTATTTGTGAAAATCTCAATTAATTAAGGTGGTACGATTTACATACAAAAGTTTAACGCACAAATATGAGGAAATGGAGCAAAACTTGCACTAAAATCACATCTATTGGACTTATATAAGTTTTAACGTACGAAAAATTATATTTATCTACATAATGTAATTAAATTTTATAAAATTATTTTAAATAAAAGTCAGTCAAGTTGAAAAAAAAATAGATTAAACACATAGAAATCCATTTATGTAGGTATATATAATTTTAAATATGTAAATACTTATGTCTATAACTACGAATAAATAATAAGTCAGGAAATGTAACTGCGTTAAAAAAATGACCCCACAAAAGTCGTGTCCAAGTAGGCGGGGTTAAAAGTCGTGTCCAGCGCGTCATTAGTCGAACATTTGTCTTGTTTGACTCAACTGTCATAACAGACACTGCAGCACATGCGCGAAGCAATTCCTGCTTTTTCGTTCCGAAATTAAATCATCCAAGCCAATCATTTGTAACTTCGAAATTGATTCTTATTTTAAATGTACGTCTTTTGGTTTGAAGGAGGGCCACTTTTTGTGTGGAATTTGTTCTGAATTAGAATTCCTGACTTATTATTTATTCGTAAGTGTACAAGACCAATAGATGTATTTCAGTGCAAGTTTTTGCTCCATTTACTAATATTTATGCATTATATTTTTTTATAGAAGTCGTACCACCTTAACATTGAATTTGTTTCATTAGTCAAATCAGTTTTATTTGTGTAGCTATTTATATAATTATTTTGAACGAAACATCTAGATAAGGTCAATTAATTTTTATTTTATATACCTAATATTTTAGCTCATGTTTGCGGCTTTTGGAGACGTATTAATAATTTATTGTATAACTTTTTTTAGTTTATAGTTTATAACTTTATTATTTAAAATAAGCTTTAAGTTTAATAATGCAGAGTCCTTTCGTCTTGGCGCACATTACATATACATATCTTAACTTCGAAAAGTAGAAAATTAATAATAAAATGTATGTTCGTACCTACAAGCCAAACATTAGATTTCTACTACATATTACAGGACAGATTGATTTTGTCATCTAAAGCTACATTCACACTACCACGTGTGGACGCCGTGATGGATCAGACATCTTATTTAGCTTTCTAAAGCATTCATTTGTATGAACTAATTCTTGTTACGATACGAGTAATCATCGGCCGAAAAACGTCAACTCAAACGACTCAACATTTAAGAAAATCACTAGAACAAAAATGTCCTTAAAATGTTTGTATTACTGACCTACGAGAAACGAGTCGCGTCTCTTATACTAGGGAATATGCATGTAGTATAAATTTACTTGAAATCATTTATTTTCTAATCATTGTTCTGGAGTTGTATGTTAAACATTTTATTTTGTAAATAAAATACTGTTAAGTGTGTTAAAATATTCTATGAAAATGCAAAAAAAGCGTGGAAAATTTTAATTTGCAAAACACATCAATACTTGTTAATTAGAAAGTAAAGTCACAGCGCACCACACGATCTCCGCAAAATTTGGCGGCTTTTTAGATACCTCATATTTTGCAATGCTAATATTACAGTCCGGCAAGTATAACTTGGCGTGCCTGTGCGCCACTGTGCTTTTACTTTGTACTTTGATAACAGTTTCTCGTAAACCACTTTTAATTACTTTTGGCATTATTGAACTATTTTAATGTAGCAGATTTATCAACAATAATGTCGCGGTAATCTCTCAAACGTCAAACTCACAGTTTCAATTAAAAGAATTAGTTCCAAAAACCACCACCGCCAAGTTATACTTGTGGCACTGTACTATTTTTTGTAGCTTAATTTGAACACTTTCAGTATTATTTCATTTTTTTACTGTGTTAAATGGATGTAATTAGTGAAATTAAAATATTTAAAAAAAAATCATGCATAATCCCTATTGTACACAGAACAATAAAAGGCCTACAACACGTTTTACTTTGAGAAGATTTCGAGTAATTTGGTGTACGAATATCTTTACCCAATCCGACCTAACGCATCTAAAATGAGAACTCATTTAATTATAAGACTGGAACTACTAGTTATTTTTTTATTTATTGGCTTTATTTTACTTAGTTTTGAACGTTTTTCTTTCGACTCGAGATCAATTAAGTGCGAAATTATGATGAAATGAAAGCAATGAATTTAGCGTAAGTTGATTGTTTAGCGACGTCTTGTCATTCTCTACATGCACTTGTTTTAATGTACTACTATACATAGGACTTAGCACTGTCGGTTTATCGATGGTCAGAATTCTAGAGCATAGAGTAAAAAACATTCTATGTTCGCTTTCGCCTGTCGATAATAGACAAACAAAAATGAGGCGTTTTCTTTAAATAATATTAGTAACTTTAGACCAGAATAGATGGCGCTAATACTAAAATGAAATATTTCTGTCACTGTCACCGCATCTAAAAACAGGTAAAGAACGTTCTCGCTTAAAGAAATTATCGTCATTTATCATTTCATAAAATTCGAACGAAGTGCGTTATTTTTAACGCCGGGTACTGTAGTAAGTACTTATGTCTGTTAAATTCCTATTTTGAAAGTGATACATTTAAGTCGGAGTCAAAGCCATCTAGAGTTTTTAAAAAAATAAAAACCGTGGAGGGAAAATTAAATGGAGAAGAATTTGGCGTATACGATGAAATAGCTATAGAGATATAACCCGTCTAAAATGATGAACACATGATACATATGCCAGCTATGAGATATAATTTACAACGTAATTTGGTCGGGTTATATATGACACCGGGTGAAAGCCAATAGGCACCGCTAAAGCTGGTGGCAAACAATAAAATCGCATACACGAGGATAAAAAAAAAATTGTCCGTCTCGCTCACTCATACTAGTGATTGTATAGTTTTATCCTTCTCATATTATTATTGTTATTTTAATGTCAGATCTTTTTAATTATCCATCTACGATAAAAACGCTTAATTAACCTATATTATGCTTTAACGTTAAGTTTGACAATTTGTTGGAGGGATGATTTACTGAAAAAAATATCTATTAATGATTAAATACGCTTTAGTCGTTATTTCAATTTATTCCGATTAAATTAAAATATCATCAACGACTAAAAGGGAAATGTTATTTTGTTTAAGTCCCTAGGATCGATTTCTTAGAATAACCGATTATAATTACAACATGAGTTAGTTTTAAGCTCATGCCAATACGTTATACAATTAGTAGACAAGTGCATGTAGACATTTTATTAGTTTTAAGTGGCTTAAATTATTTGTCGTAGTCCAGGTGTCATTGGTGAATAAAATAAGAAATGTATGGTTTTACGATGCGTCCTTTTTGCTTCCGCAGTGTACCTATGTCTATGGTTACACATCCAAGCTGAGTAATGCGACGATAGTGTCTGTAATTCGTTATTTTTAATACATTATATATTTTTACTCGTGGAAGTATTCCCTAAGTTGTAAGGTCATAGTATACTGTAACAACTGAATTCCTCGACTTTCAATAAAATATGTGAATAATTTAAGATCGTTTAAAAAACTAAGACAGGCCTGTCCAACACAATTTTCTAGAGGGCCAGGTTTGATATTTTTCTAATCGTAGCGGGCCAAAACAAATTTCATAGGTAAAGTAAAATGCAACGGTATTTTTCATATAACCAAATGATTTATTAAAAAAGAAAGTTTCAGTATTGCTAATTATTTCACCTAGTTATTTAACTTAAAAGTATAATGCTTACACTTAGTTAAAACATAATGAGATGTCTGACATCTTTTTTCCCTGCACAGTGCATCTATGTTAGCAGATATTTTAGAAGTGGCTATGCGCAGAATCCCTGTAAGATGGCTGTCTGATAAAAATGATCTCGTTTTCGATTTGTTATGTTTCGTGCGTGAAAAAAGCTGTTCGCAAGTATATGTACTGCCAAATAAGGAAATTTGTTGAAGAGCCAATTTGGTAAGGTTTGGGTATTGGTTGGGGCTAATATACTTCTTGTAGAATTCAATCAGTCCGTTCGAAAGGCAATCATTGTATGCCGTTTTTAGAAGAGAGTTGCTTTGTATTTCAATTAATTCTAATTGTAGGTTTAGTCCGGCGCTTTCTATTTCAACATCAAACGGATTTTGGGAGACTTTCATGTTGGGCATTTGTGATTTGATGTCTGAGAATCTCTTATCAAACTCATTCCTCAATCTTTGCAATAACAACGCGTACCGGCTTAAGTCCAATGTCTCTTGATTTCTGGAAGATAAGGTCTCCCAATGAACCAGCTGCTTTTGTTCCAACTGTTTCTCCAATAACATGAGCTTCTTAGTGAAAGCTTGAACATGTTCATACAACTGCAAGCATAGTTGATCTTTTCCTTGCAGTTTTAGGTTGAGATCAGAGAGAAGTATCTCTCTGATCAATCCAGATCCTGGTTATGTCAACCAGGAAGGCCAAATCAGCCAACCACTGCTCGTCAGTTAGAAAAGTAATTTCTAGGCCTTTGCTTTCAAGAAAAAAATTTACTTCATCGAGCAACAAATAGAATCGCTTCAGTGTGGCGGCTCTGCTGAGCCAGCGAACGCGACTGAAGTACACGATGTCTTCGTGATCTGAACCTACTTCTGACAAAAAAGCCTGGAACTATCTGTGATTCAGTCCTCTTGCGCGTATAAAATTAACTGTCTGCACTACTTTATCCATCACGGGTTTCAGTTCGAGTACTTTTGCACACAACTGTTCTTGGTGTATAATACAATGATGTTGTATGATTGTGTGCGTAATGCTATTGCACATTAAAGCCACAAATCCATTCACTCTTCCTGTCATTGCTGGCGCACCGTCTGTAGTTAAGCCACAAAGATTTTCGATTTGAAGTTCATATTTTTCTACGCAACTCTTTACTTCTTCGTAAATGTCTAGTCCTGTGGTTGTATCCTTCATTGGACGCAAATCGAGTAATTCCTCGATCACAGTATAGTCTTCAGTCACTCCTCTCACGAAAACTGCCAACTGCGCTGTATCTGACATATCAGTACTTTCGTCGAGAGCGAAGCTATAGAATACGCATTTCTTCATTTGTGTTTTTAAAGACGATTCGATATCGTTGGCCATGTCATCAATCCTTCTTGCTATGGTTTGATGCGATAAGCTTGTATTTTTGACTAATGTTTTCTGCTCCGGACACGCTACCAATGTAAATATCTCCAAGCATTCCTTGACAAATTCTCCGTCCGATAGGGGTTTGCTTCGCTTGGCAATGGCTTCTGCTATCATGAAGCTGATTTTTGTAACTCGCTCGGAGTTTTCTTTTGGTATTTTAAACATCGCCTGTTGACCAACCATGTTTTTCCTCAACGAATTCACACGATCGATTCGAATTTGCCCTTTGTATTCGTCGTATTTAGAAGCGTGTTTTGTAGAGTAATGCCGCTTAATATTGTACTCCTTACAAACTGATATTTTGTCATGACATATGAGACACAGTATGTTTCCATTTTGTTCTATGACAAAAAGGCTTCAGTCCAACTGTTTTTAAACATTCGACATTCTGTGTCAATTTTACGTTTTTTTTCTGATGACATCCTGTTCTGAAACAATCACAAAACAACAATCCATAAATAACAAGACACAATCGTAATTTAAGCGCATAGGTACCTGCATTTTTACTTACCTTATTTCATCACTGTTAGTGCAAGAAATTGCGCTATTGATTTACGAAATAATTGTACGTATAACACTATCGCGATTGAACAAAACACTAAAATACTAGCGTTGTTGACAAGTTTCGCTGACCGACTGACTGACTGACTGCGACTGCGCTACGATTCGAGGGATACCGTACCGCCCGCGGTAAGAGCGGGGGATCCCCTCCCGCGCCGCCGACGACCGCACGCCTCTCGAGTCTGGACTAGAGAGTTATAATTACCTACATGTTTTAGTAACATTTTATAAAGTTTTAACCAGGTCGCGGGCCACATGGTGGCCCGGGGGCCGTATGTTGGACGGGCCTGAACTAAGAGAACCGACTTCAAATATCGCGCTATTAATTTTCAGTACCAAGTTTGAGGTGTTTTTCTTCATATCTCTGAAGATACTGAACATATCTCGATGAAATTTAAATAGGACCATCTGTGACCTTTTAAAAAAAAATCCAAATCGTTTCAGGCGTCTTCGAGTAATCGGTAAACATACATAAAAAGAAATACATACAGACGAACATAGAACCCCCCACCTTTTCTGAAGTCGGTTAAAAAGTAGCTTTTAGTCAACCATTACGGAAAAAATCTGCCGACATAACCTTACGGTTTTCCAGTAGCACACAACCCTTGAGAGTCAAACTATTCTAGGCGTATATTCACTATCTTCTACATTATCGGTTACCATCAGGGCCGGTAGTCTCTACATGCATAGCGATGAATTTCGAGCGATAATCGTCGATACGAAAAGAGATGCAGATAACAACTGTCTAGTTGCATCTCATTCTAGCAGACGTTTGCGATGATAAGACGCATCGCTATTAATGTAGAGACTTCCACCCCAGGCGAGATAGTAGTCAACGCTAGCCTATCAAATGTGAAAAAAAAAGTCACGTACTAGTTGATGAATCCCTAATAGTTTTCTATATACAGCAGGGCCTCGATGATCCGAACACCGAAAATTTATACCCTGTTCGGATGCACGAAGCGTTCGGATTATAGTATGTTAAAATTTTGAAGGGGATTTTTCGAAATAAAACAAAAATATTTTACATTATAATGTGTTTATTGAAGTATGTTAGATACAATGCTATTAATCACACTTTTTTAAAGAATTCCAATATAGTGCGTAGTAAACGCACTGCGGGACAGAAACTGTGAGAAATGGCGGTTGCGCAGGGGTAAGGGGGGGTCGTTCGGATTATAGAGGCGTTCGGACGAGCTGGGGTACGGATTATCAAGGCCGTGCTGTATGTATATATAAGGGTGGAAATAGCGCATATTTCATTGACTTATGTCGACTTGTTACGGTACACTATGACCATTATATTGTAATATCAAATGTGGTACCAATCCTGGAATTTAACAAATTTAATAAGAACTCCGCTTTGTACGTAAATTTAAAGATGTTGGTGTCTATTGAACTAAGTAAACCTAAACATAATTTGACTTCTCAGGGGGTGATCCATTGGCGAACCGATGAGCCAACGGTTTAAATCGTTGGCTCGTTGGCTTTCCTTGGTGATCCATTGACGACCAAAACAGTCTTACTCTCATCGTTGGCGAAGTTTTTTAGAATTTTAGGCGCGCACAAAAAGCCAGCGAGCAAACCCGCCGGTTTTTAAGTCCGCATACTTTTAGGTGCTCCATTGGCGGTTTATACCTTTGGCTCGCAAGTTGGTTGGCGTACTGGCAGTTTTACTCGCCAATGGATCACCCCCTTAACTGTCGTGTCGTATTTCTCCTACTTCATGGGGTGGTAAGGATGGCACTATTTTGAGTTGAGTTTTAGTTATATAAACATTATAATAGTATTTAACAATTGCTGTGTTTTGTTTTTAAAAGCTGAACGCGCAGTTTGTGACGTCTTAAGTCCCATTGCAATTGTTGGGCGATTCAAAATAGCGTTGTTACAAGTTCAAGCTACAAAATGTAGTTAAATGTTCACAGTTTATACACGTAAAATATTAATATCGTAAAATAGCCGTTACATAGATAAATGTTACCTTAACTTTTGATAAGCCTAGGATACACTAGGGGACAAACTGAGCGACATGTTTCGGAACATTTGCTCGACGTCTACGTGAATGTCCCGAGAGACAATGCTGTGCAACATTTTGCGTGCGCTCGCTCCGAGAGCGGTAGCAAGCAACATGTCCCGTCCCGCGTCACGTAAAACGTTGCGGAACTTGTTGCTTTTGCATTGTTGCAGCGACACGTAGATTGAGTATTGCGCGTCATATTGCGGGACAAAATGTCCCCTAGTGTATCTTAGGCTTTAAGGTAACATTTTATCTAATTTACTCAAACATTAACATGTTATGTCAATCTATCTTCTATCTATACCAAAATAATACATCAAAAACCACATTTTGTAGTAAGGATTCTAAATGCATAATGCTTTAAAAGGCACAGATAAAAAATATATCAAATAAAAAAGATGTGATGTTAGAACAAAATATCAATGGGGAATCATTTGAGATTGATTTACCTATGCCGCGTGCATATCACGACACATAGACTAAGTGAGTTGCCAAATGTAAATGAATTAATGTAAGTAATTAAGTATTTTTGTGTATGTGATATGTAGGTTGTGGACACACGTACGTAAAAAGCTGTTTTCTAAAGACCATTTTTGTAAAATCTTCCATGAGTCAACATTTCGGGATTACACTTTAAAAAAAGCTTATAAAATAGAGCTAAATAAAAATTACCGTCAATGCATTGCGTTCACAAAAATAGCGGCGTTGATCCAAGAAGAAACCTCTTCACCAAATTTCAACGTAGCATATTGCTCTGAAGATCGTTCACCTCGTTGTTCAGGAACAAAAGTTTCTATCCCAGTGTGATAGATAAGAGGGATAGAAACAACAACTGTCTCTTCTGTCTAACACTCAATCAACGTGAATAACACAATGGAAGAACAGAACAATAAGATCGTTTAAAAAACTAAAATAACCGACTTCAAATGCCACGCTACTAATTTTTAGTACCAAGTTTCAGGTGTTTATCTCCATATCTCTGGAGATACTTATCAGACCTCGATGAAATTACCATGGTACCACAATTGGGATGTCTCCTGTCCAAGAAAAAAAGAATAATTAAAATCGGTTCATAAACGACGAGGTTACACATAAAAAAATATATACATACGGTCGAATTTAGAAACCTCCTCCATTTTTTAAGTCGGTTAAATACACGCTTTGACGTCATTTAAAGTCAGTTTTCAGTTCTTTAAGAGTTTGTTCCACATGCAATCTCTTGATTCAATCTCAATTTATCAATAGCAAAATGTTACAGTAAAGAGGCCTAAGAACAATCGAATATTTTTATATTTCACCTGTGTGTTCACAGCTCTAGGTAATTGTGTAATATTGTGAGGTAGTAGAAGTTTTATATAGAAATACAATGTAGTAGTTTTAGTGTTAAATGGATTCGTAACATGTCGACGTGTTTAGCATAATTAAGTCTAAAGCCATGTTTATTGTTTATTTTTTATTATTAATTAACAAAATGTGAATGTCGTTGAGATTTGATGTATTAAATGAAATATATTTTCTAGAGAAGTAGTTTGGTTTTTTATTCGATTATTAGATTCAACCTTATATTAGTTGTTATAACCAAAATGGTAACTGAATACTTATTATAAGTAGCCGTAAGGAGTTGTGTAAGCAGGCCGCTTGGCAAATGGGCCGACGAATTAGGCCTCCCGAATCTATTAAGTAAAGAGATCAGTGTTTTACCGTAAGAACAGTCTCTAATTTAGGTAAATCAAACACTAAAATCGACGTGAAGGAAAGAGCAAAACTGAGTTAAGGCTATATTTTCAGTCTTTCATTCAACATGCAACCTCCATTGCGTATGATTATACGCAATGGAGGTTGCATGTTGTTTCTTTGTTCTTGTTTATTTCACACTGGACAGGCGGCTGACAAAACATGCCCACTCAGAACAGAGAAACACGGCATTGCACACAAGAAAGACAAGTGGTGGAACAAAAAACTCACTAAGTTGAGAAAGAAAACAAGACACTGTTTCAACAGAGCAATGAACACAGATCGGGACACTGACTGGAAAGACTACAGAAAAACCAGACACAGGTTAAAAGTAGAAATTAACAAGAGTCGGAAATGCTCTTGGAAAAACTACAGCAACTCCATACAATCAGAGAGTGAGACTGCAAGACTAAGGAAAATTCTGTCAAACGACGCAAATGTGAAATTAGGTTCACTAAAAAAGGCTGTCGGTACCTACACCGTGTCTGAGCAAGAGCAATTTGAGCTTCTGCTTCAAACGCATTTTCCGGAATGTCGCATAGACAACGATGTTACCGAATGGGACACGCAACTCTTCACGAGCCAGATCCTGAAGACTGGGCCTTTGCAGACAGAATCGTCACTGAAGAGGCACTTATCTGGGCAGTGAGTACTTTCAAACCCTACAAGGCACCAGGGACAGACGAAATATTGCCCGCCATGCTACAGTGGAGCTTGACCAAAATAAAACACCATTAATGGGTATATTTAGATCATGCCTTGCGTGGAAATATATACCTAAATCCTGGAGGCAAGTAAAGGTTGTGTTCATCCCAAAGCCGGGCAAAACAGATTACACAAATCCTAAATCATTCAAACCTATAAGCTTAAGTTCATTTCTGTTAAAAACCATGGAGCGTTTATGCGACAAATACATAAAGAGTGGACCGCTAGCAGAATACCCGGTTCACAACAATTAACACGCCTATCAATCTGGCAAATCGACGGAGACTGCCCTACACCATGTGGTGCATAAGATCGAATCGACACTGGAAAGTAAACAGTCATGTCTCGCGACCTTTATAGATATTGAAGGGGCATTTGATAAGACGACCTTTTCCAGTATCGGAAATGGATTAACAGCACGAGGTGTTGACAAAAGAATAAACAAATGGGTTACAAATATGCTGTCAAGCAGAGTTGCTTGCATAGAAGGAACAAACGAAGCACGCTGCCTCGTAACACGAGGTTGCCCACAAGGTGGAGTTCTTTCGCCACTGCTCTGGGTATTGGTAGTAAACGAGCTGATCGAACTCTTAAACCGGGATGGTATAACGACGATTGGGTATGCGGATGACCTTGTTATTATGGTCTCCGGCCTCTTCGAAACGACGCTCTGTGAAAAAATGCAGAGGGCGCTACGTAAAGTTGAAAACTGGTGCAATGAACACAGACTATCAGTAAACCCACATAAAACGGAACTGATCTTATTCACGCCCAAAACCAAGGTAGCTAAACTTAAACTACCGACGTTATTTGGAACCGAGCTGACCCTAAGCAAGGATGTAAAATATCTTGGAATATGGTTGGACAGCAAACTTCTGTGGAACAAACATCTAGACCACATTACTAAAAAAGCAACTAACATCTTATGGCAGAGCACGAGAGCTGTCGGCAAAGACTGGGGTTTAAAACCCAAGCTCTGTAAGTGGTTATACACTGTAATCGTGCGTCCAGTACTCACATATGGATGCGTGGTATGGTGGACGCGCACAAATCAAGTGACTACAATTACCAAACTACAACAGGTACAAAGACTAGCATGCACACTTATCAGTGGCTGCACGAAGAAGACTCCGTCGGACGCTTTAAATGTCATTCTGGGCCTATCACCGCTACATTTGCACATACAGCAAGAAGCGATGGCCTCAGCTCTCAGAATAAAATCTACGAACCAGTGGAAAGGCACAGGATCTACCACAAACCACTGCAAAATCATATCTTTGGCGACGAACGTCGTTCCGGAAGCCATCAAAGGCACGGACAGAATTGCGAGTACTCACCTCGATGGCAAGAAATACGAACTTTTAACGGAAGACAAGATGTCTGAGTCTGAGCTTCCTACGTACAAAATCTACACTGACGCTGCAAAAAATGACTCGGGAGCAGGTTGTGGTTATTACTCGTCAGAACTGGGTCTTTCAGCGTCGATAGGGCTGAACAAGACAATTACCGTCTTACAGGCAGAGACGATGGGACTGTTAGTGGCTGCGCAAGCAGTCTTTTCACTAAACCCCACCTCAATAGTAGGCGACCAAGGCGCAACTCTAGAATTTGTCACCGACAGTGCTGCCATTATATATGCGCTAAGAAGACCTACAACTAGATCGAAAGTGCTGGCTAAATGCCACGCTATCTTACAAACTCTGGCAACCGAGTGCAATTTAAACGTAAAGGTAAAGTGGACTAGAAGCCATGCAGCCTGTACCGGCAATATCTCAGCAGACAAACTCGCCAAGGAAGGTGCGAAACTGCAGGTAAACGACGATGTAATGGACCTATGCAGACCGTCATCGATGGAAGTCAGAGACCTGTTACGCCGTCACACAGAAAGTGAACAACAAAGGTTATGGAACAACACGACAAGTTGTAAACACACAAAAGTTGCTCTGCCAACTCTAGACAAGAAAATTACCAACAATCTGCTAAAATTGCAAAGGCAGGACCTTCGCCTAATAGTAGGCCTCATCATCTTCATAAAATTGGAGCCACAGACAGTCCTCTTTGTCGAGGATGCATGTCAGAAGATGAGACCGTGGAACATGTGATCTTACACTGTCCCGTCTTAAACGAATTGAGAACCACAGCTGGGTTGCATAAGCAGAACCCAGATGCAGAGTACCAGTCGCAGCAGCAGCAACAACATTTGCAATCATCATCATCACCATCTGCTTTAGATTTATCATTACATCCTAATTTACAAATGAGCAGGCATACACACACACATTCACCAGCATTATCGTTACTAAATAATTCACCACCTTCACCATTGGAAGCGTCATGTCAGCAACCTAAAGCCGTGCTCCGCTTCGTCAAGGAGCTAGGATGGCTAGGGTAGACGCTGGCAGGGGGAAATGCACAATACACCCTGAGCGGGACGACAGTGCAGGTCTTATCTCCCCCATTACCAATTAGAATTAGAATTAGGCGGCTGACAAATGTTCAGGCTACTTTGTTAAAGTTACATGCAACATTTTTATATTAACATGTATAGCCTAGAGTTTATGACTAGAGAGTAATAGCCATACGGCAAAAAATTAAGGGCCAATTTCACCGGTGTCTGATTTTCTTTTTTTTATATATTTTAGCGTAGCGTTTGACCACCATCTCACCTGTTGGTAAGTGATGATGCGGTCAAAAATGGTAAGCTAGCTAAGCCTAGAATGGGAACTGGCTCTCAAGGATAGCTGCCGGAACACATTAGATGTTTGGCGACAGATTTTCTAACTTGAGGGTGGTACCTTTTACAGTACTAGCTTTTATATACAGTTATCTGTCCGATAACTATCTGAAACTATCATAAACCGTCTAACCACTAGGCCGGTTCTAGAGACGATGAAGATAGAACGATGCCCAAGCGTCAATCAGCATTTAGCATTTGACCACTATCTTATCTGATGTTAAGTGAAGATGCGGTCTAAGATGGAATCCTGGGAAGACGCCAGTGAGACGATCCGCGGCGCTGGACAAATTGACACAATTTGTAGAGCGCAACTGTGCTAACCGTCGGTGACCCAGCCACCAGCTGTGACAACTAGGAACAAAATCTGTACCGGTTGTGACGAATTTATTTCCCACTTGCCACCAGTAGGGACAAAGTAAAGTTCACCTTTTTTCAATCGGACAACCAGACGTACTGATACACGCTACTACTACACCGCTACATGGTGGATATTCCATCAATCCGAACGAAGCGATTTGCTTCCACATTTATCATACGTACCGCCAGGGATTGGAACTCTTTGCCTGTTTCTGTGTTTCCGGAAAGGTACCATCTAGGGGTCTTCAAGTCGCGAGTGAATAGGTATCTTCTAGCCAAGCGTGCTACATCGTCGACCATATCGTCACTTAACATCAGGTGAGATAGTGGTCAAACGCTTGACTATAACGATAAAAAAAAAGAAAAAACGGGATATTCACATTTAATTGGTTAATTCGCGCCTTAACCAATCAAATAAATGCATTCTATTCCAAGTATCGAGATGCTCGACCGTATACAGGGTGTTTGCTGGATGGACCGACAAAATTTTTGGGGGGTTGGGGGGTGTCATGTGCAAGTTTTTCCCGTTAGACACGAAGTCACGGTGTTTTAGATATGAACTTTGTTGGTTTATTTTAAAATCTATCGGTCGGGGTTTACCGGGGAAAACTTGCGCAGGACCCCCCCAAAAAATATTGTCGGTCCATTCACCAAACACCTGTAGATCGTTAATACCGCGACCGGCCTAAAGGGTATTATTATCTGTTCTGTGCTAAATGTCGTCGCCCACTTACACGACCCTGCTCCCACCCGGAAAAATAAATTTCATAAAGGCCGCTTTCTTTCTATGCAAAATTCAAAATCACGCTCGACGTGGCGCCACAGAATACATACCAGTTTTCTGGCAGGGCATCCAGTGTCGGCTGCAGTTTTCTCACTGCGTGCGCGGGTTTGATGGAGCTCGTGAAGTAGGCGGCGTCATCCGCGTAGAGGGCTAGCTGAGCCTGCCCGACGACTGGTATGTCATCAGTGTACCAGGCGTAGTACACTGGTGATAGGCAGCTCCCCTGCGGGACGCCGGCCTTTATTGGCTTCATTGTTGAAAGTGTGTCTTCTACCGCGACCGCGAAGCTTCTTTCTTTTAGGAAGGATGCGATGACTTGGACGAGTCTTCTTGGCATCGGAGATGTCGACAATTTGTATAAGAGTCCCTCGTGCCATACCCTATCGAATGCTTTTTCCATATCAAGGAAAACGGCCGCCACGAACTCCTTTTTGTTATGTCGTGTGACCATTTCATTAACTATTCTTGCTACTTGGAGGGTGGTGGAGTGTTCGGCCCTGAAGCCAAACTGCTCGTTCCTCGGGGTTATATGAGGCACCATCAGGAAGAGGAGCAGCCTTTCAAATAATGTTGACAGTGTGCTCAGCAGCGTGATAGGCCGGTAACTTTCTGGCTTCTTAATATCCTTTCCGGGCTTGGGCAGCATCACCACCCTGCCAGTTTTCCAGCTTGAGGGGAAATGGCCGCAGCGGAGTATGCCGTTGTAGATTCTTGTTAGTGCGGCGACCGTTTTCGGAGGTATGTTCTTCAGGGCTTCGTTGGGTATGTTATCGAGGCCTGGAGCTTTGCGGTTTTTCAGTCTTTTTATTGCAATCTTCACTCTGGATGGACTGAAGAAGGGGACATCATCATTTGCGTCGTCGGTTGTCAGATATGTTATGAGCTTTTGTTCAGTTTCCTTAACGTGTTCTGGTTTGGTCGCTGGGTTGGGCGTAAATTGCTTCGATAAGGAGTTTGCGAAGATTTCTGCACGGTCTCTGGCTTCGAACTTGAGGAGTCCGTCTTCGCCTACGAGTGGTCTTGTGGGTTGGGCCGACTGTGACATCCGTTTGCAAAGTCTGTGGACTGAGGGGATATGGTCTCCGATGTTGTCAATGTGTTCCTCCCACTTAAGGACAGCGTCATTTGTGAGGGCGTCTTTTACCTTTTCGATTAGGTTATTTAGTTCTGACTTTATTCTTGGGCAGCGAGTATTTTGCCATTCCTTTCTTTTGTTCCTCTTTTCGTCGATCAGTCTCCTAATCCATGTTGGGAGTGGGTCAAACCTTCCTCCTGACGTGGTGGTTACTGTGGCTGATTCGAGGGACGTCTGAATGGTGTTCGTAATCATTTTTACAGCTTTCTCTACTTCATCTGGGTTGGTGATTGGGATGCTGCTGGTATTTTCCTCGGCAGTTTTCGTAAAGATGTCCCAGTTTATCTTTGCCTTTTTCTTTACTGGAGTTACTCTTGTCGGTGTCTCGTCCATGGTCATCAGTACCGGCCTGTGATCAGAGGGTAGGTCCACTAGAGCCGTGAGAGTCGGGGGCGTTTTGAGTCCTTGGTATGCCGCAAGGTCTATGATGTCACAGCTTCCGGTTTGTGTGACGTAGTGTGTGGGTTCGTTTGGTGCAATGACTTTATAGTGGTGATGCACCGCGTCGTCGTATAGTATTTTCCCGTTTTGGTCAATTTTGGAGGAGTTCCAGTGGGTGTGCTTAGAGTTGTAGTCTCCGGCTACTATGGTCGGTACCTCGTTCAAAATGAGTTTCCTAAATTCGCTTGTTTGTAGTTTCTCTTTCGGCGGTTTGTAGAACGCAAATAGGCGTCTTCTTTCTCCAGAGATGTTCACCAGGATTCCCAGCGCCTGGAATGATTGGAACTCCTCCGGGGGGATGAGCTGGTGGATGACTCTGCGGTGCACCATCACTGCTAGTCCCCTGTGGGCTCGTCCTTCTTTTGTTTTCTCGTCCTTGCGGTATACAATATAGTTCGGGACTTTAACTTTCTCCGTTTCCTTTAGCATAGTCTCGCTGACCAGTGCAATATCAATATTTTGCTCGCGGAGGAAGACGGTCAGCAGTTTTATCTTCCCCGCGAGCGATTGGGCGTTCCAGTATATGCACCTAGTTTGTACCCCCATTATTGGTGTTGAGTATGCGCATTAAACCCATCAGGGTTGCAGTTTCGGCATCTGTGCCCGCTTGCACGGCTTCCAAAATCTCTTTCAATACTCCTATTGTTTGCCCAAGGGAGTCTTTTCGAGCTGTGGCTGTGTCGGTCGCGTTTGTATTGGCCTCTTTGGGTTGTGCGGGCTTCTTTTGAGCTCTTCGTGTTGGCCTCTTTTTGGTTGTGCGTCCTGGTTCGTTGGCGGGGGCCATCAATGATGTCGGTGTTGTCTCCTCCACCGTTGCGTGCGTTACCGGTGCCGTGCCTCTTCTTCCTCTGTCGGGCTGGGTTTGAGCAAGAGTGCCGGCCTTCTTATTCTTGGCTTCTTTTTTGTAGACAGGACATGACGCATAATTTGCAGGGTGAGTCCCGTTACAATTTACGCAGGTCGCGGGTTCTTCGCGGGGGCGGGGGCACTCCCTGGCGAAGTGTTCTTCTCCGCATCTTACGCAGGCTTGGTCTCGATGACAGTTGTGGGAGCTATGTCTGAATTTTTGGCATCTATGACACTGAGCCGGGCCTTTCTTTGCCCGCCAGGCTTCAACTTTTAGTCCGGGCATCAGTAGAAGCTCGTCCACTTCATATATACTCGGAGTGAGGTTCGGCGTGCGCTTGAGTAGTACATAGAATACACATCCGGGGCGCCCCTGTCTCCCTTTGATGGCTTTTGCATACTCCGGTTCGTAGCCTTTTTCCTCCAAGGCTTGCATTAACTCCTCGGTGTCTGTATCTGCAGGGAGGCCGCGGTCGGCGGCAGGCGCACGAACCGCACGAGCGGTAGCCGGCGCGCGAGCGGCGGTGGCATACGCGGCGGTAGGCACCGGGCGCGCGGTAGCTCGATCGGCCGAGCGGGCGGCTTCGCGGGCGGAGGGGGCCGCGCGGGTGGCGGGGGCGGTAGCGCGATCGTCATCCGCTGTGCGAGGAGCAGCGACATTCGCGGCGCGTCTCGTCTCGCTCTCGCGACCGGGCCGCAGTGTTTCTGCGGTGCCGGTTTTCTGCTTCCTCTGCGGCTTCGGAGCCTGGGTCAGCAGTGAGATCCCGGACGGTCCGGGTCTCGGGCTAGGCGATCTAGCCCTCGCGCGCGTCGTCGGGGGGCTCAGCGATTGCGAGCGGGCGCGGCGGCGTTTTCCCCCTTCTGCGCGGGGCGCGGGCGGCGGCGGCGGCGGGATATTCGCGCGCAGTTTTAGCTCTGGGGCCGGCGGCAGAGTTATTATGCTTTTCTGTGCGAACAGCAAAGCGGTCTGGTCGTCGTTCGACAGCTCGGTTCCCTCGATCTCCGCTTCCGCGAGGCGCAGGTACAGCGCCATCCAGCGAAGCATCCCATCCGAGAGGGCCCCAGCTTGCATAAGCCGGGCGAGTGTGAGCATATCACGCTCGTATAGCCCTCTCGGTGAGAGTGCCTGCCAGAAGGCGGCCGGAATTGAGCCCTTCGGGTGATGGGAGGTCGGCGTCGTGTCAGCGACAGCCGGCGAGGTTACTTTTTGGCCCTGAGAAGGGCCGGACTCAATTCCGATGGTTACGTCACCGGTTACCGTGGTTACTTCGTCAGAAATGATTACTTTTTCCGAGTTAGTGGCTTCAGTGTCTGTAGTTGGTGCTACAGACCTGGGATGCGATTGGCCCTGAAAAGGGCCTTTTGGGTGACCCGGAGGTCGGTCCATGGCTTCGAATGGGTTTCTTCAACTCACGCGTGACGCGAGGAAAGGTCAGTAAGAGGCGGTGTGGTTACTACACCGCCATCATACTGTCCTTCCCGGCAACTCGAAGGCGCTGACGATCCCTACCGAAGCACGGAGCCTCGGGCGTTGTCGACGAATATTTCTTCACGAAATGTCGGAGACAGGCAGGAGCGACTTGTAGAACACGTCCGAACGCGGCGAGCGACACGGCTGTCTCCAGTTTTGCACGGTAGCGACGCTCTATTTATACTGTTGTTGGTACTTGCAAAAGAACGAGAGGTCGATAGTCTGGGAGCGCGCGCACTCTGTCTCGCGGGGCGTGTCCATGTGCGGGCGCACGCACGAGATGCCGACTTTACGGAGATATACTCTCCCGAGATGCTGTTTAGTCGAGCGCTAACCATCAGAGAGTGCGGAGCTCTCCCAGACCTATTCTGATTCTGATATTGACAGATTATTATATACCAAGTACCAACCCTATTCCTAAACCTAACCTGGTGTAGGTTGACTATCTGTTACATCTGTCTATTAAAGCCGGACATGCTTTAGTTCTATCTAGTACCTATCTACCTAGGTTGTACGAATGACCTGTCTGTAGTCCTATAAGACCTATTATACTGTTACAAATCTTATACGAGTTATATTCCTATGTTCTAATAAGAATCTATCTATAATAAGGCTGTCTACGAATGCGATACAAATACAAACTATATGTCTATCTATCTATACGAATATGAACGTTATACATTGCAAAGTGCCCTACCTATCCTAGAGTACTAGCTTAACTTATCTTTATTATATACAACTTATAACTAACTATACATAGTGCGTTCATATCGTCGGTGTACGTCGTTGTCCGGAACAAATACTAAGAACAGAACAAAGTTCAAAATTAAAGAAAAGTTAAAAAAAGTTTTTTACGATAGCGCAACGCCACCTATCCAGTTGCTAAGATGGCGCTATCGTACCTTACGTTAATCTGAATCTCGTAAGCAGCTCCAACGATTAAATAAAATTTAGTATACCTACAGGGGATTTCGGGGGCGATAAATCGATCTAGCTAGGAGTCATTTTCAGAAAATGTTGTTTTATTCGTGTTTTCAATAATCAACTTGATTGATGATCAACTTAAAATATGACTCTTCCCGACATCTATTGGCGAGTAGAAGTACTGTATCAGTAAAGCAGTTAGTTGCTCTTAATTTAAAAAAATAGTATTATTATTCGTCAATAGATGTCGGGAAGAGTCATATTTGTCTGTTTAAGTGGCAAAAAATACCGAGCAAAGCTCGGTCAACCAGATATTTAATAATATTAATTACTACAATTACTATTACTACTATTACTACTATATAATACTATTCTACCTTTGTGTTAACGTTTACTTAGTTGGTGTTAGAAGTTCGTTAGAAATTCGATAGATGGCGTTCGGAACCCTCCGTGTGCGGGACAAAGTCTGACTCGCACTTGGCCAGTTTTATTTTTCGTATCGGCTCACCCGTTCTATAGTTATGGCCTGACCAAGGTAAATAGCCAGACGATAAAAACCGAAGACTTATTTTTCTTGAGAAACAAAATTTTATAAGCGCTCTCACTTCCTCTATATTAATAAAAAAACTGGCCAAGTGCAAGTCGGATTCGCACTCGTAGGGTTCCGTAACACAGTAGAGTATTCTATGAATATGATTTTTCGCAACTACAAAAATAACTTTGTTTTTCGTAGTGTTTGTATGAAAAACAAAGTTATACTTGCGGTCGCCATATCTCAACAACTACAGAATGTATCTAGTTCAAACCAATTTTCGTTGAAAGTTTTTATTGAGATCTACAGAATATATTTTCTCTAGATTTTTCACTCTCTTACTTTAAAAGTGAGAGGGGGGGGACACACATTTTACCACTTTAGACGCGTCTATCTTTTAAATGATTGACTTTGAGAAAAAATGATTTTAGAAACCTCAATGTCATTTTTAAAGACCTATCCATAGACACGTATAGGTTTGATGAAAAAAAATTTTTTTGTTCTATTTCCATGTATTGGATAAAAAATGATGTGATGGAAAAAATATGAAAGTTTAAGGGGGGGGGGGGGCCTTAAACTTTCATATTTTTTATCATTGTATAAAAATCGGAAAGCGGTTCACAGAATACATCTACCTATTTAGTTTCAATTCTGTAGTCTTAACAGTTTCGGAATAAAATGGCTGAGACATACGGACGGACAGACAGACAGACAGACAGACAGACAGACAGACAGACAGACAGACATGGCGAATCTGTAAGGGTTCCGTTTTTTGCCATTCGGCTACGGAACCCTAAAAACTGACAATATTCTTTCCCGTTTTAAGTCCGTTTTAAAATGTGTCTACCGTATTACCCTCTTAGGGATGGAATTTAAATAAACCCTTTTTTTCCTTTCTGAGTGGAGAGTGGAGAGTCCTTGGTGAGTGGTCCTTTATGTGCGGGTTATCTATAGATAGGTCTTTAAAACTGACATTGAGGTTTCTTAAACTATTTTTTCTCATAGTCAATCGTTTTAAAGACACTTTTTATTCCATTTTCATTCCATTCCATTTCTATTCCGTTTCCATTCCATTCGGAAAAAAAACTTTACGTTAATTTATCACAGAGATCCCGTGGCCTCCTTCCAGCTTCATCATCAGACCCTGAATATCATCTTGATGTAAAGTCTTCCTCACTACGAATCAATCGAGCCCAAGCTCGGTGGGGTTATGTTGTTTTATCAAAGAGATGCCATGGCCACCTTCCGGCTTTATCATCAGACTCTGGATAATATCATCTAGGTATATAGTCCTCCTCAATACGAATCAATCAAGCCCAAACTTGGTGGGTTTATGTTGTTTTATCAAAGAGATGCCGTGGCCACCTTCCGGCTTCATCATCAGACCCTGGATATCATCTAGGTGTAAAGTCCTCCTAAAGACAAATCAATCGAGCCCAAAGTCGGTGGAGTTATGTTGTTTTATCACAGAGATGCCGTGGCCACCTTCCGTCTCCATCATCAGACCACACAAGTTGTAACTTGCATTTTAAAAATAATAGCACGATATTGCAACTTAAAAATAATAGTTTGTAATTTATTATATCATAATACCTAATATTTATTCAGTTTTAGAATTTTATTAAAGTAGAGCAACTTTAGATGCGTAACAAAGCTTGAGCAAGGTAAAGCGAGAGTAATGATAGAGCGAGAGGTACGCTCAAAATTCGGCATGGATCATACGTCTGATCGAGACGACTGCTTGGCCCAAAGAGTAACATAATATATACTGACTGCTTGGCCGCCACTGAGGAATTTTTTACGCGATTCTTGTTTATAAACTGCATTTTTTAGTTTTTCTCCATGTTATTATTATTTGAGTAATAATCAAATACGAGTGCTACTTTTTACATGGTTATTGAATTAAATCATAGGCATTTTAAAACATAATATTTAACGTAAATGCGTCACTTTATTATCAAAAAAAAAAAGGTTTAAAAACCAACGAAATCTTAAAAACTTTACGATTTTGTAACATGTGAATTAAGAATATGATAGATATTAAGAAAAATCTATCTAGTATACATTCAATAAGAAGATGTTTTTCAAGGTATGATCTGAAAAGTTTTGCTATTTCTTTATTTATTTCCATATACTAGGTATTCAAACCTAACCCGAAATGGTGTTAGGCACGGCAGAGTCCTGTTTAGCATTTGATTTACCAACCATAATACTTCGTGATGATCCTTAAAAAAATATTTAGCGATAACTTATGTCCAGAATATTTATGTACATCAATTTTTATTTGTTCATATTAAGTGGCTTTGCTTTAAAAAAATAGTAACGCTGCACAAATATTTTGCCGCGAGTCAATTTTCCAAGACAACGGTCTTAATACGAACCTTACGACGTCCTATGTAGACAGACTTTACATTGACAACACAAATCAGCAGACAGCTTGCCGTAGACGAGCTTACCGCCATCGTACTTTAACTTCCACAATTTGCCGTCTTCGATTGGGTCATACTTGTCATACATGTAAGGATCAGGGATCACTCAATGTGTGAATGTGGTCTGGAGAAAGGGAGCGTAAACCACATATTTTTTAACTGTCCTAGACAATTGCTCCTTGTACGATCTTCTTCCTCCTAGTATTTCTCGTCCAACTACAATTAAATACCTCCTCCTAACCTTCTGTCCTCTAGTTAACCCTCTGTTATGTAAATTTATTAAAATAAATAACATTAGAATATAAACTATATTGGTTGTTAATATTGTAAAATAATGAGTATCATGTGTGTAATCAGTTAAGTTTATGTGCACTGTAAGATAGTTTGTATATTACATTAGTTGTGTTGTCTTTTGTTTTAGATTAAATCATCATGATGTGTAAAATTCTGGTCGATTCTCACTCCCATATTTCCAACACCGACCATATTTTTATTTTACCGACACTCTCCACATGCTTTATGAAACTAGCAGGAGAGTAGTCGATTCTCCGTGGAAACTAGCTTGAACTGACATTGGCAGAATTGTGACAAGCCACAGAATCCATAAACTAAAAAACTAACTACTCGTCTCACTTACTGCGCGCTTGAAGCGAGCGGCCCGCGCGCAGACTATTGCGCTTTGAAACTCATTACTTTTTATAGACAGACATAGACAGCTGTAAGCGCGTGGACATTTGGTGGCCTGCTAGCTGTCCGCGCGTGGACATCGAGTAGTCACCTCCGTTTTTAAGGCGGTATTGTGCGGGAGCGGTGTTGGAGCAGGGTCGTGTAAGTGGGTCTTAAGTAACGACCTTAAAGCTACGTGTAATGAGACAAAAACAAAACTTCAAACATACAAATTCTGATTGTTTATTTTTTTTAACCAGTTCTTTTCCACTGTACAAGGTGACGACGAGTACCGGAAGTTCCCGAGAGCTCGGGAAACCTTCCTTCTATAACGTTGAACTATATGTACATCATTCGGCTACATAATCCTTAAAGATCATTTACGCAAAGAAAATTCCTAGTACACGAGAACTTTCGAAGAGAGTTTTGTCAAGTGTGAACGATCAGTACATTATTGTACTGATTGCTTACGGAAAGGATTTTCTCGTTCTAGAAACGTGTCCTTGTGTGAACAATCCTTTAGTATCGTGAACACTATCATAGGCTGAGGTTTTGAGGCAAGCTCACTCGAATTCTAACACAAATACATACTTAGTTATGTGACTAGTTTCAAAGGAAACGGTTACATTTCAAAAGGTTCCTAAAACTGAGACAAAAACGGAACTGTACAGATTTGAAAAGTGCGATGATTTTTCTATAGTACAATTTAAGTTTTAACACGAATATAATACTTATTTAGATTAATGTTGAGGTAAATAAAGGCGAATATATAAACGTCTTGCGTAGAATTAGTATATTTACGTGCAAGTGTTTTTATTTTATTAGTTAGGAATAGGGCATGCAATTATCGGAAATTTTCGATAAATGATAAATCGATGTTTATCGATTTAGACGCAATACAACTTTGGAAATCCGACAGACGCAGATTCCATCGGTTACCAACAGGCGAGCGTCTTGATTGTCCTGCCATCTTAAAATCATAAAAACGTAGCCAATACTTAGACTGATTTCAAACAAGTTTTACGCTTCTTCATATTCGAAATAACATTTTTGCCAAACACCATAATAGGGAAGATTCAACATTATTTTATTGCATTTTAAGTCATTGAAATGTTACTAAAATATATAAGAGCTACTGCAATGCTTTCATTTTAGCTAATAAAGATTTTCAACATGTAATTTTAGTTTGAAGTTATGTGAAATGGAACGTATTTTAAAACACCTATCAGCATCTACTGACGTATGCACGACTTTAATACCGCATTTTTGGAATTCAATTTATGAGTCATATTTTATTATATATTTGTGTTCTCTACTACATGTATTTTTTAAATGAAAGAAAAAATAAAAATACTGCACCTCCCCTATTCAACATTAACTGACACAATATGTGTCAAGTCACAGATTGTGTCTTAAGACACAGATTGTGTCTTTAGTCACAGATTGTGTCTTTAGACACAGATTGTGTCAAAACCTGAACCTGAACTTTACAAACATAGAAAAAAATCGACACATTACAATCTGAGAAACAATAAAAATGAGAAACCAAAAATACATTTACGGTATACTGTAAAAATAGTTAATTACGGTTATTTTAATACAACAAACTAGGCAAATTGACGTGACAATAATATGCGATGTCGATATATAAAAATAATTGACATTTAGACTTAAAAGACTAAAAGACTTTCAGAATGAAATTTTTCAGAGCGCAACACGAAATCGTGTTTCATACCTCGTCAAAAAAAAAGCGTACTTAATGCAACGCCAGAGCGTTCATTACCTAATTTCTTAACGCAACATTATTGTACATCAAGAAAATCTACCTAATGCTTGGTTGTTTTAAAGTCGTAATTTGTTTAGCAAGATTTTAACTTGTCGCGTCAATTTACCGTTCTTTAGAGCCGCCGCAAACTAACGCCACAGCCACAAAACGTCGACACTAAGCTGTAGATATCTCTCTCTCTCCCTCTCTCTCTCTCTCTCTCTCTCTAGAGGCTCTAAGGCCGTCACGCTCCCGCCTTTTGTTTTTTGTCTCATGCGTAGCGTTTAGATGTGAGAGAGAGGGCATGAGACGCAGCCACACCTCTACTGGCATTTCCGCGCCTAAAAAGCCGCTGCAAGTGACAGGTGGCGTCGTTTTGCAGCTATAAATCGCAACCGGGCTTAATAAACAAATGTATAAGATACAAAGTGAGTGTCATTGCTTTCATAACAAAGGTATATTTAACAAAGAGTAGGTAGGTATATCGATAGAAAGTCGAGTGAGTAGGGGGCGTGAGGCTAGGATGAGCGCGTGTCGGGGTCGCTACGTTCTGCGTCATTGGCGTCGTCGGTGGCTCGAGAGGCCGAGGCTCGGAGACAGTCGCCGTGAGCCTTGTACTCTATGGGTACGGTGGCTGGTAGTTGAAGGATGCGACGGAGAGCGTCGCGGACGCGCGCCGCCGCCGCCGTGTCGGCCGCTGTCCGATGCCACACGGCTAAGTGGTCGTCCTGAGACAGACACCACGTTATTTAAAATCACCATTAAAAAAATATTAACCTATCATTCGCTAATCTATATTAGCTAATGTAATCCGGCAGAGAACCAGAGTAGCTGGGATAGCTTGCAAAATAATTAAGATAGTTCAAAAACTAAAACAATCGGCTTTCATGCCCCGCGCGTCAATTTCAGTAGCAAGTTTGAGACATTTATCATCGTATCTCTGGAGAATTGATATCTTATCAGATCTCGATGCAAGTACAATAAGACCACCTCGGAAACGTACCCTACCGATTAAAATAAGAATCATTCAAATCGGTTCACAATTGACGGAGTAATCGCGTAACATACATACAAAAAATAATTTTTAACTTTATTTTGTTTTTAATATTTGTTGTTCTAGCGGTAACAGAAATACACCATCTGTGAACATTTCAACTGTCTAACTATCACGGTTAATGAGCTATAGCCTGGTGACAGACGGACAGACAGACGGACAGCGGAGTCTTAGTAATATTTTACCCTTTGGGTACGGAACCCTAAAAACATACACACGAATTGAGAACCTCCTTCTTTTTGTAAGTCGGATGAAAATAATAACTTATTAAGTAATCCGGCTGAGAACCAGAGTAGCTGAAATAGTTTGTTGTTCAAAATAAGCAAACTGAAGTGGCAATGGGCTGGCCACATTGTACATAGGACTGATAACCGATGGAGTAGACGAGTCCTTGAGTGGACCACGTAGCATAGGACGCCCTCAGGCCAGAGACTGGAAGCGACTGGATGCGAAAAGGCTAGCGTTTGACCACTATCTCACCTGTTGGTAAAGTGATGACCTCCTACGTCCAGCAGTGAACTAATATACAAGGTGTAACATAAGGGTGTAAAAAAATTATTATTTGCAATATTTTGGATAACCGTAACTGTTTTTTCGCCACTGGTCGCCGCCATTTTTCTTCTCTTCCTTTCTTTCGTGTTGCTATTGGCTGGCCGTATTTCAAGGACATGACGCTCGTATTCGATTGGCCCGCGGTATTTCAAAGGAGTGATCGTTTCCGTACCCAATTGGCGAGCGGCATTCACAAAGACAAGCAAAAAATCATATAGCTCGTAGGTTCTTTTGACCTTAATAATTAATTTTATTTTAAATTATTTTAGTCAATGAATAAGTTTACTACTTGTACTATTATTTATTCTGTGCGTTTACGCTACTAATCAGCTGACATTAGGGTTATACATAGCGAAGTTTCTGGAAAAGTTTAACTTGTCATAACTCTGGATCCATGCTGCTGAGGAAAGCGAGACTTTGCAGGTAGATTATACATCAGGCTAGGTATACACAGTTTAAATATTACTACACCCTTATGTTACACCTTGTATAATAGGCTGATGATGATGATGACAATAAAAAATTGTGTAGTGTGGTTTTATAAAACCACGCAAGTTAAACTTTTTGTTTGTGTAGCTATGGTAGACCTGACTGACCCGTAGCTACTATGACAGCAGTTGACATGAAACATTAGCATGTATACAAATATGGCTGCGGAAGCGTCCGCCAATCACAGCTAGACATAAATGTCATACATCATATCCACCAATCAGCACCGGCTGTAATGCGACATATATGGTTTTTTTTAATATCGTATAGACTAGCGTTTGACCACTACCTCACCTGTTGGTAAGTGATGATCGAAGATGGCAGCACGCTAGGCCTAGAATGGGAATTGGCTCTCAAGGATAGCTGCCGGAATTACTTGTTAATTGATAAATGATACACAGAAATTTGGGCGATGTAATATAAGTGAATGTCAAAGTGAGGTAAAGCAGGGTGCACTTTTCCATACAAATGTATTCCCCCGTTTCCTCCCTGGAAAATGCGTCTAGAGCAAAATTTGTTTCTACAAAAAATCATGGTCTGATGTAGCTACGCCTTGTCATTTGCATTTTTTTACCAACCAATTGCAAAAAAAAAGTATAACCCTTCTAATCTCCTCACAAAGATTTTTGAAGGGTCATATTTCTATTTGCAATTGGTGGGTCAAGTAATTAAGATAGTTTAAAAACTAAAACAACCGACTTCCATGTCCCGCGCCGCGCGTCAATTTCAGTAGCAAGTTTGAGACATTTATCATCATATATCTGGAAATACTTATCAAATCTCGATAGAAATTACAATGGGACCGCCGTGGAAACGTACCCATTAAAAAAATAATTATTCGAATCAGTTCACGATTCACGGAGTAATCGCGTAACATACATACAAGCAAAAATATACAGACGAATTGAGAACCTCCTTCTTTTTGAAATTCGGTTGAAAAAAGAAAAACAAAAAGAATACCTACAGCAGCCCTTAATTTTTTGTAGAAATTATTTTTTCTCTAGAAGCATTTTCCAGTGAGGAAACGGGGGAATACATTTTTATGGAAAAGTACGCCCCGCGTTACCTCTCAATATGTACTAGATAACTAGAACAATCAAGTACCTGAAAGCGTACAGAAAGCACAACCCCGCAGAGCTCTGGGCCCACCATGAACTGTTCACCGAGCATCGCCATGCACAGGTCCTCCCAAGCGCGGCCCGTTTGCGTTTTGCGCAGTCTGACCACCTGAGGAACACAAGTCGATCAGTTATATATCTGTATAATAATAAGATCGTTTAAAAAACTAAAAAAAAGCTACTTCAAATGCCTGAATTTATATGAATATATGAATATATTATATTATCTCGATGAAATTATATGGTACCCTTAGGATACTAGGTACTACTAGGTACTACCCTTGGGATATCTCCTTCCAACAAAAAAGGAATAATCAAAATCGGTTCATACACGACGAAGTTATCCGCGAACACCCATAAAAAAATACATATATATACGGTCGAATTGAGAAACATCCTTTTTTGGAAGTCGGTTAAAAATAATAAAATACAATTTGTTTATTTCTCTTCAAAGTACTTTACAATTCAGTGCGGCCCGTAGCTACTAAACTAGGTGTTTAAACACCCGTATTTTAGCAAACGATTAAAATATTATATATTATTTATTGTATATATAGGATGTCCCAACAAGAGCGCCGGATTTTATTTTAATCTTGATTTCCTTGACTTTTTTTTTTTAAAAGCTTACTCGCAATGTGGGTTTCACATTACTAGTATTCTTGTTAACCCCTCCAACTAAGCTATATATGCTTGTGTCTGGAGTGGGTTCACGTCAATAGTGCAATTAAGTGATTGAACCTTGTACGAGTGTAACTGCAGATCTTTTACCGATATTAGTTGCATAGTGTTTCTGGAAATTTTTAATTCTTGACCACAATGCTGAATGGAAGTTCCTAGATTCTCAGCCACAGATTGCCTCATAGTGGCTATTGTAACACCATTTTAGTAATGAGTTTTTACAAAAATTAAACGTTTTTGGTTTGACTACTTCTCCATATTCTTAAATCGCGTGGTCTGTACGTGACAACTGTCAAAAAAATCACCGTACAATACTACTCGTATTAACATAATAAGTTAAGATCGTTTAAAAAACTAAAAGAACCGATTCAAACGTCGCGCTAGACAAAGTAGCCAGTAGACGTAGTAACTATTATATAGTATGTGCCAGTAGTAAGTAGTAAATCGTCGAGCTAAGTAAATGCATCGTAATACAAATGTTGATATATTAAAAATGAATTCGTTTAAATTACAATGGGACCACCTCGGAAACGTACCCTACCCATTAAAATAAGAATCATTCGAATCCATTCACAATTGACGGAGTAATCGCGTAACATACACACAAAAAAAACATACATTATTATTATAAAAATAAATGGATATATTATTATACAGACGAATTGAGAACCTCCTCCTTTTTTTTAATCGGTTAAAAATGGAGGCAAACTTAAAGCCGGCGCTCTTGTTGGGACACCACACCCGCTATAAAACACGACAATTGTTTCAACCTATGTCCGTTATACACTTTAAAACTATCCAATCGATGTGCCCCAAACTGGTTTCATCATTAGAAAGGCAATAATGTGAAGATGGTTCATGCATTAGGCACTAGCCATGTGCAAACCATATACTTAAAGAGAAAAGATAGATACGTAACAATTGAACAAAAGATATATATAATTATTTTATATCTCCATATCCCTAATAACTCTGTGACGCTACGCTCCCTTTCTATCACATAGATTGTTATATGTTTACATCTCCCTTACTCTAACTCCGTGACGCTCTCTTTTTAACGCATAGAGAGTTATATGCATCTCATAAGAATGAATATATTACAGTAACAGACAGATCCCACGGTAAGTGTGAGTGGGATAGAAACAAAACTGGGGTGAATTAATTTGTCTTCACAGCAATGTTTATATATATATATATATTATGTTTGTTCGCAGATAATTTCGTCATTTATGAATCTATTTTGATTATTATTTTTTTTGTTGGAAAGGAGATATCCCAAGTGTTGTGGTAATGGTAATTTTATCGAGGTCTGATAAGTATCTCCAGAGATATGGAGATAAACACCTCAAAATTGGTACTGAAAACCCGGTTGCCCTCCCCTAAATCCGGGCCTACGGCTATTATTAGAAAATAAACTTAAAAGATACATACCCATTTGCCTCCATTAACGTTGGCGGGATCCTCCCACATGGGTTTAATGCCGAGTTTAAACAAGTGCAGGTCGGACAGCGGCGGCAAGTCCGCGGGTCGCGCCATGTGCGTATACAGCCCCCACCACTGCTCCACGCTGCCGACGCGACCCACCATGCGAAGTGCCTGGAATGCACGAACGATATACTTATACTCAAACCTTGTGTCAAACCTTCGCTGCCCGCGAAGCCATAATTCACGGCCGTAGCTAGGGGGGTCATTGTGGGGCAATGCCTTATCTTGCAATCACAATGCCCTGCCTTAAAAATACCAAAAACTAAGAAAAATTATTATAATTACATTTTTTGTTCATAGTTTGGGATAAAAAAAATTGTAGTGAAGGATAGATATCTAAACTCTTCCGTACATACCACAGTTTGTGACATTCATTTCATATTATAATAATTCTTTGTTCTGTGTATAGATGGCATTTGAAGCGCCATCACATGCCCTACCTCAAATTCGACTCTAGCTACAGCCCTGCCATAATTTATTTATTTCACTTAAATATAACTTATCAGAATAATAGAACAATCATACTTATATCTACTTACATAAATTATACAAAAAATTATAAAAATATAAATCAAAACATTAACAAAGAATAAAATATGAATAAAAAACAAAAAAGACATTTTAATGAGTAACTCTTTTGCTGTATTGGCACAGAATAATTAATAGTACAAGTACAGAAGATGCACTCCCTGCGAGCGAAAATACGATATTAAACCTAGTTACCATGTAGGTATCGTTCAAAATATGCTAAATGCCTTGGATGCAACCTTGAATTTGCGTCACAGAATAAACAAATAGAACAATAGTTGTAAATTGTTAAACACAATCCAAAATTTCATCGTACCGACGGGACTTGAACCCGCAACCTCCGGAATGACATGTTCCGGTGCTTTGCCAATTAAGCCACGGTGCGAAGTATCGTTACGACGAAATTAGTGGATTGCATTTGTTAACCCAATTATGCATTGGTGGCGCCATCTATGACTACTTACTACGTAAGTTAATCATTCGGAAGAAATCATTACAGTTTTCAAATCCGACGAGAGATGTTGCACTGCTTAAATTAAATATTATGTTTCTTTGAAGTGTTTCACACTTTATATTTTTGTAAATTGTTAAACACAATCCAAAATTTCATCGTACCGACGGGACTTGAACCCGCAACCTCCGGAATGACATGTTCCGGTGGTTTAACAATTTACAAAAATATAAAGTGTGAAACACTTCAAAGAAACATAATACAGTAGAATCCGTTTATTATGACTCCGCCTATATTGACCAACCGGTTATTATGACGTAACTATACTACGAAGTTTGGTTTTCATATGAAATTCTTTATAAATAGTCGGATATAATGACTTCCCACTTCCCTTACAGTGACATGTCGCTTATTATGACCCATTTTTAATACAAAAATGTAAATTATGTCCGGTTATAATGACCGACATGATTCTGTACACCTTCGGTAATGTTCGTTGATTCCCGACGACGTTCGGCACGTGGCTCGTTTTTGTTTTGAACTATGTTTATGTATTAAACTACTTAAGTACATTCATATTTACATAAAAAAGGTTTTTCATTTCACAAAACGCTTTGTATGACGTCCGCTTATTATGACTTGTTTGTCAGTTCCTTTCGATGTCATTATAAACGGACTCTACTGTATTAGAATAATAGTTGTCAGTACCCTTAGTAGAAGTTTTCATCGTAAACGCTTATGACTGATCTCACATAGTTTTCGACTTATTCTGGCTCCCTGATTGGTCTAAATTTAGTGAAGTGTAGTAACAACTAGCGATGGATTAATTAGCATTCACATGAATTGTTAGCATGCTTATGCTTAATTAGCAGTTAGCAAATTAAATATAGTTGCGAAATTCTGTGAAGTACGAAGTGAATTAATCGGTAGCGAGCACTCCGTCACAACCACGGGAATACTAAATCTACCTTCATAATTCATTTCACGTGATTAGCAGGTTAGCAGGCGATGCGAAAAATGAGGTTACGCCATTATTATCTTTATTTTCTTGCATTTAAGGTCGAATATTGATTGAATTATCTTATTATTATCAACGAATTAGCGTTTAAATTATTATTAGGGTGGTGCGAATAATGAATTGCAGCAATGTTTTCGTTATTATCTTTGATTTACTCGTATTTAGGGTCGTATATTGAATGAATGCGTGTTATTGTTTAATAATAATTTGTGTAGCACGTGCTGCATAGTGTAACGTGCTCTTTAATTCGCATATTTACAAAAACACATAAGTACTTATTTTTATCAATTATCGTTATATTAGCAAATAGCTTAGCAATAGCAATTAGCATGCTTAGACTCACGAATTCGCATGCTGATGAAATTTATGTGAAATCGCATTAGTTGCCATCACTAGTAACAACTAGAGGCGCTGTACTATTTTTCATACAAAATTTGTTTGATATACGATATCAAGTTTGGTATGAAAACTTATACTAAGGGTGTAAACAGTGCAATAGGGAGAGGCACATGTGGCGCGGCAGCTTTTAAATAAACTGGTACATAACAACGTATACATTTTTTTTTTATTTCCCGGAAATTTTTAGCCAAATGAACACAACGTTGGAACAGTCTAAAACAATGTGTGTTTATACTTAACTGTTAGATAAGTACAATATACTTAATTCTTGTTCAGCATGCAAGTATAGTAGGTATTCTATCGTAGTTTTAAAAGTTTTATGAATCAAATGGTAAATTTTTTTAATATCATTTAGGCTAGCGGTCAAACCTGTTGTCTCAGTCTCACCTGTTGGTAAGTGACGATACAGTCTAGGACAATAGGAGGTAGCACGCTAGGCCTAGAATAGGAACTGGCTCTCGAGGATAGCTGCCGGAACACATTAGATGTTTGGCGACAGATTTTCTAACTTGAGAGTAGTAGCTGGCCAGGTGGACACTAGCTAGTGTCATGCGGGAGTTGGTGCTTTCTAACAATTGTTTTTCCTTCACCAGAGGGCCACTGTGAAAAGCGCACATACATTTTTCGATAGAAAAATCCATCTTCCATAAGATCTGCAAGTGTGACAGAGAGCACTATATAGGCATCTTTTTCTACACTTTTATTGCTTTGCATGCAACGAAAGTTTGACACGTTTGAAAGTTAAAACAACTTTGGTCCTCATTGACAGAATTTACATAAGATGGAGGTGGGTATAATTACAGGTACCTGTAATACTAATATTATAAAGAGAGAACATTTATATTTTTCTATTGATATGGCTCAAAAACTACTGGACCTATTTTAAAAATTCTTTTTTTTATCATGTCGGCTAGCATTTGACCATTATCTCACTTGTTGGTAAGTGATGATGCGGTCTAAGACGGTAAGCACGCTAGGCCTAGAATGGGCATTGGCTCTCAAGGATAGCTGCCGGAATACATTAGATGTTTGGTGACAAATTTTCTAACTTGAGGGTGTTAGCTGGCCAGGCATACACTAGATAGTGTCCTACCACCATGCGGGCTTGGGGGTTTATTAACGATGTTTGTCCTTTACCGGAGGGCCACTGTGAAAAGCGCACATACATTTTTCGATAGAAAAATCGTTTAGTGCACTGCAGGAATTGAACTCAATACCTCTGGCATCAAAGCCAACCATTCTCCCACTAAACCACCGGGCCCTCATTTTTTTCACTAATATATAGTATGGACTTTTAGATGTTAAATTTGTTCTTGTTTTACTGACGATCCATTTATGTCACTTTAGACTTTTTCTTTAACTTAACTTTTAAATGCTTGGTATAAGATACTATATTGATAGTTTAGCCAAACAAGCTTCCAGCGACGGGATCTTTCTTGATTATACTCCTTTTTATACAAACTTTATCTCTTTAGTTAAGATACAATGTTCAAATTTATTTAAAGAATATTTTGATTTAAGATCTTTAGATAAAGGTATCTGGTACCACACGATACAGCCACAACCTTTGAATGCCACATGGATTGACAATCATATTTTGAACAGAAAAGAAACTGTTAAAGCATTACGAATTCGTTCTGGACACATTCCATGCAATAAGTTTTCATTTTTAATGAGAAAATCTTCTACACCCAATTGTCCGGACTGTAATGTTTTAGATGATCTGTATCATGTGCTTATTGAATGTGTCCGAAACGAAGACAGTAGAAATAGATTAAGTTATAATATAAGACAATTTGGCGCTTGTAACAGTATTCTGGCTGAGCCACATTCGGACTCAGCTAGAATGTTGTACAAACTAATATATAGATAATTTAATGTAATTAGATAAGTAACCAGGCTAACATACTCATTGTGAAAGAGGCCTTTTTTATGATTAAAAAAAAACAATTATCAGACTCGCATCTACGACTTTTGCGAACCGGGGAAAAACCTTGATGGTGGCGCTGTTCCTCCTCCAGTGTTTAAGAAAATCTCTTAAAACTGCCAATGCGAAGCATTTTTTGTTACGATTTGTGAAAATAATAACCTAATACCATAAGAAACTTTGTTCTGACATACTGACTGACTTATAAACAACGCACAGCCTAAACCAGTGGTTGTAGAGACTTGAAATTTGGAGGGTATATTTGTCTCAGTACGTAAGGATGTACTAAGAAAGAATTTTCTAAAATTCACCCCTTAAGGGGATGAAACTGGGGTTCAAAGTCTGTATGGATTTTTGTAGTGGTAGGACTTCTGCTAGTCCGCCTGGGGCGGTACCACCACTTTGCCAATTAATTTTCAGCCGTAAAATAGGAATGTTTTTCGGTTGAAATTGCAAGGTGTCCAGTGAAATTACAGGGCATGTGAGACTCAACATCTTTATGTCTCAAGGTAGGTAACAGGCGCAGTGCAGTGACATGCAAAATTCTGAACTGCCAGAATGTTGCATGCCGCTGTATCTGTAGGTAGACGTCATCGCTTACCATCAGGCGAGCGTCGTGCTTGTCCTGTTACCTTTTACCATAAAAAATGGAAAAATACAGACTTGAATTTTGTAGGGTATATTTGACTTAGTACGTAAGGGTGTACTAAGAAAGGATTTTCCAAAATTCACCTCTTATGAGGGTGAAATGGGGGTTCAAAGTTTGTATGGAGAAACAAGATAAGATAGTCTTTTCTATTTGAAACTTCACACATGTACTTCAGTATAGTCTATTACGATACGTGTGACTTAAGTAATCGCGGCGTAGCACCCTCGCTGCGCTCAGGTGCTAACTTCACGCCGTGCAATAATAAACCACTTAATTCACGAGTATCTTATATTATTTTATAGCTGTCAGTGTGACATAAACCCGCACTTACGATTGCTACGCTTTTCCGCCAAATATAATATTAATGATGCTAAACGTCGTGCAATAATTGACTATATAAGTCACGGAAAAGCGTGCGTAAAGTGCAGGTTTAGGTCAAACTGCTATAAAATAAATAAGTATCTACGTGTTTAAGGCTTTTTCAAAATTCCATCCCTAAGAGGGTAAAATGGGGTAACAAAGTCTGAAAATCAATATTGTTTCGGATTGCGCTGAAATTTGGCATACAGATAGTTATTATGACGTTTGTATCCGCTAAGAAAAGATTTTCAAAAATTAACTGTTTAACACGTTCGCTGCTGAAAACACACACCGTGCGTTTTGTCGATTTTTGGTATCGGAAGTAAAATAAAAAAAAATATATAATACATGTTTATTTTAAATTAATTTTTTTACAAGGGGTGCATGTGACCTTCTGCTGTTGGATTTTAGTTTTTATTTGATGCCACACCTACGAAAAAAAAAAATAATAATAATTAAAAAAATGAAAAAATATGCGAAAAAGTTCCGCAGTCAAAGTGTTAAGGGGATGAAGCGGGGGTTTAAAGTTTGTATGAAGATACATCATTTGATAGTCTTTTTATTCTAAACTTCACGCAAGTACTTCTGTAAATAAATAAATAAATACGTGTTTCAGGCTTTTTCGAAATGCCACCATTAAGAGGGTGAATTGGGGTAACAAGTCTGAAAATCAATATTGTTTCGGATTGCTTTGAAATTTGGAATGCAGTACCCCGAGCACGAAAAACTTTCGAAAAAGTATTCGTATCGTCATCGACTTGAAAATGTATGAAAATTGTACAGCAATGAAAAATGTATGAAAATTGTATCGTGCGTAAAAGTAACTAAATTCAGCACGAACGATTTTGATTTGATTCGTATCGCAAACGTATCGTTACGTAAACGATACTTGAGATTTTATTAACAAAATGCGAGCATGAATTTAATTTTGACGTACGGTAATGTTAATTTCGAAGGCTGGCTATCGAGCATAGTCGAATATTTTTTCACTTAGGATTTTCCGGTGAGAAAAGTTCGAAACTTTTAACTGCATAAAACATATTTCTTGCGTGTATTAAATGCAAATACCGCCCGCTTTACCAACGTCGTTCTCTTTATTATCTTCTTGCTGCAAGTTTACTTGAAATTAAGGGAAAATAAAAACATAAAAACAACATAAAAAATCTTTCCTCATAGTTAATCCTCCTTCGAGTTAATAAAACCTTCGTTCCAAGTTGACAAGTTTCATCGTTGTCAGCGACCATATTTGATTATCAAACTTCAAATTCGACACTGTCACTATGTCATCCATCCATGTAAATAAATAAAATATACCAAGTGTGAGTCGGGTTTCCACTAAGGGTTCCGCACAACACAATGTAATAATAAATATATGAAACTCTTAATTCACCACAACACTCTTCAATTATATGAACACTATGGCTCAATGCATATTGAATAGGCAGCGACGCGACGCGCTAAGACGATCTAGACGATCTTTCGTGCTCGGGGTACAGTACCCCGAGCACGAAAAATCATCGAATTCGTATCGTAAAGGTATCGAGTCAACGATACAATAACGTGGTGTTACGATAGGCGGCAGCACGAAGCACACTCTGACAGCTATCGAGAGGTCGATACGATTATGTTAGTAACGTCATCCTAATGTAAGTAGAGACGAGCCGTTGTGAATGAAATGAACGTCTTATTGAATGAATTATTCGTTCAAAAATTAAATTGAACAGTGAACTATTTATTACTTCTGGCTTAGCTTTCTATTTATCGGAAATTATATTTAAAAAAGTACTTTAACAGAATAAACATCTTCAAATACGGTATGAGTGATATTAAAATGAATTTTATTTGAAAAAGAGAATAATATTTAATACCTTTAAAAATATATATATCATTTTATGAACGAAAGATATAGCGTCACGAATGACTTGATTCTTTGGAGTTTGGGTTCCGTATTTCGAAAGGAAAACGACGGCTCGAGGCTTCCCCACATCACAGAATACTTAATAATACTACGTACCCACACCTCGTTCATTCTATCAAGCGTTTCTTTGTCTTGTAACATTGTTCATAAGGTTTATAATGTCTTGTCATTTCTGATCGTCTTGGCGCGTCGCGTCGCTGCCTATTCAATATGCATTGAGCCATAGTGTTCATATAATGAAGAGTGTTGTGGTGAATTAAGAGTTTCATATATTTATTATTACATTGTGTTGTGCGGAACCCTTAGTGGAAACCCGACTCACACTTGGTATATTTTATTTATTTACATGGATGGATGACATAGTGACAATATCGAATTTGAAGTTTGATAATCAAATATGGTCGCTGACAACGATGAAACTTGTCAACTTGGAACGAAGGTTTTATTAACTCGAAGGAGGATTAACTATGAGGAAAGATTTTTTATGTTGTTTTTATGTTTTTATTTTCCCTTAATTTCAAGTAAACTTGCAGCAAGAAGATAATAAAGAGAACGACGTTGGTAAAGCGGGCGGTATTTGCATTTAATACACTCGAAAAATATGTTTTATGCAGTTAAAAAAAGTTTCGAAACTTTTCTCACCGGAAAATCCTAAGTGAAAAAATATTCGACTATGCTCGATAGCCAGCCTTCGAAATTAACATTACCGTACGTCAAAATTAAGTTCATGCTCGCATTTTGTTAATAAAATCTCAAGTATCGTTTACGTAACGATACGTTTGCGATACGAATCAAATCAAAATCGTTCGTGCTGCCGAATTTAGTTACTTTTACGCACGATAGGGGCGCTGTACAAATTTCATACATTTTCAAGTCGATGACGATACGAATACTTTATCGCAAGTTTTTCGTGCTCGGGGTACAGAAATGACAAGACATTATAAACCTTATGAACAATGTTACAAGACAAAGAAACGCTTGATAGAATGAACGAGGTGTGGGTACGTAGTATTATTAAGTATTCTGTGATGTGGGGAAGCCTCGAGCCGTCGTTTTCCTTTCGAAATACGGAACCCAAACTCCAAAGAATCAAGTCTTTGGTGACGCTATATCTTTCGTTCATAAACTGATAAATATATTTTTAAAGGTATTAATAATTATTCTCTTTTTCAAATAAAATGCATTTTAATATCACTCATACCGTATTTGAAGATGTTTATTCTGTTAAAGTACTTTTTTAAATATAATTTCCGATAAATAGAAAGCTAAGCCAGAAGTAATAAAAAGTTCACTGTTCAATTTAATTTTTGAACGAATAATTCATTCAATAAGACGTTCATTTCATTCACAACGGCTCGTCCCTACTTACATTAGGATGACGCTACTAACATAATCGTATCGAGCTCTCGATAGCTGTCAGAGTGTGCTTCGTGCTGCCGCCTATCGTAACACCACGTTATTGTATCGTTGACTCGATACCTTTACGATACGAATTCGATGATTTTTCGTGCTCGGGGTACAGATAGTTATTATGACGTAAATTGTTAAACACAATCCAAAATTTCATCGTACCGACGGGACTCGAACCCGTCGTCGTGGCTTAATTGGTAGAGCACCTGGACGTAATCCAGGGGGTGCGGGTTCGAGTCCCGTCGGTACGATGAAATTTTGGATTGTGTTTAACGATTTACAAAAAAATATAAAGTGTGAGACACTTCAAAGAAACACAATATTTGATTTACGCAGTGCAACATCTCTCGTCGGATTTGAAAACTGTAATGATTTCTTCCGAATGATTAACTTACGTAATAAGTAGTCATAGATGGCGCCACCAATGCATAATTGGTTTAACAAATGCAATCCACTAATTTCGTCGTATCGATGTATCGAATCGTGGCTTAATTGGTAGAGCACCTGGACGTGTAATCCAGGGGGTGCGGGTTCGAGTCCCGTCGGTACGATGAAATTTTGGATAGTGTTTAACAATTTACAAAAAATATAAAGTGTGAGACTATTCAAAGAAACACAATATTTGATTTACGCAGTGCAACATCTCTCGTCGGATTTGAAAACTGTAATGATTTCTTCCGAATGATTAACTTACGTACTAAGTAGTCATAGATGGCGCCACCAATGCATAATTGGTTTAACAAATGCAATCCACTAATTTCGTCGTATCGATGTATCGAATCGTGGCTTAATTGGTAGAGCACCTGGACGTGTAATCCAGGGGGTGCGGGTTCGAGTCCCGTCGGTACGATGAAATTTTGGATTGTGTTTAACAATTTACAAAAAATATAAAGTGTGAGACACTTCAAAGAAACACAATATTTTATTATGACGTAGGTATCCACTAAGAAGGGATTTTTCAAAATTCAACCCTTAAGAAGATGGAACGGGGATTCAAAGTCTGTAGGGAGAAACAAGATGAAATAATATGTTTTATTCAAAACTTTACACACGTACTTCTGTAAATAAATAAGTAGTAAAGTACTTAAATACGCATTGCAGAATTTTTCGAAATGGGGTAATTAAGTCTGAAAATCAATACTCACGATAACTTGAAAACGGGTAAACTGATTTGGCTAATTCTTTTTTGATGTCTTTTATGATAGAAAGGTTTTTACGAAAGAAAAGTTTTAAGTAAATGAAATAAGTTTTTACGCGGGCGAAACCCGTGGCACTTCTAGTCCTTTAATAATGTTTTTTTTTTTATATTCTTATAACTTCCATTTGGGGTATAACAGAAACACAGAAAAAATATATAACCAGGAAAGACTATATCTTTAACCGGCGCGCTTTCTCTCTTCTTCCTCGTTCTTATCATATTAATTACTAGAAGTGCCCCGCGGCTTCGCACGCGTTAAAAGCTCCTTTTATTTACTTAAAACTTTTCTTTTGTAAAAACCTTTCTATCATAAAAGACATCAAATAAGAATTAGCCAAATCGGTTCACCCGTTTTTATGTTATTGCGTGACTAAGGAAAATCGGGATTCATATTTATAAAACCCATAAAACCCAAATTTACAGACTTTGTTACATACCTCATTTGAAATAAAACAGACTATCTCATCTTGTTTTGCCAAACAAACATTGAATCCCCATTCCGTATCCGTGGGGAAATTAAAAGAAAATCCTTTCTTAACGGATACCTTCGTCATAATAACTATGCATTCTAAATTTTAGCGCAATCTGAAACAATATAGATTTTTAGACTTTGTTACCCCATTTCACCCTCTTAGGGGTGGAATTTCAAAAAATTCTGTAACACGTATTGACTTATTTTTTTATTTTTTATTTTTTGTGAGAAGTTTCGAATAGAAAGGACTATCTAATCTTGTTTCTCCATACAAACTTTGACCCCCATTTCACCCTCTTAAGAGGTGAGTTTTGGAAAATCCTTTCTTAGTACACCCTTACGTACTAAGTCAAATATACCCTACAAATTTCAAGTCTGTATTTCTCCATTTTTTATGGTAAAAGGTAACAGGACAAGCACGACGCTCGCCTGATGGTAAGCGATGACGTCTACCTACAGATACAGCGGCATGCAACATTCTGGCAGTTCAGAATTTTGCATGTCACTGCACTGCGCCTGTTACCTACCTTGAGACATAAAGATGTTGAGTCTCACATGCCCTGTAATTTCACTGGACACCTTGCAATTTCAACCGAAAAACATTCCTATTTTACGACTGAAAATTAATTGGCAAAGTGGTGGTACCACCCCAGGCAAATATACCTTCCAAATTTCAAGTCCAGCGGTTTAGGCTGTGCATTGTCTGTCAGTCAGTCAGTATGTCAGGACAAAGGTTCTTATAGTATTAGATTTAAAATTTAAATAATAAAAATAGCTACAACACTACAAACGTTTTTAATTGACACTAAAAAGGTAAAATAAGGAATAGCTGGAATATAGGAACTTTAAAAAAAAATTTAAATTGCAAAATAAAAAAAAAACTGGCGAATCGCTCATAGTGTGACCACCGAAGGGTTAAGATGCGTTCATATATCACTTAGTATGTGTTCAAAAACTAACTGGGCGTATGGAATTAGAATAGTTTGTTTTTCATACATATTTAAGATTTGATTATTTGATAAAAACCTATGAGATTGTAGGAAAAGAGGCTTCATTTGTTCGATATTTCGAATTCTTGTCTCAAGGATTTGGCGCCCCCATGAAACTGCCGCCCGGGGCAACTGCCCCCAGTTGCCCCCCCCTTAGATCCGGGGCTGACAATTATATAATTTATAAATAGAGTACATAAATAAAAATACTTAATTTAGATTAAAAATAAATTCCATTGAGTAATCGGATCCATAACACATTAGGACATTACTAATTGACTAATACTCAAGCTGTCAAAAGTCAAATAAATAAATGGATGGAGTTTAACATTTTACCCAGCACTAGATGAGAAACATTTCACCTCATAATATTGTCATTTACAAAAATTAATAAACAACTTTATAAAATAAATAAATAGATACTATTCTAAACTCAAAGAACCTAAGCAACTGCTGAAAAACTCAGTTTTCAAGCTCAAAAACCTTTTGTTTACATTGTGAAGTAGTCTAGTAGTGTTAGCGGTGAATGTGTGGCCTGTACCTGTCCGTAGCCTGTGGTGGTCGTAGATAGGTCTCTGGAGGGCGGCCGCCGTGAGAACCACATCCAGTAATCATACTCCAGCTTGTGTTCGTGAGGAGGAACCACCGGAGGGATCGCCTCGTCATTATTCCTCTCGTCGTCGTCGTTCGTGTGGTTTCCCAACCCTCCAACCTCCCCGGATCGTCGCTCAGGCACGTTTAAATTGTAAAACTTGCACATTTTCCTTTCAGTCATGTTATTTCAACTGTACTAACATGTTTCACCAACGGCCTAACCTATGACACGTTGCTTTCTCGGGGACCTCACACTTTTATCAAATTAATATGGGTACACTAATAAGACACTAAATTAAAGAAATTAGAATCTTTCACGCGTTGTTTAATTATATTAGTAAAGTTATTCTTAAATCATCCTATTCCTTCTTTTTCTGTGGTTAACCTTTTTCTTTCCGTCATCAAAATTCAAATCTGTCATTTGACAGCGAGCGAGCATGCATCCGACATTTAGATAATGCTACTCATTTATATCGATCCCAAAGACATCTCTAGAAAAAGTACGATATACACAAAGATACTGCGACGTAAAAGAGACAAAATATTCATAACTGTCGTATCTTATTTTGTTGGGTAACTATATGCAAGCTTCAAATTAGTGATGCCCTAAAACCACCTTAGAATACTTTTGTCACTTATTGCAGTCAGTAACAACTAACAAGTTATTATCTAACCGAATATGCTACTTTTGACGCTACTATTTTCCTTAATAACCGGCCGTTATTCAATGCAAGTCTTTACTCTTTATAAACAAGCAACTAGGTACTTCGTCATTGTCACTTTAAAGGATTTATTCTAAGGATTTTGTATTTGGTACAAAATTATCCAACACGCAAGTTCAACGACTATTACTGCTAAACTAATAATGTTATCTTAACCGCTATAGTTTTCCTTTAAATTCATGAAATGCACTATTATCACGAATTTTTCCTGATTTTTCGAGCCAGCAGTTTAGCTTTTAGAGGGAGGGGGGACGCCCTGGAACAAAAATTTGCACTTACAGTTTGATATTTCGTAAATGGAGCTATCAATCGAAAAATGGTATTAGAACCCTGAAGTCATTTTAAAAGACATATTCAACTATACCACACACGATGGGGTAGACGACGAAAAAAAAATGTATCCCCATTTCTCATGTAAGGGAGCTACCCTAAAAAAAATATTTTCAAAACTTTATTTCACCACTTTGACGGTGTAATTTATATACATAACCCTACAAAATTACAGCTTTCTAGTTTTAACGGTCTCTTAGCAAAACCTCTGACAGACAGACAGACATAACGAAACTATAAGGGTTCCTTGTCAGGACTACGGAACCATAAAAAGAAACAATCACATACATAAAACAATTATAACATTATCCCTCTACCATGCTTTTGTAAGATTGTAAGTGTGTAAAAGAACGTGCAAAGTTAGAAAGATGCAGCTTGTGAATTTACACATAAGGATATACAATGACATATTTATTAAATAAAACTATAACGTACCAAATATCCGGTCAAGTTATTAGCATGTTAAGCATCGAGATACCACACACGACCATGATTCACCTGCATGTTTCGCAACATCGGTTCCCATGCCCAGCGATTACCGGGAAACTCGCCGCGTTGCGACATCGTCCGAACACCGGTGGGAACGAGGGACTTGAGAGACACTTTCTGTTCACACTTCGAGCGATCGTGACCTATTTAAGTTTAATTTAAATATTGTAATTTTTAATTAAATTAAAATTATTGAAAACTATTTCGGTTTTTTTTGCGCCTTCGCGGTCCGGTCTACTTAATTGGCGCAGTCGGTAGGATAATCCTAGAGAGCCGTCTCTCAAGGTCGCGAATCTCCAAAATCGAGAAACGTCACCCAGCAGAGCGACGACTTCGGGGTTCCAGAACCTACATCCTGTGGACCAGACACGAGGCGTATCCAGACATAGATACTGCAAGACAGGCCGAAATGAAATTTATGTAAGTGCATTAAAATTCTTTTAGTGTCTTGCCATTTCTATAATTATATTTTGTGTAGTATATTATTTCCAAAATTACCCATTCACGGGAATCGCGGAACTTGACTAGGTTATCTAGATATTTAGAGTGTGTAGATTTAAATAGAGATTTAGTTTACGAGTGTGAGGAACCGGAAGTAGAATTTGTAGATTTAAATAGAGATTTAGTTTACGAGTATAAAGAACCGGAAGTAGATATGTCCGATTTAGATAAAGTTTTTAATGCCCTCCGATTATTGCCGGAGTTTGACGGGAATGTAAATGTTTTAACTAGATTCATTCATTTAAGTGACCAATTGGCAGAAGAATTTATAGATAAAGATCCAGAAAATAAATTAAAGACAGCAGCATTATGTAACGGAATCTTAAATAAAGTCACGGGGCCTGCAGCTCGTGTTATTAATTCAAATGGTATCCCGACTACTTGGCAAGGCATTCGTAGAGCACTAGTTAATAACTTCTCAGACCAACGCGATGAGACCGCCCTCTACAACGATTTAGCTTTGTTAACCCAAGGTCATAGCACTCCCCAAGAGTTTTATGAAAAATGCCAAAATATTTTCAGCACGCTTATGACCTACATCGCGTTGCATGAACCCTTATTGACCACTCGTGAAGCGAAAAGGGATTTGTACCAGAAGCTCACATTACAAGCTTTTGTGCGTGGGTTAAAAGACCCGTTAGGCTCGCGTATTCGGTGTATGCGCCCAGATTCAATCGAGAAAGCCTTAGAATATGTTAATGAAGAACAAAGTACCTTGTATCTTCAACAACGTAACGAAAATCTTATTGAAAGAAAACCGCAACCAAACTCATCATTTAAAATGCCGCTATCGCAAAATTATTATACACCTCAATTTAAAAACCACGGTTTTAGTATGCCTGGCCCTTCTAGGCCGCAGGCTTTGCCATCGTTCGCCCCACAGTGGAGGCCAAACTTTAACCAGCAATACCGGGCGGGTCCAACTCGTACAATGCAGATTTTCCGTGCTGCACCCCCAAACTACAACCCTCAAAGTAACACATTTAGGATGCAACCGAGATATCCTGCGCAACCGCCTCCAAGACCACAACCTATGAGCGGTGTTAGCCATTACGTAACTAAAACGCTACCGCCGACATCATTCGCGCGAGCGCACGATTGGACGAAATCAGGCAATCCACCCCCTAGCAATTATTTTAAGACTAGGGAGATGAACTACAATGACTGCTCTGGTTATGAAAACTATTATGAAGACTACTGCACTGATTCATACCCTTATGAGTATGATCAGTACGCCGAATACTACTGCAATGATTTTGATCCATACGTGTCTGAACAACCGGAAGTTTTGCATGGTGTAACTAGTGATACATCTAATGTACCCACTGTGACTGATCAGGATTTTCAGAGCACCTCGAAATCCGAAAAACTAAAATAGAAGTTAATCTTCAGACACAACGTCAGCTCCCATACATACAAATCAGCAATCCTCCGCTTAAGCTATTGATCGATACAGGTGCTAATCAGTCCTTTATTAGCCCTGACGCGGTAAAAACATACTTTCATGACGTCACACTTAATTTTGATCCCTTTGAAGTATGTAACGTACACGCTGTGACACGTAGCGATTACTCAATAACGCTACCTAGCTTTGCGGAATTTAATGACACCGATGATGTCACATTTTTTGTCTACAAGTTCCATGACTATTTCGACGGGTTGATAGGATCAGACTTGCTAGACAAATGGGAAGCTTCAATCGACTTTAAGACCAAGACCCTAAATACGCGGAACGCCGCGAATCCAATCAAAGTCTATGACTCGCGAAACGCTAATCTCTATGAAGACGTCATACCGGCAGGCAGTACTAAGCTTGTTAGACTGCCGATAAATGTTCAGGATGGAGATGCTATTGTTACGGAACAAGTGATTTGTAATTGTCATATTGCCGAATGTTTAACATCTGTCAAAGGCAATCGCGGTATTATGGAAATTCATAATCCAACCCGAAACGATATCATTTTCTCCATGGACCATCCGGTCTGTGCCGAGCTTTATAATGAAGAGTACACGCGCACCGAACAAGTGCCCAAGCGTGTAAAGGAAGTTTTGTCTCGCTTGCGAACAGAGCATTTAAATGACGAAGAGCGTACTAATTTAGAATTATTATGCTCTCAATACGCGGACGTGTTTTATTTAGAAGGTGAAAATTTAACTTTTACAAATAAAATAAAACACTACATCAAAACCACCGATGAAGTACCCGTGTACACTAAAAGCTATCGCTATCCTTTCATCCATAGGCAGGAAGTTCAGGAACAGATTAGTAAAATGTTAGAGCAGGGAATAATCAGACCATCAGATTCGGCGTGGAGTTCTCCAATATGGGTTGTGCCTAAAAAGGCAGATGCCTCAGGAAAGGTTAAATGGCGCTTAGTGATAGATTTTAGAAAACTGAACGAAAAGACTTTGGATGACAAATATCCGATACCGAATATCACGGATGTCTTAGACAAATTAGGCAACTGCCAGTACTTTACTACACTAGATCTAGCTAGCGGGTTCTATCAAGTCGAAATGAACCCAGCAGACATCCCCAAAACTGCTTTTAACGTGGAGCATGGCCATTTTGAGTTTTTACGCATGCCAATGGGACTTAAGAACAGTCCGTCTACTTTCCAAAGAGTTATGGACAATGTACTGAGAGAATTGCAGAATACTATTTGTCTTGTGTACCTAGATGATATAATAGTGTTCAGCACGTCTCTGCAGGAGCACGTTATAAATCTTGAGAAAGTATTCAAAAAGTTGCGCGAGTCCAACTTTAAAATTCAAATGGACAAGTCCGAGTTCCTAAAACTCGAGACTGCATATCTCGGACACGTTATAAGCAAGGACGGGATAAAGCCTAATCCAGATAAGATATCTGCCATCCAAAAGTACCCACTCCCCAAGACACCTACTGACATTAAGAGATTCTTAGGACTTTTAGGCTATTACCGGAAGTTCATACCGGATTTCGCTAAGATAACGAAACCAATGACGCAATGCTTAAAAAAGGGCTCAAAAATTACACTAGACAAAAATTACATCGAATGCTTTGAGAAGTGTAAAACACTCCTAATGAATGATCCGATCCTCCAATACCCCGATTTCAACAAAGATTTTGTTCTCACAACCGATGCTTCAAATTTAGCCATAGGTGCTGTTCTATCCCAAGGCCCCGTGGGCTCTGATAAGCCAATAGCCTATGCGTCACGAACCCTTAATAGCAGTGAAATAAATTACAGCACCATCGAAAAGGAACTGTTGGCAATAGTTTGGGCAACGAAGTACTTTCGACCCTATCTATTTGGCCGTAAGTTTAAAATAATGACCGATCATAGACCCCTTCAATGGGTCATGAACTTAAAAGAACCTAGTTCTCGCCTAACACGGTGGAGGCTTAAACTCAGTGAGTATGACTATACTGTGATATACAAGCAAGGCAAACAGAACGTAAACGCCGACGCTTTATCACGAGTCCAAATTAACAACGAAGAGACTAGTTCTCTAGCTGTTAACCCTACTCAGGGAGCACCCACAATAGGTAGGAGACGAAGTTCAGATACCATCACCGTAAATTCTGGTTCAGACACCCTCACTGCTCGTTCAGAGTCAGATACTCTCACAGTACACTCCCATTCAAATACTGTGACTGTACATACGGACGCAGAAAATCCGATTCTCGAAATCCCTATATCTGACTATCCTTTAAATAAATTCAGCAGACAAATAGTAATAACTTTAGTTGACGAAGTATTCGATATACCAACCGTTACAAAACCTTTCGAAAATCATACTAGGACCGACATTCGTATTTGCAAAAGTAACTTAGAAGAGGACGTAGTGACAGCTATAAAAACATACGTGAACCCAAAAGTAAAAACAGCAATACTTGTTCACCCTACTGACGCTATGTATACTATAGTCCCAATTATACAGGCAAATTTTAGGAGTTCCTGCATGGACTTAGTTTTAACGAAAGTTGAACTTGAAAATGTGAGGGACTACTTAAAACAACAGGAAATAATCCGTAATTACCACGAAGGTAAAACTAACCATCGAGGCATAAATGAGACTTACCTAGCTCTATCTAGGAAATACTTTTGGCCTAAGATGAAGGAACATATAAGCAAATATATTAACGAATGTAGTATCTGTGGCCAAGGTAAATATGATAGAAAACCGGTACAACAGAGGTTTCGTATCGTGGTACCTCCCACTAAGCCATTTGAAATAGTACATCTTGACCTGCTTAGCATTGACTCTCAAAAATATCTGACCATCATAGACGCGTTCTCAAAATATGCTCAAGCATATTATCTGAGAGATGCCACCGCTATTAGTGTAGTTCAGGCCCTCCTGACATTTAGCACTCATCACGGAGTACCTATTACTGTCGTAACAGATCAAGGCCCTGAATTCACTAACCAGGTATTTCTAGAATTCACTAGGCTTCACAAAATTAATCACCATAAGATTTTGGCATACGCACCGAACGAAAATGGCATGGTAGAAAGGCTTCACTCGACATTGCTAGAACACCTTCGTCTATTAAAACTCGAACATCGAGGTGACTTAATAGTCAACCTAATGCCATACGCCATTCTAGCCTACAATAGCTCGATTCATAGTTTCACCAAGTGCAGACCTCTAGATATTATAACCGGACACCTAGATCCTCGTGACCCTGTAGACATCAGTCTTTCAGAAAACGTTTTACAACAATATGTTCAGGAACATCGCAATAGTATGCAAAAGGTTTTCGAAATGATAAATGAATCATCATTACACCACCGTACTCAGATCACGGAAAATATCAATAAAAACCGTGAACCCGAGATACAGTACTATCCGGACCAGCAAGTCTTTGTACGCAACCCACAGGCAAGCCGGCAAAAGCTAGCTCCCCGGTACACACATGATACTGTATTAGCTAACCTTCCCATCCACATATATACTAGAAAAAAATCTGGCGCTGTTGCCAAGTCCAGACTTAAAAGAGTCCCTAATAGCGGCAAATTGTTACAGGATCCTCCTTCTGGTCCTGGGACTAGTACAAGCGGAAGAACCAACCCTGACTAGCTTGGATAATGGACCGGGTATTTTACCATTTAACATTGGAACGGCAAGAGTCGTGACTCACTACCACTCTTTCCTACAAATTACTAATTTAAAAGATCTCCGTAATAGTATTAACCTTGTAAAAACACAACTGAACTCCATATCGTCCCGATTTCGTAATAAGACTATTTCTTTGTACCAACCTCATATTGAGCATATACGTATTAAAATAATTAAATTGTCCAACCAGTTAGAAACTTTTGAACCTAATAATCGTGTAAAGAGAGGTCTCATAGATGGCTTAGGCTCAGTCATAAAAAGTATTTCGGGAAACCTTGATTATACTGATGCTGTCAAGTACGACAACGCAATCAAAAGCTTACAAGCTAATGAAAATAAATTGGTAACGGAAATGAATAATCACATTAGTCTTGGCAAAAATTGGATAATGCAACATACTGATATACTTAATAATTTGATCCAAAATCAAAAGAAAATTGAACTAGCTTTAAATGAAATAAAGACAAGTGAGATGAAGCGTGAATCTAATCTCACTATATATACTAACCTAGCACAGCATATAATTATTTTGGCAGATAATGTGGACGACTTGTCGGAAGAGTTACATAGATTAGAAAACATATTAGGTTTTATTCGTGCGAAAAGTACGCACCATCTTATGTTTAATATAGACTCCTTAAAGGACATGTTAAATCGATTAAATAGCCTCTATAGTAAACAGCAGATTTTGCAGGCCGACTATAGAGAGTATTTTGATTTAATCAAGTTAGGTTATTATTATAATAATAAGAATATAGTTATAGTTTTCAAGTTCCCGGTTGTCCGCCCTGCTACCTTTGACTTGTATAAACTTTCCATTGTCCCCAATAAAAACCATAGAATCCTGATCCCACCTTATCCCTTCTTGGCAATTCACGACAAAGATTTTATGTACATGGAGGCTGAATGCCCGAAGTCTAGCCTAGGGTATCTATGTGAAGACAAGCAAAACCACCACGGACCTGAGACTGACTGCATATATCATCTCATCACCACGCAGCAGATCAGCGAGCACTGCCACTTCACCCCAGTTGCCATTAGAACACCAGCAATAGAAGAACTTGACGATCGACATTATGTACTGAATTTTCCTACTTTTACAAAAGTTCATTTAGCATGTTCTCAAGATCATTATGACACCATTCGAGGAAGTTTCCTAGCCACGGTACCAAAAGGGTGCTTACTGCAAACGAATGAATTCAAAATTATAAATATTGAAGACCGAATTAAAGGACAAGTTATTAACATCATGAACCTACCAACCCAAAAGGATTATACAATAGAAGAAAAACTGTTAAAACTTAATTCAATAGATCTAAAGAAGCTTCACGCCAGTAACACAGCGATATCAATGGAAACCCCTATAACTCTATCCAGACCTGAAACATTCAGTATGTACTACTCTATAATCCCACTGTACATATTGATGTTGAGTGCAGTAGCACTGATCACCTGGTTCGCTATACGCAATCACTTAAGAAAGCGAACGCGACAGGTAATAACTGAAGTCGGACCATCCCAATACGCTGAAATAGAAGAAGGACACCAGCCAGCTGACTCTGGAATATCAGCGATATTATCGAGCCTAGCCCGCCAATAGTCGCTGTTCTTCAGGAGGGAGGTGTTAAGCATCGAGATACCACACACGACCATGATTCACCTGCATGTTTCGCAACATCGGTTCCCATGCCCAGCGATTACCGGGAAACTCGCCGCGTTGCGACATCGTCCGAACACCGGTGGGAACGAGGGACTTGAGAGACACTTTCTGTTCACACTTCGAGCGATCGTGACCTATTTAAGTTTAATTTAAATATTGTAATTTTTAATTAAATTAAAATTATTGAAAACTATTTCGGTTTTTTTTGCGCCTTCGCGGTCCGGTCTACTTAATTAGCATCTAAGCAATTTGATCATAACAGTGAGTTATTGTGCATGATTTTTGCATTTTCTAGTACGCATATAATTCGTCAAATTAGTTCCTGCCTCCAGTGTAAATGTAAATTAGAAATGTAAAATGAATGCTAAATAACTTATAGCTCTTATTTAAAACTCAGGTACCAATAACTGTTAATATGCCATAATTTGGCCCTTTTACCGTATAACGTATTATAAGTTTCTATATAATTTATTATTTGATATTTAGATAATTAAAATTGTGATCTTTAGAGGAATTAGTTTATACTATTATATTATTTTATATGTTTATATATATATATATATATATATATATATATATATATATATATATATTATTTTATACTATTCTTCTAGTTACATATAAAATTACAAAACGCACTAAATCCAATCCATCCAAATTTATAAACCTACCACATACAAATGGTAATATTCCATTCGAAGTTTTCTCTTCGAAACGGAATTCCGTATGTATGTGGTTGGTAACGGAATCCCGGAATGTTAGTTCATCGTAAAGCCACGACGGTTTTTTAGGGTTCCGAACCCAAAGGGTACCAACGGAACCCTATTACTGAGACTCCGCTGTCCGTCTGTCTGTCTGTCTGTCTATCTGTCTGTCTGTCTGTCCGTCTGTCACCAGGCTGTATCTCATGAACCGTGATAGTTATACGGTTGAAATTTTCACAGATGATGTATTTCTGTTGCCGCTATAACAACAAATACTAAGAACAGAACAAAGTTAAAAATTAAAGGGTTTAAAACAAAAAAACGTGTTTCTTACGATACGATACGATACGAAATTAATTCACCTCGACGCAGCTAGATGGCAGCACAAGAAAAATTAGCACCCGCAAGCGTTTCATTTGTTAAATTTGTAGGCCTTGGTCGATTTGTTTACTTCGTTAAGGGTAATTTGCAGTAATGCAGTGTGCAGTATTGAATATGAATATTATATCTTCAATTTTAGTAGTTAAAGAGCTTCAATTAGCTAGAATCAGTAGAAAGTTAGTCGTACGAATACTCGGTCTTCCAGATATTTAAAGATATTAATTACTTTTGTGTTAATATTTACTTAGTTGGTGTTAGAAGTTCGTGGCGTTCGGACTTCGGAAATTCGGAACCCTCCGTGTGCGGGACAAAAGTCTGACTCGCACTTGGCCAGCTTTATTTTTGTACAGTACAGACTCTAGCTCGATGCAGCGACGGCATCATCATAAATAGAGATCTATTGGGCTTTCGTGCAGACAAATTGTCGATTAGATTGTCTCGGTTAGCAAGCAGGAACAACCCGAACAACCGTTTAAAATATTGATTTTATCAATGTCAAACTTTTTGTGTTACGTCAGTGTCATTGAATCATACGTCAATGTGACATACGTCATTCACAAAAATAAGCCAAAGCCACGGAAAGCCGGTCAAAATGAAAACAAACCGAAATTGAAATTGATTTTTGGGGCCAACTAAATTCTGTTATCTTTGCAGTAATTCATTCATTTGAAAATAATAATAAAGCGCTAACCTTGTCTGTCTTAAGTTATCTAGAATTAACGAAACATGTCCAAAGGCGACGACGAAAGAGAAATACGCGTGAACGTCGATTTCATGCGGTCTCTAGTGAAACAGTATTCTGAATTGGTAAGTTAAAACAAATGTTACATTTGTTACCACTGTACCATTGTACTATTACTCGTTCTCGTGGCTCATTTAACATCCAAAATAGCGTATTTCCTGTATTATATTAACATAAATATGTAATATTCCAGGGTCAATGGTCAAGTGCAGTTTTTTGGGCAGACGCCGCAGCGGCAGCAGCAGGAAGTGGTCCCGACAGTGCTAGTGGCAATGATATATGGTTACTAGCCAGTGCTATGCTGGCTCGAGGAGATTTACATAGGGCTGCTCATGCTGTTACCTCTAGGGGATTGCATAAGTAAGACAATTTTGTGTATGGTTGGTTAACATTGCTGCTTACCTGTTAATCTCAAGTTGAATTAGGTGGGCCATGTTGGCAGAATAGGCTATGGCTATGAGCTTGCAAGTTAACAGAGTGGGTCCCCAAAAATATAATTGAATATGAAAAAACATATTCTTAAAAGATTCTCGAGTGGGCTTTCAAAAATACTTTTATTTTTTTTTAAATAATATAACAGGACAAGCACGACACTCTCACTCGCACGCCTCATGGTAAGCGATGACGTCTACCTATTATAGACCATTATACCAATATGAAGTTTTGTGTTTCAATCTTAATTAGAAGGACACTAAGACTTGACCAAAATGTTAGTAACCATTTATTTAAAAAAAAATAGTATCATATAGGCAGACATCATTGTTTGCCATGGTGCCAAACATCTCAATTTTCCTATAAAATATAATAAACAATAAATAACAGTTGTTGATTCTCATTACAGACAGCACCTTCTCTGCCTGGGCGTAGCAATGAGGGCGTTCATAACTGCCAAAGAGGCAGCCTCAGCATTGAACCTCATGGACGAGGCAGACCCCATGTTGCTGGAACCTCAACCTACTGACCACACACATAATGTAAGGTTCATCTTTTACTTCAACAGCTTTCTGACCAGACAAATAATGTAAGGTTCATCTTTTACTTTAACAGCTTTCTGACCAGACACATAATGTAAGGTTCATCTTTTACTTCAACAGCTTTCTGACCAGACACATAATGTAAGGTTCATCTTTTACTTCAACAGCTTTCTGACCAGACACATAATGTAAGGGTTCATCTTTTACTTCAACAGCTTTCTGACCAGACACATAATGTAAGGTTCATCTTTTACTTCAACAGCTTTCCTTTTTTTTTAAACGACTTCACAAAAAAAAGGAGGTCCTCAATTCGTCGGAACTTTTTAGGGTTCCGTAGCCGAATGGCAAAAAACGGAACCCTTATAGATTCGTCATGTCTGTCTGTCTGTCCGTCCGTCCGTATGTCACAGCCATTTTATTCCGAAACTGTTAGGACTACAGAATTGAAACTTAGTAGGTAGATGTATTTTGTGAACCGCTTTCCGATTTTTATACAAAAATAAAAAATATAAAAGTTTAAGGGGGGGCATCCCATACATGGAACTGAAACAAAATATTTTTTTTTTCTTTAAACCTATACGTGTGGGTTGTCTATGGATAGGTCTTCAAAAATGACATTGAAGTTCCTAAAATATTTTTTTCTCAAAGTCAATCATTTGAAAGATAGGCGCGTCTAAAGTGGTAAAATGTGTGTCCCCCTCCCTCTAACTTTTAAAGTATGGGAGTGAAAAATCTAAAAAAATATATGCTGTAGATCTCAATAAAAACTAACAACGAAAATTGGTTTGAACGAGATACAGTCAGCAGTTTTAGAGATATGGCGACCGCAAAGATAACTTTGTTTTTCATACAAGCACTATGAAAAACAAAGTTAATTTTCTAGTTGCGAAAAATCATAGTTATGGAATATTTAACTGTGTTACGGAACCCTACGAGTGCGAGTCCGACTTGCACTTGGCCAGTTTTTTTTTTTAATGTATGTTCACCGATTACTCAAAGATGCCTGAATCGATTTGGAAAATTCTTTTTTGTTAATTATTATTATTAAGCTTGTGCTTAAATTTTTTATAGGCTAGCATTTGACCACTGTCTCACCTGTTAGTAAGTGATGGTTCAATTGAGAATGGTAGCACGTTAGGTCTAGAATGGCTCTCAAGGACAACTGTCGGAGCACATTCAATGTTATGCGATAGATTTTCCAACTTGAGGGTGGTAGCTGTCCAGACGCATACTAGACTGTGTTATACTACCAAGCCAGCAGTTACTGAACATTGTTTTTCCATGGGAAGGCCACTGTAAAATGTGCACTAATATTTTTGGATAAAAAACCATTTAGAACTGTTGTTGATTCTTAATACAGACAGGTATTCTCTGCCTGGGCGTAGTACATTCTTCTGACTATGTGATAATTATATAGATACTGAACGCTGTAAAAAGAACACAAGAACAAAGTGTCTTCCTCTTAATAGAGACATTAAGAAAAGTGTTAATGGACACATTCTTAGTAATATTCTTATAGTAAATTAAGTCAAAATCAGATTACTCAGTAGCCTAGTTGTTATAAGGCTAGATTGTAATAGAAGTGAGATATCTGCATCAAGTAGATAATTCATTATAAAAAATAAAAAATTATAATCATAGGTTCTTCTCACGGGAAGTCCATTGTTGCCATGCCATCCCAATTCAGAAAATGAGTTCAAATACAAGGGAAACTAGTTTGTGATAACGAGCAATCGTAACTATTCTGAATAGTCAGGAAATACACTCATGAGGATGATCAAGTGAATGAACACACTGATTCACATGTCCGAACAGTTGATACTTTCAGATATTTGTGTAATTCAGTTTTATGTTATTGTTGTAATTGTTTTAAAAAGTATCCCTCTTAATTTTAAACACATTGTTATTAAACACACACATATACATGTGTTTTGTAGCACGGCTTTGGGTCGCTGGCTTAACACTTTTGGTGGTGAGGGTGTTATTATAGATGGTGAAAATGATGATGATGATGAAAGCTGTGGATGAGTTAGTGTGCCCGATGGTGCCATTACTGCTGCTGTTAAGGATTACTTTATTTACATAAAGTGTTTCAATAGAAATCAGCTATCAGCATGTCTAACATTATAACTAAAGTAGAGATGCCGCACAGCTATGCACCCACTTCTACAACTGTTAATATACAATCACTGTATATAATAAACATTTCCAGCGAGCACTAGCCAGTGTGTTGGTGTGGCAAGCGCGAGCATTATCTTTGTTGGAGCGGCGCGAGGCAGCGGCTAAAGCGCTGTCGACAGCGCTGCGGACGGACTGTGCATGTTATGAAGCGCTGGATTTGCTGCTTGAACAACATGCACTCACTCCTAAAGAAGGTTGGTTGTTGTCATTAAACAATACAGTCAGGACCTAAAAAAATTCACACACAGGGTCCTAAAAAAATTATTAGAAGAAATCCATATGAATACCCTCCATTTATGTTGCTAAATTTGGTTTATTTTTGGAGTTGAAAATTTTTATGTTTTTTAACCGACTTCAAAATAAGGAGAAGTTTTCTCAATTCGACCGTATATATATATATTTTTTTTATGTTTGTTCACGGATAACTTTGTCGTTTATGAACCGATTTTGATTATTATTTTTTTGTTCGAAAGGAGATATCCCAAGTGTGGTACCATGGTAATTTTATCGAGGTCTGATAAGTATCTCCAGAGATATTGAGATAAACATCTCAAAATTGGTACTGAAAATGAATAGCGCGGCATTGAAGTCGGTTCTTTTTTAGTTTTTAAACGATATTATAGTATTTCAAAATGGTACAAAGCACATTCTCGGTTTGGCCCACCTTGTATCATGCTTGTCTGAATTTGGACAGGCAGTAAGACTGAGCACTGAACAGCTGACAATTACCCAATCTAATACTTTTGTCCTGACATACTGACTCTAAATCGCTGGTCGTAGAGACTTGAAATTTGCAGGATATATTCGTCTTAGTACGTAAGGGTGTACTAAGAAAGGATTTTCCAAAATTCACCCCTGAAGGTGATGAAACGGGGGTTCAAAGTTTGTATGGAGAAACAAGATTAGATAGTCTTTTATATTTGAAACTTAACACAAGTTCTTAAGTAAGTAAATACAAGTTTCAGGCTCTTTCTTAATTCCACCCCCAAAAGGGTGAAGTGGGGTAACAAAATCTGTAATCAATATTGTTTCGGATTGCGCTGAAATTTGGCATGCAAATAGTTATATTGACTTAGGTATCCGCTACGAATTTTTCAAAATTCACTCTTCAAGGGGATGAAGCGGGGGTTCAAAGTTTGGATAGTCATTTTATTCGACATTTCACACAAGTACTTCTGTAAATAAATAAGTAAATACGAGTTAAGACTTTTTCAAAATGCCACCCTAAGAGGATAAACTGGGGTAACAAAGTCTAAAAATCAATATTGTTTCGGATTGCTCTGAAATGTAGAATGCAGATAGTTATTATGACGTAGGCATCCGCTTAGAAAGGATTTTCTACTAATACTTATTTGATGCCTATAATGATAAAATTGTTTTTACAAAAAAAGTTTTAAGTAAATAAAAGAAGTTTTTAACGCGGGCGAAGCCGCGGGGTACTTCTAGTATATATATATAGTGCTACTGTCTCAAGGCTGGTTCCGAACATCATGCTGGAGCTCAGCGAACTAATTGGTGACATCATCAATAATCAACATTATCAGCCAATTTTAGTCCACCGCTGGACATACGCCTCTATGTCACGCCACTGAGCTCAGTGGTTGGAAACTGCCAGGCCAGCTTGCGTATATCATCGCTCCATCTAGCTACATCCTACACTATGTTCGCCGAGCCATGGTCTCCACTCTAAAACATGTCTACCCCAACAGTTATCAGTTCTACGACAGGTATGACCAGCCCACTGCCATTTCAGCTCGCTAATCCTTTGAGCTATTCGATAACTTTGGTTTTCTGATGGATGACTTCGTCTCGAATTCGATCCCACAGAGAAACTCCGAGCATAGCTTGCTGAGACATACCTTTGTTCAATAGGTGGTCCGAGCTATGGTTGAAGCCTACCAAGTTCCACCAGTGGTCTAGTGGTGTATACCACTCAAACAAAAAAATATTTTTTCAAATTGGTTAAGATTTGACGGAGTTATCAGGTAACAAACATAAAAAATACAGTCCAATTGAGAAACTCCACCTTTTTTGTGAAGTAGGATAAAAATCTTTAGAATTATTATTCAATCTGTTTTAGAACGTGAACTGGTCGAGTCATTGGACATAGAGGGTCAGCTGGGGCGTGCAGAGGCGGCCATACTCACCAGTGTGTACCGAGAACGATTGCACAGATACTCTCCACTGAGCGAAGATACCGACTCTTCTGATTGGACGGTCAGTATACTAACCCAGGGACACGTCGGGATATTAGGCTGATGATTAAATATGACATTCAAAGTTTGTAAAAGTTTTACCTTCAAGGGTGTAAAATAACAATTGGGAATAGGGGTTGAAAGTTTGTATAGAAATTTGTAAATGTTCTATAAGTTTGCGACAAGAGACAAAATATTAGAGCTATCCTGATGTAATATTTACGAAGTTATTACAAAATGTGAAACTGAAGTTAACTTGAGGGGGAGGGAGGGCGGAGCGCGGTGTGGTACGGCGCGGTGTACCAAAAAAGTGAAAATATACCTAAGTGTGCTTACCCGAACGGGCAGACAGACGGCGATAAAGTATTTTTACGTAACTGTCTTAATTGTAAAATAGTTAGCCTAAATAATTAAAAATGCTACCAGAAGCACAGATTATATAGTAGTTACTACGTAACAGATACTTCACTCCCCTACAAAAACACAATACCAACGTTTATTTCAGACAATACAAGCAAAAATGCGTCTAAGGCGCTCGACCTAGCGTTGTTATTACTCGTTCAGCGCGCGATGTACCGGCGCGCCCCGATACAGTAAAGGGCTGACTGAATAAACTAAAAAAAAAGTTTACGAATTATTTTTATTTACCTCACAAAATTACATCAAAGTTTCTAACTAAGAGTCGAATTTTATGTCGGAATAAAGTGAATTTTACGCCGTCTTGTCATTTTAGTATCGGTAGCATAAAAAATGTAACATATTGTGCTTGTTTTTTGTCAAACCCGTAAAATGACTATGAAAAACTTAAACCGTTTCTAAGATAGAATACGAATGCGCAGTTATCCCGTCATTTGAATAATAATATACTTTGCGCGCGCGTGAGCAGTGACAACTGACTGGCAGATAGTACCGGCGCAGGTGACGAAAGTTTAGGTATAAATCGCAGTAGCTATGGGCGAGTGAGGGAGGCCTGCCTGAAGCACTATTCCACGTGGAGTGGACGAAGTCGCGGGAACAGCTAGTAGCCTAAAAAGCTGCTATTCCTTACATGATACGACAGCCATACTCAAACAAGCAACTATTGTTTCAGTCATTACCAGAAGTGGAGTCTATAACATCTAGAATGGGTGAAGCGGCGGGCACGCGCGCTCGTCGCCTCTCTGCCGCTTGTCGATGGAAAGAAGCCCTCGCGACGCTAGATGCGGTGGATCCGTGGTGCTGTGTAGAGGTCCGAGCCGCTTGCTTGGTCGAACTTAAGAAAAGTTCGGAGCTTTTCGCCTTCGCACATACTTTGGTAGATGCGTACCCTACTGCGTGGACGTCATGGTTCGCCGTTGGTTGCTACTATTATCTTATAGGTATGTGTTTATTGCTATATTCACTGTGCTGATCGGTCGAGTGGTTAGTGACAATGACTGCTAAATCAAAGGTAGTCGGTTTTATTCCTTTACGAATATAGCTTTTTATTCTTGTTCATATTGAGTTACCAAGACTTGTTATTCCGATATAATGGTATTTTAATTAACTAACATTGTATAATAAGCAAAGTCTACCATAACCTTGCGGTGTCCGGCAGCGGCACTTTCAGACCATTCTAGGCTACGCGTGTTCACCAACTTCGATCACATCATCGCTTACAACCAAACGGAACAATGTAGCCAATCGTGTATAAAAAAACGATTAGATTATAAAAAATTATTAGGCGGCAATAGCTCAATGGGTAAGGTGTCGGACTGGCGATCGAGAGGTCGTGAGTTCGGTCCCCACCATTGCACTATTGACGTGAACCCACTCCAGACACAAGCATATTTAGCTTAGTTGGAGGGGTTAACAAGAATACTAGTAATGTGCAACACACATTGCTAGTAATCTTTTTAAAACAATCAAAAAAATGTAATATAATTTTTTTGTATGATGATGTTTTGTGTAGGTAAGAGTCAATGCGCTCGTCGCTACCTCAGCAAAGCGAAGACATTAGAGCCAAGCGCGGGCTGCGTGTGGCTCGCATATGGACATAGCTTCGCGGCCGACACCGAACATGATCAGGCCATGGCGGCTTACTTCAAGGTAACATAATGAGCAGGCCATGGTGGCTTACTTTAAAGTAACACAATGACCAGGTCAAGGCTGCTTAATTCAAGGTAACACAATGAACAGGCCATGGCTGCTTAATTCAAGGCAACATAATGACCAAGACATGGTGGCTTACTTCTAGGAAACATAATTACCATGCCATGGTGGCTTACTTCAAGGAAACACAATGACCAGGCCATGGCTGCTTAATTCAAGGTAACATTATGCCCAGGCCATGGCAGCTCACTTCAAGTTAACATATTGACCAGGCCATGGTGGCTTACTTCAAACTAACACACCACAACCAACCCTAAGACATTTTATAGTGGTGCCTAAATAACTTGTCCTGTAAATGTATATAAAGTTATCTAAATTATTTCGCTATTAATTAAATTATTTTGCAATTCATTAAATTATTTTGCTTTTAAGTGAATTATTTTGCTATTAATTAAATTATTTTGCTTTTATTTAAATTATTTTGCTACTAATTAAATTATTTTGCTATAAATATTAATATAATGTAATGTTTATATGATCCAGGCATCTCAGGTGATGTCCGGCTGTCACCTGCCCCCGTTGTACGTGGCAGTCGAGTGTTCCCTGCTGAACAACGTGCCCATGTGTGAACGGTTCTTGCAGCGCGCTGTCGCCGTACATTCTAGTAACCAGGTATTTATGCCAGTTTAACCCACTTTAATATTTTTTTAATAGTCTGACGTAAACGATTGGATGACAGCTGAATGGTTCATTACTTTTGTTTTTTTTTTAATTCAAAGCGTTAAATTCTGCTTTTGCTATGTTTACTTGATAATTGTTTATGATTTATTTTATGATCTATGATTTCGACGTGTATATGTGCGTATATTAATACTGCCTACATACTGAATAAATTATTTTATTCTTTGAGTTAATCTTAATGATTACCCAGAGTGCCTGCCCAGAGTGGCGATTAGGGCCTATTCCTCCTAAGATGGAAAGTCAAATACACAAAAATACACAAACCAAGACAGTGACTGGAAAAGAAGAGCCGAAGATCGGGCTCAGTGGTGCATCTTGGGAGAGGCCTACGTCCAGCAGTGGACTGTCAGAGGCTGATGATGATGATGATGAATCTTAATGATGCGTGTTGTAAAAAAAAAACGGCCAAGTGCTAGTTGAACTCGCACACCGAGGCTTCCGTACAAATTTGTGAAACTAGGTTATATAGGAAAAACTTAACTTTGCAGTTCGATCCATAGAAAATGTATTGTACCAACCGCAAATAATAAGTTTGTAAGGGTAAATTCACTTATTTGACTTCAAAAAAGGAGGAAGTTTCTCAATTCGACCGTATATATTTTTTTTGTGTGTTCGCGGATAACTTCGTCGTTTATGAACTGATTTTGATGATCTTTTTTTTTTGTTGGAAAGCAGTTATTCTAAGGGTGGTAACATTGTCATTTCATCGAGATCTAACAAGTATCTCCAGAGATATGACGATAAACGTCAAACTTGCCACTGAAACTGATTCGTGCAGCATGGAAGTCCGCCCTTTATTCTTTTAAACGATCTTATATAACTATAATTTATTGCCACCAAGAAATGTACTTTGTTTTTCATAGTGTAACAAAAAACACAGTTATATTTGTGGTTGCTATATTTCAAAAACTGCTGAATATATCTCGTTCAAACCACAGACATTATATGTAGAATAGATAACGCAAGTATCAGTATTGAAGTGAAACTAAGCGTGTCAACTTTGCAATACATTCTGTGACGGCACAGCCGACATGTCGGAAAAATAGAATTCGCGGCCGTCCGGCTGCAAAAACAGACATGCGTGGACTTTAAGTAGATGTGGCCAACCTCGACGTTTGGTCGGGGTTCGGACACGGGAAGTACACGCATTTGCGATATCTATTGTATATATATATCTTTTTTTGTTTTAAAGATTACTCGCAATGTGTGTTGCACATTACTAGTATTCTTGTTAACCCCTCCAACTAAGCTAAATATGCTTGTGTCTGGAGTGGGTTCACGTCAATAGTGCAATGGGTGGGGTGGGAACCGAACTCACGACTTCTCGATCGCCAGTCCGACACCTTATCCATTGGGCTATTGCCGCCTTGGAAGATATCTGTGTTCAAAACCAATGTTTGTTGAAAGTATTTACAGTATTTTTGATTGTGAGGTGGATGCGAGCACAACGTGGAAGTCCCCCGAGTGCGTGGGTCGGTCGAGCTGGGCTCGGCTGGCGGCGCAGGCGCGGTCGGCGCACGTGGCGCACGAGGCCGGCGCGGCGGCGCACGCGGCCGGGGACTGCGCCGCCGCCGCAGCGCTATGGACCGCCGCGCTACGACTGGCCGCGCCTACCTCTCAACATACTGTACGTATTGTTTTTCTTTTTAGGGTTCCGTACCTCAAAAGGTAAAAAATGAAACCCTTGTAAGATCACTTTCTTGTCCGTCTGTCCGTGTGTAACCACCGATTTCGGTTCCGATTTCTCAGAAATGGGTGGACCTAGAAATTTGAAATTTATACCAGATACAGAAGTCTATAGTCCCTATTAGGTGTATAAAAATCAAGGTCCTGAGTCAACACGATAAAAATAAATGGGCAAATTTAGATTTTCGCGAAAACTTGTAAGTACCAAAATGTACCTTAATTTTCAACTTTTTTATTTTTCGGAATTTTGTTCCTTTACTTGTGCTGTAAGACCTTGCTTTTGACCAAAATTGACAATTCTAGGTCAACCGGAAGTACCCTATAGATTTTGGGTCAAAAACCTATAGGGTACTTCCCGTTGACCTAGAATCATGAAATTTGGCAAGGAGCAAGTCAGCAATCAGTCAGCACAAATAAAGGAAAAATTACAAAATATAAAAAAAGTTAAAATATTAAAGGGTGTCCCCATACACACATAGTTTACGCCAATTGAGATAGACATCTGAGATATATTAGCGCTCATTCAATTTAGAGGTCTAGCTTAATTGGAACCTACCAACGTTTGTACGGAAGCCTTGGTGGGCGAGTCCAACTCGACTTGGCCGGTTTTTATAAATTGCAAACAAGCATGCGACCCACCTGATGGTAAGTGGTTACCGCCGCCTATTAACACCTGCAATACCAGGGGCAATACAGCTTTTTAAATTGTAATTGTTTCGATGTATAATTACACGCTACCACCACAGATTATATAATAGTTACAACGTAACAGATATTTCACTCCCCTACAAAAACACAATACCAACGTTTATTTCAGACAATACAAGCAAAAATGTGTCTAATACGGTCGACCTAGCTTAGTTATTACTTCGTTCAGCGCGCGATGTACCGGCGCGCGCCTGATACAGTAAAGGGTTGACTTAATGAAATAAAAAAAATGTTTACGAATTCTCAATACTTAATACTTTATTGCTTCCATAATTGTTGTACATAAAGTTCTTATATCTAGATATTATCTAGGTACATGAGATCATACTTTATATTACTTTTTATTTACCTCACAAAATAACATCAAAATTCCTAACTAAGAGTCGAATTTGAAGTTGAGAAAGTGAATTTTACGCCGTCTTGACATTTTAGTATCGTTAGCATAAAAAAATGAAAAATATTATGCTTGTTTTTTGTCAAACCCGCAAAATGACTATGAATAACTTCATCATCATCAGCCTATCTCCGTCCACTGCTGGACATAGGCCTCACCTATGGCACGCCACTGATCTCGATCTTCAGCTCTCTGTTTCCAACCGCTGCCAGCCAACTTGCGTATATCATCGCTCCACCTAGCTGGAGGGTGCCCTACACTACGTTTAATAACTTAAATCGTTTCTAATATAGAATAGATACGAATGCGCAGTAATCCCGTCAACTGAATTATAAATAAATTGCGCTTGCGCGAGCAGTGACAACCGACTGGCAGATAGTACCGCCGGCGTTGCTCGAAAGTTTCAGTATAAAACGCAGTAGCTATGGGCGAGCGAGGGGGGCCTGCTACCACTAACATTTATGCTCGACTGACACCCGATTTCGAGCAACGGGGTACTCTGAAAATCAGCTCTGCGGAGATTCAGAACAATGCTGAGTGTACTCCAATTGTCATTGTTTTACGGTCAATTTGTAATTAAGTCTATGTAAATTGTGACAAGTTTATTTTGACAAAATTATTTTGTATTTGTATTTGGTGCGTTGCCTGCTCTTTTGAAAGAGGAATCTGTTAACTTTCCTTTTGAAGCAACTCAGATCTACCTTCGTGGTAGGATACTGTCTAGTGTCCACCTGGCCTAATACCCTCAAGTTACAAAATCTGTCGTCAAAACATCTAACGTGTTCCGGCAGCTATTCTTGAGAGCCAGTTCCCATTCTAGGCATAGCGTGCCTCGACCGCATCGTCACTTATCAACAGGCGAGATAGTGGTCATACGCTAGCCTATATTTGAATTTAAAAAAACTATTAGTGTTTAACCACTATTTCGCCTGGTGGTAAGCGATGATGTGGTCGAAGATTGTGAACATTTTAAGAATAATAATTTTAAAAGAATATTTAAAATTTGAGTACAAAGTCTAAATTTCATCACCAGCTACACCCATGCTGGGCGGCGACTTTAGACGCGCTAGGTCACGCGACGCGCGCTCTAGGCCGTCCTGCCGAAGCCCTAGAATGGCACGAGAAGGCGCTAGCGCTCCGCCCCGGCCGGGCCTCCACGTACGCTGCGATGGGACTCTGCCTCGCGCTACTAGGCAAGGAGACTGAAGCCGCCGATACTCTACATACGGCGTTAGCGAAAGACCCCGATGACGTGGTGTCGCTAGCTTTGCTGGACGCCATTGTTGATAGATTAGATGCAGCGCTTACAGGTCAGTCTATTCAATAATTGAGATAGTTTAAAAACTAAAACAACCGACATCCATGCCCTGCGAGTCAGTTTCAGTAGCAAGTTTGATACGTTTATCGTCATATCTCTGGAGATACTTATCAGGTCTCGATGAAATTGCAATGGGACCACCTCGGAAATGTACCCTACCGAATAAAAAAGAATCATTCGAATCGGTTCACATTATAATAATACAGTTGAATTGAGAACCTCCTCCTTATTGGAAGTCGGTTGATAATAACTACATATTATTATATAAAACAAATTCCCCGCCGCATCTGTCTGTCTGTTCTTGATAAACTCAAAAATACTAAACGGATTTTCATACAGCTTTACCAATACACAGAGTGATTTATGAGGAAGGTTTATGTGTATAATTCGTTAAGATTTTGTATAAAATAGTTATAACAATAAACGTAGACATACATGCTATGAAGCCGGGGCGGGTCGCTAGTTAAATATATAAAGGCTTTACTCTACCCATGTGCTATCATAAGATAAATAGCGTATCGAGCAGTGCTGGTGGAACTGTCGATAAAAATATCGTATATGGGCAGCACTCATGGTAATCCGCCATTTTTAGTTCCTCGAAGATATGTACACGTTTTTAGGCTTCCGAACTCAAAGGGTACCAACGGAACCCTATTACTGAGATTCCGCTGTCCGTCTGTCTGTCTGTCCGTATGTCACCAGGCTGTATCTCATGAACCGTGATAGTTAGACGGTTGAATTTTTCACAGATGATGTATTTCTGTTGCCGCTATAACAACAAATACTAAGAACAGAACAAAGGTAAAAATTAAAGGGTTTAAAACAAAAAACGTGTTTTTTACGATAGCGCCATCTATGAATTGTTCATAGATGGCGCTATCATGTTTACCATAATCTCGGAACGATTTTCATAAAATTTAGTATACAGGGGATTTCGGGGGCGATAAATCGATCTAGCTAGGATTAATTTTCAGAAAATGTTGTTTTATTCGTGTTTTCAATCGATAATCAACTTAAAATATGACTCTTCCCGACACCTATTGGCGAATAGAAGTAGCTTTAGTGTTATTGTGTCGTTAAAGCAGTTACTTGCTCTCAATGAAAAAAAAAAGTATTATTATTCGCCAATAGATGTCGGGAAGAGTTATATTTTTCTGTTTAAGTGGCAATAATAGCACTGGCAAAAAATATCGAGCTAAGCTCGGTCAACCAGATATTTAATAATATTAATTAAAATAATAACACCTTTGTGTTAACGTTCACTTAGTTGGTGTTAGAAGTTCGTTAGATATGCGTTAGATGTGGTTCGGGACCCTCCGTGTGCGGGACACAAGTCTGACTCGCACTTGGCCAGTTTTATTTTTCGTAGGTATGCCATGTCTACTGGTTTTCTGTGGTCAGAGGTTTGATGAAACTATGCGTTCGCGAGCACACTATTACACCTCAGTGTTTTATGTGAATTCAGAAAATTTATTTTGTGGTGTATAACAGGGACCGCGGAAGTAGGGTGGTGAGCAGAGGCGGATAAATTCCCCCCCCCCCCCCCTCCCCCCTAAAATCAAGCGGGCCCCCTCCAATTTCACTACCTGGTAAAGGTTTCCTTGTGTTGGTGAAATCCCCACCCCCTCCACTCGTGGACACTCCGTCGTGGAGTACTTCCGCGGTCCCTGTATAATAAAACTCAAAAATTAAATGTACCACAGAAGACCTACTTCTAGCCATAAACTCTCACAAACTCAATTACTTTGACAGACATGTAAATAATGAACTTTTTTCGCATACTTTGTTTAGATCAATAAATTAATGTAATTGTTATTTTCAGAAGAGGAAATCCCCCAGTTCCCGTTCCCCTCGGTGAACATATCGTTGCCCGCGGCGCCGCCTGTCGTCGCCTCGACAGATAACACCATCGTATCCGACATGAGCATGAGCTTCGACTGAACTATCATATAATAAGTTATTTATGATACTAGTGCGGTAACTTGGTGTTTACTAACGAGTAGACGAATGTTTACTATAGTCACGAGTTTGTTAAAACCATTATCCGCACGTGTGTCATACAACGTTTTTCAACACATTTGAGAGAAAACACAAACAAATAATACAACAAACATAAATCAAAAAGTCGAAACAATATTTGACGTTTCTATAAATATGAATATGGCGCGAATTTGCAAATGGTTCCACGTGCAGTAAACATTAGAACTAAAAATGAAGTATCGGTAAAGTAGGTACTTAGGTGAGAGTACCTATTTTACCGCACGCTCAATTGTCTGATGTGTCATTTTTAACATTCGAACAATGTATACAGGCTTCGTAAATGCATTGTTTGAGCAAATGTGTTGAAAAATAAAATAAGGGGTCCAGCAGTGGACTGAAACCGGCTAATTATAAAGATGATGATATGGCCAAAGATATTAATTTGTACCACAGCCTGTTGTTAGCATCTGAGTGTAAAAATTCAAGTTATTGTGCATTTTTTTTTTCTTGGAAAGTTTACCAAATAACGCATTCAAAATAAAGTCTTTGAATTTCTTCAAGGCATTTATATAATTAGGAATTTTCGTAACGAGTTGATTATTTTGGATCACTCATATCAATAATATTTTTATTACTCTTCACTATATCATCCAACAATATGGGTGGGTGGAAGTTGGTAACTGTAATACGTCTTTACATATATTATTGATAATTACAAAATAAAATAATGGTAATCTCGCAAAAGTGTAAGGAATATTGTCGCAAACTTATTTAATGAAATAACCCCCCTGATCCATTTTGATGTATCTATACTAATATTATAAAGAGAGAACATTTGTATTTTTGTATGTTTGTAATGATTTGGCTCAAAAACTACTGAACCGATTTAAAAAATTCTTTCACTAATACATAGAATGGACTTTCGGAATGAAAATAGGCTATATATTATCCCGTTTAAATCAAAGGTACATTCGTGGAGACCTAATTTGCAACCTAAGTCGGCAAAAAAACGGTCGAAAAAACACGTTTCTTACGAACGCTGCTTAATTGAAAATAGATAGAAGAATATTTTCTATGCAAGAGTTGTACAACTTAATAAGACCTACAAAAAAGTCCGCGGCAGCATATGTCTATCTCTTAAGATTGACTCACAGTAACCATTTTAATCTTAAAATTTTTGTTAAAAAAATATTACATAACTCACAAGGCTATTTTCAAGCATATAGTATTAATCCTTATCTAAATAATTACGTTAATTAGCTTGGCCACATATTATAGATTAAAATTGTCCTTTACAGTATATAATTCAAATGAAAACTAGAAGATATCACGAATTTCACATACACGCATCGCAAAATTAATAAAATATTTGCAGTGAAACCACAGAGTAGGTCATAGTTACTACGAAAATATTATTATAAGCTTAGCTATGCTGTAGATCCCCACCGATCACAATCAATTTGAAGTCAATATAGTATAATAATATGATCTATTGTATAAAATAATATTCAACTATTTATATAATAATATAATATTTTAAACCACCCCGACTGATCTATGTATAATCTTTTCATTAAAAGCATTCCAATGACTCTAAACACGACATTTACAATCTGAGCTGTAAGTTGGTGAGGATTTGAGTATTCTGTAGAGTCCAGGAGATGTCCCAGCATCAGGTCAATGCTTCCATGTTCTTACAATATCGTTGAAGAAGAAGATTTTCGAATTGATCGAACCTATGAAAGTTGATTTCATAGCGCAATTAACTAGAAAAAAGCTAATAGTTTTATAACGATTGAACGAATTTTCATGAATCAAAGCTAAGAAAACTCTCTATTAAGACATCTATCAAACAAAAAAAACTATCAATAATAAAAACAAAATCGGTTCATCCGGTTAGGTGCTAAGATGCTACATACAGACACACAGATACACACGTTAAACGTATAATACCCCTTCTTTGATCCCATGATTTGATTGATTTTGATTCAATGATCCCACAACCTCAGTACGAAAACCCATGATTCATGAATGCACATAAAACTTTCATTGGTAGGTATATAGCTAGGATTAGAACCAACGACCGTCGGGTCAGAATCAGGGTAACTATCCTTTACGCCAAAGGGCCGTCCAATATCACTACGTAAGTATTATAAAACAAAGTCCATCACTGCGTCTGTCTGTCTGTTCGCAATAATCTCAATAGCTACTGAACGGATTATCATGCGGTTTTCACGAATAGCCAGAGTGTTTATGAGGAAGGTTTAGGTGCATAATTTGTTAAGGTTTTGTGTAAATTGGATGAAATATGACGATGATTGTTAAATATGTTCATATTTTATATTCGATGCAACAAACTGATGCAAATGTTGTAGGCATATATGTTCTACCCGTGCGAAGCCGGGGCAGGCTGCTAGTATTTTATATATTTATAAAAAAAATGTGGTGTGGTGGTGTAATTAAGCATGTAATTGATTTATCTACATGAATGTAAATAAAGTATGTTTAAGATTTACCCGATATTTTTTATTGTTGTATTGTACGTGTGCAGGTAAAAGTTAAGGACTTCTACTCTGCCTCCGGTAGTGTCTAAAATCTCTACATGAATAGCGATTAATTTCGAGTGATAACCGTCGATAAGAAAAGAGACGCAAATATGCAATCTTCTAGCTGAATCTTGTTCTATAATAGTCCAGCACTTTAGCATAAAAAACCGGCCAAGTGCGTGTCGGGCCACGCGGAGTGTAGGGTTCCATAGTAGTATAATATTTAAAATTATTATTTTTAAAATTATCCAACACCCAAGTTCAACGACTATTACTGCTAAACAAATACAGATTTTCTTTTGAAGTTGCAATATCATATCATTGCAATATGCATGGAATGCAATATCATCATAAATGTTTCCAGATTTTTCAAGTTAGCAGTTTGGCTTTTAGATGGGGGAGGGGGGGACGTTTTAGAAGAGCTATTCAACGATACCCCACACGATGGGGTAGAGACGGCGAAAAGAAATATTCAAAAACATGTAGGGGCGCATGTACCCTAAAAATAAATATTTTCCAAAATTTTATTTTACCACTTTGTCGGCGTTATTGATATACACCCTTTTACAAAATTACAGCTTTCTGGTACTAACGGTCTCTTAGCAAAATCTCGGACAGACGGACATGCCGAAACTATAAGGACTACGGACCCCTAAAATGGAGTCAAATTCAAGGTAGCTATGGCTACAACGTACGTATAACTGAGAGCTGCGCGCTTACCGCCCTCTTATCTCAAAAACGGTTGAGCGCATGAAAAAATGTTTCAAATAAAATTTACTTATTTATTATTATTTATTTATGTATAAAAATAACCATTTAGCTTAATTTTGGCATTGTTTACCCTGTGACCATGAGATTTATGATGAAAACATTGCCTGAAAATAAAAGATTGCAATAAGACGAAGGGCAGGACTACTGAACCATCTACATTGCGCATCTATCCAAGTCCGTCTCCAAATCATGCCAGAACCAAATAGTGTATTGACAGGATACCGGCGAAGCGATTAGAAAAATGTCTTTGTTCCGTTGTGGTTCGTACTGAGGCCGATGTCAACCCTTCGTGTACTGTGTTCACGGTATATTCCCAACGTCCACCACTAGAACGTCCCCCAGTGGGGAACGTTAGAACTAATAATTATTTTTTATTAATTACAATCATCGACGTCATAACAATTAGACCCCGATTGAAAGACGAGCACTTTCCGCTAAATCATCGGACTTATAAGTCTTATATAAATCCACGCCCACAAACGCTATGTTAGTTTCGACCAGTACGGTGACCTGTGAACACCTCCGCGCTCAAATACTTAAATTTCTTAAAAAGTCGTTGTGATGGCTCCTTGCAGTGTAAGATGCTGTGGAAAAACCAGTACAAACTCAAATTTTAAGGCAAACGGTATAACATTTCACCGGTAAGTCAATAAATGTATATATTCTTCAAAAATACATTTTAGGCAAAGCTCAGCTTATATTTGTCCGTCGGCAGTTGTCTTTAATCACTATCTCTTTTTGTCACGGGCGATCTATCCCGTTTTTGCGTGGATTTAGTGTTGCGCCTCTGTTGCAGTGATACATATCGAATATCGATAAACTAGGAATATTATCGAAATCCATTTTACAATAAGGTATAATTTGTAAATTTGGATGTAGTGTGGCTCCTGATCCAACAGACCATTTATGGAGATCTACAGAGTAAGTACGTTTTAATATGGCTCCACACGATTAGTGTATTCAGTCAGTGTCAAGTATTAAAACTGTTCAAGTTTTCGTAAATTCTACGTAGTTTTTTACCTTACCATAACAGTTAACGCATAATTATTAATGGCATTTAGTACGTATGCATATGTTTGTTGGCATATTATATAATCTATATATATAAAAGCGAAAGGTTACTCATCACGAAATCTCGAAAACCGCTGGACGTACAAAGATGAAATTTGGCAGGGAGGTAGTTCATAGTAAGTAGACGTCCGCTAAGAATGCATTTTGCGACGGGCCTGATTAAGGGGTCTAAGGATACTCGCAAATTTTTTTATGGAAGTCCTTCATGTTTTAGCTACAAACTTGAAATTTGGCCAGAAGTATTTAGTAATCATTCACTTATAACAGATTTTGCGACATGGCTGGATTAAGGAGGTCTTAGGGATCATGCGAGTTTGTATAAAAGATCTCTTTATTTTATGTAACAAACTTGAAATTTGGCCATATGTGATAAGTTAACGTTCACTAAGAACGGATTTGCGACAGGGTCGGATTAAGGAGGTCTAAAGGCTCTCGTGAGTTTGTATGAAAGTCCTTCATTTTTTGCTACAAACATGAAATTCGGGACAGAGGTATTTAGTAAAAGTTCGCTAAGAACGAATTTTGCGACAGGGCTGAATTCAGGGCTCTTACAAATTTGTACGAAAGTCCTTCAGTTTTTGTTACAAACTTGAAAATTGGCATAGAGGTAGTAAGTAAACGTTCGCTAAGTACAGATTTTGCGACAGGGTTCTGCCTCTCCCCCCTAAAATCCGCAACTTTTCCTTCAAGGGGGGAGTTCTACCCCTACCGCCCTCCCCTCCCCTCCCCCTCCCGCCCCTAAAATCTATGTCAGGTAAAGTACATTCCTACCTTAATATTAATTTTGCTCTCGCGCTAAATAGGATAATTAACAAAATTATGAGTTTAGTTGAGGTTATTACTCATATATTATGATTTCTCCAAACCTTGATAGTACACCTGATGTTTGTATACTTATATATTTTTACTACATACGTCCATGTTGATAGTCTACTATCGATATTTTATTACGGTAATTTGGTATGGTCATCTCTATCTGAGATTTATGACTTTGTCCGCCCGTCAAAACTGGTCGGAAGCGCCAATCACAAACAGTTCCCCGCGACCGCATACCTCGGCCAGTTGCGGAATTGATTGTACCGCGCGCCAATAATGATTAGGGGTCTAATTGCTATGAAGTCGATGATTACAATAATGAATACTTTGTCTTTAGTGCTGGACGTTGGGAAATATACCGTGTTTACCAGCATAGCACAGCCTAGGGATCACGTGTAGGATTAAGATTCAAGTCAACGTACGCAACAAGGTAACATTTAACAAATGTGTTGTTTACGTGATGACAAATATTCGGTTTTCAGGGGAAAGTCAACTGAAATTACAAGGCTTGTAAGACATCCACATTTATCATGGTGACGGGAGCGGTACTGTGCTGAGATGCAATATTGTGGTAGTCTTGTCTAGAGTTGGTAGAATTTGAGCTAGCCTTCGTATCTGTTATAGGTAGTCGTCAAAATCATCTTGCTTATCCTGAGCCTCAATTCAATTCAATTCCTCTTTTTGGTACCTAGTTATTAAGAATATTATAATTGTACTTACCATAAACATTGCACGCCCGAAATGGGAAAAACTGTTGAAACACGCATATAACATAAAACCTCGTTTGTACCCATGTACTTACTTTACACCACCACAGCGTCCGGTGTGCGCGATCTAGGCGGCTATCAGATAGCGCAGTAGTATTTGTAGCGACTGGTTCACACCAAAGGCGATTAGAAAACAATTGAAAAGTACTTAGATCGTGCCCGCAGATCGCAGGACGCGGTGTGGGTACCTTAGTTGCAATAAAAACATTATATTCTATTCTGTAAGCTAGCGACCAATAAATTAAAAGTTTTCTTTTTGTGAAAACACATGTGTTATAAAAAGTACTAATGATGATAATGATGAACAATACATACACTTGCCCAAATTCGACGGTCCTATTATTTGCCTCGGGAACCCTCGGTGCGCGATTCCGACTCGCACTTGGCCGGTCTTTTAAAATATATATCTTACTAGCTGTGCCCGCGACATTGTCCGTGGAATAGTGTCTTTGGGTAGCATTAACAAATAAGACACATACGTATCCCAACTACGCCGCGGCGTACCACGCCACGGTAATCCCCCCTTCCATCCGCCCCTCACATACCCTTTCCTTCCCCATCCCCCTCACTTTCACCTCACCCCCCTCCCCTCCCCCTCACTTACACATCCCCTCCCCCAACTACAGCCACCCTCCCCCTCCACTACGCCTACCCTCCCCCTCCGCTCGCCCTACCCTACCCATCCCCTTCCCCCTCACAAACTTTGAATTTCATGCTGTTGTTTCGATATAAATAAATATATTTATATCAAAACAACAGCCTAAAAAATAAATTCCAAGCTTCTAGCTTTAAAAATGACGATACTTCCATACAACTTTTCATCTCCCTATTCAACCCCTTACAACCCTTTTTTCGCATTAAAAATATGCCTATGTCCTTTCTCAGGCTCTAGACTATCTGTGTACCAAATTTCATTTAAATCAGTTCAGTAGTTTTGGCGTGAAAGCGAAACAAACAGATAGACAGAGTTACTTTCGCATTTATATTATTAAAATAAAAGAGATGGCGCTAGCGTAGATTTTAATAGCTCTCCCTTAAATATTGCCTAAATGTATGAGATCGCGCATACGATATTTTCCGTGATATTGAAAGTGATGCACTCGCTTCGCAATTAAACATCTCAAAAGTTGAATTCGTTTAAAAACGTTTCCTCTTTACAATATTAGTCTGGATAGGCTACCTAGCGTTTGAGCACCATCTCGCCTGGAGGTACTTAAGCGATGATGTGATTGAAGATAAGGCCTAGAATACAAACTTACCTTTTATACAAACATACACAGTTAACACGGCAAGCGCAGAGCCGGTACGATGACAATTAAATTAAATGTGCTGTTGTCAGCAAACTTTCTATACCTAATGGAGGTTGTTAGTTGCTTACATACTTACGAAACCTATCGAAATCGGTGAGTGAGTGAGTGGCTTTGCTCTCGATATTATAGATAATTTATGATTGTACAAAACGAAAAAACCGACTTCACATGCCACGATGGTCAAAGTACTGGCTAGTTATAATCATGTCATCTTCTAAGTATATAAAATTGCTTATATTGTTTATCTCCATATCTCCGGAGATAATTATCTCGATAAAACTTGAATGGGACAACAACAAAAAAAAATAATTTTTCAAATCGGTTAAGATTTGACGAAGTTCTGAGGTAAAAAACATTAAAAAAAACAGTCGAATTGAGAACCTCCGCCTTTTTGAAAGTCGGTTAAAATAAACTAGAAACTATTTGTATATTATTATAAGAGTGCAGCGAGTGACGAAGCTTACGAAATTGTAGGCTAAAACTTACAAGTAGTAGGTACATAAAGCAGACACGCATTGCGCGTGTGACGTACCTACCTATCGTTGGTAGGTATATATAAGTCGCAGCCAATTGGTATAATTAAGCATTCAATTAACCTTGTTTCAGCTGATGGTTCTTTGGTTAGACAACACCAGAGACATCGTTTAGTTACTTGTACCACATGGATTGTAAAACTGCTAGTGATGATACAGTAGGGTGACAATGTGAGGAAAAAATTATGGAAATCGCGTCATGATTTTTTTAAGTAAACTGTATTAAAACTTAAGAGATGTTTTAACAATATATAATTATATCAAATTATTGCAAAACATTTACAACAGTACTAATTGTAGTCGATCGATTTCGAGCAGGTCAGTCTAAGCTTAAAATCTTATTCAATCAAAATCTTGAACAGAGGTATCACTCAACAAAAGCAAATACTCGCTCTGGGATCGCGCAGGTGTACAGTAGACAGCGGGGCGGGTTCCCGTCTCCTTCACCCTTCTGTGACCCGTTGACACCTATCATTATAACTACTGCGCAACGCAACTTGCGCCTAGATTCACACTTCACAGCCGCCAAAAATTGCATCGTATTATACTTTGAGTATTCAGTGGTTGGTTGAATACTCAAAGGTATTATACTACAAACCAATTTTAAAAATTAGTCACTGTGAGTACTCTTATATAAAGAAATTAAGTATTTTCAACCGACATCCAAAGAGAAGGAGGTTCTCAATTCACCTGTATGGTTTATTGTTTTGTATCTTCGTAACGCGATTACTCCGCCAATTGTGAACGGATTCAATGATTATTTTTGAAGTGAAAACCTCTTTAGCGGCGTTGTCGGTTGTGAACTTTTTGGGATGGGTAAAAACTGTTAAACTCGCGTCAGGACGCGTGACCTGATCGAAAATTCGTAAGACGGCGGGAGAGTAGACCAAATAAACAAAGGTTATGTTCAAGTTTTCACTTCTGCCGGCACTCCCAGAGTGCAACCCGTTGTTTTTAGGGTTCCGTACCTCAAAAGGTAAAAAAAGGAACCCTTATAAGATCACTTTCTTGTCTGTCTGTCTGTCTGTCCGTGTGTCACCACCGATTTTCTCAGGAACGGGTCGACCTAGATAGTTGAAATTTATACCAGATAACCTCAGGTCTATAGTCCCTATTAGGTGTATAAAAATAAAGATCCTGAAACAACACGATAAAGAGATATGGGCAAATTTAGATTACAAATAGATTAGAAGATTTAGATAGATAGACAAAAACTTGTAAGTACCAAAATTTACCTTAATTTTAAACTTTTTTTTATTTTTCGGAGTTTTTCCTTTACTTCTGCTGTAAGACCTTGCTTTTGACCAAAATTTAAAATTCCAGGTCAACCGGAAGTACCCTATAGGTTTTGGGTCTAAAACTTATAGGGTAGTTCCCGTTGACCTAGAATCATGAAATTTGGCAAGAAGCAAGGACTTACAGCACAAACAGCAAAAATTTGAAAAAATAAAAAAGTTGAAAATTAAGGGGTGTCCCCATACATACATAGTTTTCTCCAGTGAAGATAGGTCTCTGAGTTATATGAGCGCTTATACAATTTAGAGGTCTAGCTTAATTTGTACCAACGTTGGTACGGAAGCCTCGGTGGGTGAGTCCAACTCGACTTGGCCGGTTTTTTAGTATTTAAACTATCTGCCTTATTATTAGTATATTTAGTAGTTAAAATTAATAGGTAAGTAAGTATAGTTTTTATAATAATCATGAGATCAAGTAGTGTATAATAACAACAGTGTACGACTTACATAGTTAATAAAAATATTATTTAATATAACAAGTTCAATTTACATACGAACCGCTAGAATCCGCAAAAACATTTGTTTTTTTAAACCAGCACACCAAATAGGGAAGATAACCGAAAACCAGCAGAGGGTGTTATAAGTTTTTTACCTGTCAAAAAACCTTGATAATAAGCTTTTCATTGTGTATTTCTTAAAAATAACTAAACAATGCTTAAAAAAGCATTATTTAGGTTTTGTATAGTTTTTTTAGCTATGAGTACCTGTGTTTTAAGGTACCTGTTCTAATAGCAGTTAGAGAATAATTTTAAAACATACTATTTCTATGTAGATTGACAGTTCTTGTGGAATAAATATTTTACGCCCTCTATTCGGAACTAATTGACAGTTTTCTTCCTCATTGTAGCGACACTAAAGCAGACTTACATTTGCATTTTTAGAATACCTGACTACCGAATGGAGACTAACTTGTCACAGTTTTTCTTAAAGTAATTGTAGTATCCAAAATTTCTTCACCATAGTTTGTATCTGAATTAGGCATTCTTTTGATGGTGTTTTCAATCATCTCTTCAGCCGCACGTTTCACACCTTTGCCTTTATTCTCCATCTCTATATTATTATCCTCTTCAGCTTTACATATGTAACATAAAACTTTAGAACCGTGATCTTCTTTATCCACAGTGGTTCCACATGTTGCATGCACAAATCTGTTGCAAGACTGACATGTGTGTGGACTAATGGCCTCATTGTGGCATATCACACACGTGAAATTTGATGCTAAACTTTCAATATCGCCCATTCCAGTTTGCAAATTATTATCATTGTTGTTAGAGAAACTGCACGTAGCTTCATCTTGATTTTCTTCTGTTTCTATCTCTGTCTTTAAAGTCAATTGTTCTTCTGTTTCTTCTTGCTCTGTTTTCACAGTAAATTGTTTCTCTAATTCTGGCTCTATTTTTACAGTAATAAATTGTTTCTCTATTTCATGCTCTGTTTTTACAATAAATTGTTCCTCTATTTCTTGCTCTGTTTTTATAATTAATTGTTCTTCTGTTTCTAGCTCTGATTTTATAATAAATTGTTTTTCAATTTCTAGCCCCTTCGTTACCGTCAATCGCTCCTCTGTTTCTTGTTGTATTTTTACACTCGATTGTTTCTCTGCTTCTTGCCCTGTTTTTGAAATCAATTGTTTATTTGTTCCTGTAGTTGAAAGAATAGATGACAAGCTATAAGATCCTATTAAATCAGCTTTAGGTTCAATTCCGAATAAAGCTTTATATGGAGACTGCCCAATTATGCGATGGAATGAACTATTTTGAAAATATTGCACAAAAAAGCAGCCGATAGACCAATTTGTCGATTTATTTTCGTTCATCCAGGCACGAATCATTTTTTCGACAATATCGACACTGCCTTGTGTTCGGGAACGACGGGGATTTCCATGGACAAATTTGCACTCAGGCCACATTGCAATTAATTCTTTTATGATACTTGCAGTAAACTCCCGACCATTATCTGATTGCAAAATGTTGGGTGCCCCGAATATTAAAAAAATCTTCATCAATTCAGAAGCAACTTCAACAGCTTGTTTTGTTTTAAGAGGGCGCAGGTTTAAAAATTTTGTTCCATTATCTTGATAGCTTAAAAGCCATTTGAACTCTCCATCGGGGCAGGACTGCAAATCCATAAGGTTGACTTGTCCTCTTATATTAAAATTGGGTGAAACAATTGGTTTCGTGGCAATGGATTTTCTTTTAGATTCACATGTAGGACAAAGAGACACAAATATTTCCACAGCTTTCTTCGGAATATAGTATTTATTTTTTAATTCGTACAGCATTTTATCTCTCCCACCATGTCCACAAGAATTATGAATTTCTAATAGAACATCATAATACTTTTCTCTAGGTAAAATACGCACTGTGGGGGCGGCGGGTGTATGCCTTTTAAAAATTAAATAGTCTTCACTTGCTGTTGACAAGATATCGTATTTCTTAATCCAATAATATTCCATAGGTGTCTTTCGTTGTCCAGAATTCATTGTCTCCCTAGGATATTTTATTTCTTTCATAACATCCGAGATCCTTTCTGATGTCCATGGTTTTCGAAAAGATCCTGGATAAATACAACACAAATTACTTTCATTTCGCTTATTTAAATGTATGTAGTACAATAAAGTTGTTTACACCAATTTAAATCTGTATACACTACAAAAAAACAACAAACTTACCTTGATGCTGTCGGTCATATTCAAGTACGTTTTGGTCAAACATTTCTTTGAAACTTAAGGTTTTGGAGATATTATCAGCTGATTCCACATTATTTATATCACTGCAGGCTTCCATAATGCTACAATAATTTAATTGTGCGGTACACCTTATATGTTGCCGATTGTCGCCGCCATATTGATTGTTTGTGTTTGAGCGCTGCCAGTGACAGTAAATGAAACTAAAATGTCGGGGCTAGGCGAGTGGTTTATTTATCGTTACCACAGATTACTATATGGATCGTTACCACAGACTAGTAAGGAGTCTAAGGAGATAGTGACCGAAGCAAGTGGCTCCATCGAGGTACTTGTAAACGTACATGTACATGTACGTGTACGTAGTACATATACATTACATACATGAGTGGCTCCTAATTTGCCTGTTTCACAGGGTTTGATTAACTAGCTTGCTAGTTATATACGTACTATACGTAATAGTTAGTGATACGCAAAGCGGTGGGCAGTGACTGGAAGAGAAGAGCCGAAGATCGGGCTCAGTGGCGCATCTTGGGAGAGGCCTACGTCCAGCAGTGGACTGACACCGACTGATGATAATGAGGTAATGACAGAATAGTAACGAGATACATTGAATAGACATTGAATATATGATATGAGTTTGATTTCGTACGAAAAGGTACCATAGAAAAATAAACTGGCCAAGTGCAAGTCGGACTCGCACTCGTAGGGTTCCGTACCACACTACAGTATTTTATAAGATCGAGCAAAAAATACCACTATCATTTTGCGCCAGCAAAAATAATTAATAAATATTTTATTTCTTATAACGCCCTCTAACGGCTAACAAAGGTGTTAGGGATCGGCATTTCAATATAACGCCATCTATGAACGTTTACCTAAGCGTTTACCAAAGTATTATTATCATTTCTATGCCTAGATTTTTGGCGGGAACGTGAAAAAGTGTGTGTGTTCCCAATGTATTTTGTTGTGTTGTTGTGTTCTTCCGCGAGTTAATGTGTAAGAAGTGTGGATTATTAACCGTTAAGTGCCGGTGAATGGGTGCGAGGGAAACAGCACAATATTGAAAAACATGCTATTTGCGTTCTCACTAAAATTCAGTAATGTCCACATCTTTACTAAGTGGTATGACCTGGACTAGACTTTGACTTGAAACTTGACCTGAAATTTGATTTTGATCCTTCTTTACGACTTGAAGTCTCAAAAACTTGAAAAATTTTAATACTTGACACTGGCTAAGTACACTACTTGTGTGGAGCCATAATGAAACTAAAAAAATATATTTTACGCACTTTGGCGGGAATTTGGCCGTAAACGCGATGTGTCGGTTGAAATTTATTTTTATGTGCACAATGCGGAATACGACACTGGCTAAGTACACTTATCATGTGGAGCCATAATGAAAAGCCATATTGAATCATTCTGCAATTATCATTCATCTTTTTTATTTATTGATTCTGAGGCAGTACGAAGTTTGCCGGGTCAGCTAGTAATGTAGCCAATGTAGGTATATATAATTCTACTGTACGTGTGTATGTCACTGAACTCCTCTTTAACGGCTGGACCGATTTAGATGAATTTTGGTATGTGCGTTTGAGTTAGTCCGTAGATGGTTTAGATTCACAATTGGACCCGATAGATATCGTCGGTCTAATTGAGAAACCTCCTTTTTTTGAAGTTAGATAAAAAGATTGACAGTTGAAACTTGGTAGTTAGATGTATTCTGTGTCTGCGGGGTGTTTATAGATAGGTCTTTAAAAATAACATTGAGGTTCCTAAAATGTGTCCCCTCCTCTAACTTTTAAAATAAGAGTAAAAAATCTAAAAAATATATATGCTGTAGACCTGAGCTGTAGACCTCAATAAACACTCAACGATAATTGGTTTGAAAGAGATGTTAACTTTGTCACGCTTGCTACTACGGAACCCTTCATGGGCGAGTCCGACTCGCACTTGGCCACTATTTTTATTCCCAGACTTGTTAAAATGATGAAACATAAAATATCGATAACATTTCATCGTACGTCATATATATGCTCAACATAATTAAATATAATTTCCATCCTAAGGTTGTCTGGAAGACATCGCTTTTAGCGATAAGACCGCCCATTGTACCAGTAATTTACTTAGTGCAAATGTTTGTATCTTCTTTTTTGTGCAAATTGGTGTCAATAAAGAGTTATTGTATTGTATTGTATTGTATATTATTGTATATATTAGTAATACTAGTATATGTAAGTACTATATATGTAAAATAAATGGCTTTTGCAGAGCAAAAAGGCAACGCAATGAGAGTCTGCGTGAGTGACCAGTGTGACCTGTCGACTTATATAGTGCCCCGCCTGATGTTGCGTGTGTTTGGGTGAGCTTGTGCGTATTAACTGCAGTGCTGATGTAGTGTGGTTTGGACCGGCGACATCTGCCCCCGTATCACGAAAACCATTGAATGAACTAAAAAAAACTAATGGCGGGGACGGGATGATTTTTGTGATCAGGCCCCTGTTCTCAGACAGTACGGTGGCCGAGCTGGAAGATCGCCCTTCTATCTGTTCTGTGGTTATTATACTCTTTGGGACACCCGACGGATATATAGTTGACTTACAACGTAGTAGCATGATTCAGTACTCTTAGACTTATAGATTTATACTTAAGAGCCCGGTGGCGAAATCGGGATTACGGTTGGCTCGGATGCCAGAGGCACAGAATAATTAATAGTACACATACCAGAGGTACCGAGTTCAAACCCCGCTGTGCACCAATGGATTTTTCTATAAAAAATGTATGTGCGCTTCTCACAGTGGCCCTCCGGTGATTAAGAAACCAACAATACCCGCATGGTGGTAGGACACTATCTAGTGTCCGCCTGGCCAGCTACCACCCTCAAGTTAGAAAATTGCCAAACATCGGTGTTCCGGCAGCTATCCTTGAGAGCCAGTTCCCATTCTAGGCCTAGCGTGCTGACCATCTTCGACCGCATCACTTACTAATAGGTGAAATAGTGGTAAAACGCTAGCCTATAAGTAATTTAAAAAAAATAGTTGTATCACAATGTATATAGATAACCACAGAACACAACATTGGCGTGGTTGCACTAGGGAGTGACGCCCACTTTATTAGGTACCGTCCCGTATTTATTAGGTAGGTACTATAAACTATTGTAGTTACCTACTTTAAAGTTTCATTGGTCATTCAAAATGAACAGCGATAGTGAATAGACCCCCAGAGTACTGAATCACTACTACGTCGACTACCCCTTAAATTGTTACAAATTTAATTGGTTTGCACCTTACTGCAAAATGCAAAGCTCAGAATAAAGGCAATTTACCTACCTAAAAGAGAAAGTTCTGCAATTTCTTATTTATATATATTATATGCTAGCGTTTGACCACTCACCAAAAGATATGTAGGTCTACATAGTATTATATATATACTAGGTAGTAGAAAGCGATCATATGGTCGAAGATGGGTGAACTCACAAGGCAGGAAATAGAGGTACTCTAATTCTGCCGCCATAACCTGAAACAAGGTTACGGCGGCAGATTTTCTCCTTTAGTGTCAAGCTACTTTTCGGTAGCAAGTCAGGAAGATCGATATAATATACTGCTACCACCTATGGAAGAAACTATCTTAGTCTAGGAAATAGGTCATAGGTAACTTCACGAAAAAACCAAATTAATATAATACACATTTATTTGCCATGTAAATATAATCAAGCTTTGGATAAAATCAACAGCTCATATTTCAATTACGAAACCTCTGTAAAATACATTTTAAAAGCCTATTTAAAACGATTAAAATGATAATGATTGGTCGAATGACCAAATGCTGCCTTAAAACGATTAAAATCTCTAGTATCTATTAGGCACGATATAAAATCTAATACTACGCGAATGGCGTATAGAGTTAACAATTTTACATACGTTACAGCGGATCGAGGTTTAACAATTTTAATACTTGGTTTTATTTTAACACGTATACATTTTAATTTAATTTAGGAACAGTCATTTTTATTAGTATTAATCAAACTTAGGAATAAATTTAGGGCTCAGATAAACATATAACATTTTTCATTAATATAATATAGATATTGATATATATATATAGATATGATATAAATATATATAATGATATACGACATGATATATATGTATATACAGTGTATATACAATGTAAATGATTGTCTAAGCCCACTAAGATTCATAAGAGGTGCGTTGAAGTAAATAGGAAGTGGAAAACATTGATGTCTATTGTACCAAGCTTCAAACCGTACCAATGACAATACCTTTAAAATTTGTGCTGCCCTTACCTCTCATTTATAATGTGAGAAAGATGCCACGAGATTTTAAGTTATCGAATTAGATTGATTTAAAATTTGAACCTGTCAGAATACGACGCCATGATTTAGCACAAATTAATGGCCGCGCTCTCGATGAAACTTAAATATAAAGGTACCATTTTTCCAAGTCACATTAGTAGAGGAATTTATTTAAGGGCATAGACAATATATCATAATATACCAGGATAAAAACATGTCTAGACCAGACTTGCTCAAGCCCTTGTAGACTTTCGTATCCAAATTTTCATCAAGTTTCGATCGAAGTCTACATCAGCTTAAACGTACCTTTTAAAATAATTCAACAGCGTTGTCAACACAACAATTAAATAGAAAAAACTTAATATTATACATAGAGATCATTAAAAAACCGACATTAACTAGACGTACAAGCTCTAATCAACATTTTCCAACTCGGCAAAATATATCAAAATAAGATAAACAAAAAATAATAATACGCACTACATATAAAAACTTCGTAACTAAAATATTGACAAACAAGCCCGCTCTTATTTGACATGAAAAATTCGATCGAAGCGACAGACCAAAAAATATCAACAGATTTTAGATTAATTTATATATCGAAGCGATAGAATAAAAACTTCACAGATTAATATAAAGAAAAGTTTTTTTTTTAACGTTTAGTACGGCATAGTAACTGCCGCTTCGATGTAGTACGGAGCTTGTACGCTAAGCAACATTCGGGTCAAAATCAACCTTACAGGTACGAGCTAAATGCTGGCGAAGCGCCCAACTTAATAGCGGCTCCTCAACACGAGCTAGTTCTGTGGCCACGGGTCGCGGTCCTCGCCCACTGGCTCGCCGTCCCCAGCACCGCTAACGGTGCCGTTCATGGCGGGAGGGGATGGTGTGCCTGGATAAAAAAAAAAAAATAAGTTTAGGTAACTTTATATACTGCAAAGAAAAGTTGCGCTTGAATTATGGTTTAGATTATAGCGCTTTGTTTTGGATTACAGTCTGTCTCGAAGACTTCCATTTGCATAAAATGCATGAAATCGTCAATACAAACATTTCTTTCCTAAAAAAAAATAGAGTAGGTAGGTACACTGATGTTGGGGATGTTATAATTTCGTATATCTTGTCACGATATTACATGCTATAGATTTTTATTTTAACACATTTAGTGGTAATTTATACAAATTAAATTATATCAAAAATGTCTGTCACATTTTATTCTTATGTTATTATACTTAGGGAGATTCGATTTAGATTTATTTAGAAAGACTGAAGTCCAAGGTTCAAAACTGGACGAATCAACAAAAAAATATGCCTGGACATTTTTCGGCGTGTAAAAATTGAAAACAGTTAAGGAGTACATCAATAAATCCAAAGTAAACTCACCACTATGATGCGAGTGACCGTTATGGTTAGCGGTATGTTCGTTGGACGGACCGTTATGGTTAGCGGTGTGTTCGTTGGAGGCACCGTTGTGTGCAGCGGTGTGATCGATGGAGGCACCGTTGTGTCCGGGCGGCACCGGCAGACAAGACTTGGAGTTACGCATCAGTGGGCGGTGGTCTTCTGTGGAATGCTGCCACGACCAACATGACCGGCAGAAGTAGCTAGAATGATATTTAAAAAAACCAATTGGTACCAACTCTAGAGAAACGTAGAGTTAACAGTGGCGTTCCATAGGCCTATGTTGAGCAGTGGACAGATAGGCTGATGATGTTGGCGAGAGGAACAGTTCCCATTCTAGGCCTAGCGAGTGACATTACTTGCCAACAGCTAAGTGGACAAAATGTTACACTAATCATTAAAATAGTTTAAAAACTAAAACAACCGACTTCCTTGTGGGGAATCCCACAAGTCAATTTCAGTAGCAAGTTTGAGACGTCATATCTCTGGAGACACTTATCAGATCTCGATGAAATTATAATGAACTTACAATAAACTGTTATTACAATAATATTATATAAATATTACAATAAACCTCTGAAACGTACCCTACCGATTAAAAAAAATAATCATTAAAATCGGTTCACAATTGACGGAGTAATCGCGTAACATACATACAAAACACGTATTGAGAACCTTTTTGCGTTTGACGTGATGCGTTTGCGTTTGTTTGTGATGATGCGGTCGAAGACGGTAAGCACGCTAGGCCTAGAATGGGAACTGTCTCAAGGATAGCTGCCGGAACACATTACATGTTTAGGCAACAGATTCTCTAACTGAGGGCTGTAGCTGGCCAGGCGGACACTAGATAGTGTCCTACCACCATGCGGGCGTTGTTGGTTTCTTAACGACGTTTTTCCTTCACCCGAGGGCCACTGAAAAGCGCACATAAATTTGTCGATAGACCTACCTAGAAATTACCTCTGGCATCAAAGCCAACCGTTCTCCCGTTTACGCCACCGACGATAAGACCTAAATGCTATATAAAATGTAATAAAGTAGCTCACCCAAAACAACTGGGCTGACGGCAGAAGTAGGGTCCTTGCTGCAGGTTGCACACCGAGCACATCGAGTCTTCCAAGTACGGATCGATTTGTACCTATAACCAAACAATATTTATCTAATATATAAAATTCTCGTGTCAGTTTTCGTTGCCATACTCCTCCGAAACGGCTTGACCGATTTTGATGAAATTTTTTGTGCTTATCCGGTATCTATGAGAATCGGCCAACATCTATTTTTCATCCCCCTAAATGTTAGGGGTAGTCCACCCCTAAATTTTTTATTTTATTTTTTAGACAAAATTTTTAATTTCTATTTTTTTATGATACAACATACAAAAATACATACAATCCTCAATTTTCACCCTTCTACGATCAACCCTTATTTTTTAATAGCCATTTATTTATATGGCAAAACAACGTTTGCCGGGTCAGCTAGTAAAATATAATAAAAACTAATTTTATATCGTTTAAGAAAATAAAACAAGCAGTCTTCAAAAAAACCCATTCAAATCGGTTCGCTTAACATACAAAAAAAAATATAAAAAAAATTGAGAACCTCTTTTTTGGAAGTTTTCTGAAAAAAAAAGAGTTCTTTCTTTGTTGCGGAAATGAATAGCGCTCGACTCAGCTATATACATGTCGTTGGTGGCGCCGATAGAACCGTCACCACTATCTGGTGAGTCGGTGAACTGTCAAACCTTACCTTTTTAGTAAACTTGTCTGTATGTATCTCTATGTATGCGGCGGCGATGGCTCGAACATACGAGTGCAGATTGTTGAACGTGACGCGACCTGATCCGATCGGATACTTGTTCTTGTCTGTGTCGATACCTGCACACAAATATTAAATTATTTATTCATACAACCTCAAATGTAAGTTTTACATAATATACTTGGTTCTAATTTTTATTATGATATGAGGTAACAGGACATACACGACGCTCGCCTGATGGTAAGCGATGAAGTCTACCTATTACGAACACAGCGGCATGCAACATTCTGGACTGCCAGAACCTTGCATATCGCTGCACTGCGACCGTTCCCTTCAGACAAAGTCTCACATAGGCCTAAGTCCAGCAGTTGACGGATATTACCCGATGATTATTCCATTGTAAAGCAGTTTAATAACTTTAAAAAAAAAAATCTTATAGGCTAGCGTTTGACCACTATCTCACCCGATGGTAAGTGATAATGCGGTCGAAGATGGTAAGCACGCTGGTAAGTACTGTAACTTAAAATACGATTGCTAAAGTTATAAAATCTGTCGCCAAGTTTGTGTTTCGTCAGTTATATTTAACACGTAGAACGCCATGGCGGACCCCGTATGTCCGACAGCATACTTTCCCCTGGGGCCACACCAATAAATCGAAAATCGTCAAAAAATCGCGAAGGTGTTTTTTTGCAAATATTGTCAGTAAAACCCTCAAAAATAATGGGCGACTTACGGAAACAGTGATTTACCCATTGTGCGATATACCCCAGTGATCGAGGGCATGCGGACACGGTGTCCGACGCGGCCCACTGAACTAAACATGGTTTTTAGTCTGGCGTTCAACGTGTTAAAAGCCAGTTCTAGGCCTAGCGTGCTACCATCCTCGACCGCAACATCACTTACCAACCGGGGAAATAGTGCTTAAACGTTAGACTATAAGAAAAAAAAAACTACTAATGTGTTACGTCAGCAATACCTTAAGAGCCTGCAGTACCCATTCTAGGCTAAGGGTGCTACCATCCTCGACCGCATCATCACTTATTAACAGATGAGATAGTGGTCAAACGTTAGCCTATATGACAATAAGATCGTATAAAAACGAAAATAACCGACTTCAAATGCCATGCTATTAATTTTCAGTGCCAATTTTGAGGCGTTTATCTGCGTATCTCTGGAGATACCTATCAGATTTCTATGACATTACTAATACCCTTGGGATATCTCATTTCCAACAAAAAAAGAATAATCAAAATCGGTTCATAAACGACGCAGTTATCCACGAACAAAAATAAATAAATATATACTCGGTCGATATGAGAAACCTTTTTTGAAGTCCGTTAAAAATTAGCCTATATGACAAAAATACTATACCTGCATAAACAACTCCAGAGAACAGGTCATTCATGATGATAGCGAGCGTAGCGGCCGACAGCATCCCGTGCAGCGCGCCCACAAACACGGTGCGGCCGACCTCGAGCCGCGTCGCGCGCACGTTCACCCAGTTAGCATCACTCACTGCCCAGGGTATCACCTGGACCTGGAGGAGACATACAAACAATGAGAAACACATTTCACTATACATTAACTCTGACTACACTAAGCACAAAACAGGCAGAGTTAAAGGAGTTTATCCCTTTCTTTTGTGGGGACAACTAAAAGATACTATATATTACTATACACATAATATATAGTATTGGCAGGTCGTTACTCCCGCTCGGGCCGTTTTGATGTATCATAGGAATAAATCATAAGTCAGGAAGTCTAATTCAGAACAAATTCCACAGAAAAAGTGGCCCTCCTTCAAACCAAAACGACGTATATTCAAAATAATAACTTTCTAAGTTACAAATGATTGGCTTGGAGATTGATATACATTCGGAACGAAAGCAGAGATTGGTTCGCGCATGTGCTGCAATGTATGTTATGACAGTTGAGTCAAACAAGACATGTCCGACTAATGACGCGCTGCACACGACTTTTATTAACCCCACCTGCTTGGGCACGACTTTTGTTGGGTCATTTTTATAACGCAGTTACTTTACCTGACTTACGATTTATTCGTAGATCATAGGGAATTAAAATTAAACCTTTTATGTTCAGATGTTGATTAAATTGAATGTGTCAAAAATATGCTGTGAACAATCGTGTTTGTAGCAAAACATTGTTGCAATTAAGCTTATTAATCGATTAGTCAAACCGACTAGATGTCCACATACATTATGTCACCTCATGCCTAATCATCCGCCTGTGTCAGTCCATTGCGGGACATAGGCCTCTATAGGCCTCACCACAAACGCCTTTATTACAATTGGAAAGTTGTTACTGTTCAGAACTATGCTTTTGTCAGGAACTAGTTGACACAACTAACGTTTTGTCTTAATTTCAGTTAAATCCACTATATTTCTAGAAGTACAGTGGATCGATAAGTAAATATAAATATGCGACCTGTTTCACTCACTATATTTCTATTACCAGACCTGCGAGCCGCAGGTCTGGTAAATCTGGTAATAGAAATATAGTGGATTTAACTGAAAATAGGACAAAACGTTAGTCGAGTGAACTAGTTATTACCTGACAAAAGCATAGTTGTCAACAGTAACGACTTTCCAATTGTAATAAATTAGGAGTTTGTGGCTTCGGGTGTGGCTTCCACTCACGACAAAACATGTCACTAATAAGTTCATAGTTCGTTCGTTAGTTCGTCTCATGTCGACAGACACGAATTTTTTCTATCTAAAATTATTAATTTTATATAAAACCGCATCATCGCTTAACATCATGCCGGCGCCACATATTGGCTATATTTGAACCAATTTATAATTTTGGAACCAAGACACCATCCAATATCTGTCCAAGACCGATATTCACATGGGCGTCTTGGGTCCAATACTATAACTTGGTGCAAATATAGCCAATGTATGGCGCCGGCTTTAAGTGAGATAGTGGAAAGTACTGACCTCTTTAGTGCGACACTTTCGGGCATGCAGGCGGTAGTACCAGTCGCCCGTGTCACGTCGACAGGCGGCCAGTAAGGCGCGCACGCGACGCTCGCTCTCCAACGTGACGTATGCGAAGCCACGCATGCAACTGCCCGTGTCGCGACCCGGCCACTCCAAACTGGAAATATACAAGTGTTAGGTAAAAGTCGAAAGTCAAAGCATTTATTCAGTATATGGGCAAATTAAAAATTTGCACTTACACTCGTCAAATTACATGAAACAGATCATATTCAATAAAACATGTTATAGATATAACAGAAACATAACTTATTGCTTTGATTTACAAAAAAAAAAAAAACAAAGCTTTCATCTAGATGTCGAACGTCACACTTAAAACACATGTTTAATTCCCCTGATTAATGTAGGGTTGCCAACCGTACTATTACGTGCACCCGCAACCCAGTGCATGTTTCAGTACTTCAGACAATTTTTATCCAAAAAATTGTGAAATAATGAAACATAATAAATAGATAAAACGCAGACTAACAGGCAGGTACAAAACAGACTTCAATATTTATTGAATATTGTATAAAATAACCGGCCCAGTGCGTGTCGGGCCACGCGCAGTGTAGGGTTCCGTAGAAGCCCGTTATTCAATGCAAATCTTTACCCGTTATGAACAAGCAACTAGGTACTTCGTCTTTGTCACTTTAAAGGATTTATTCTAAGGATTTTGTATGTAGTACAAAATTATCAACACACAAGTTCAGTTCAAAGTAATAAAGTTATCTTAACCGCTATAGTTTTCCTTTAAAGTTTATAAAATTCACTATTATCACGAATTTTTCCAGATTTTTCAAGCCAGCAGTTTAGCTTTTAGAGGGGGGGGGGGGGACGCCCTACTGGAACAAACATTTGCACTTTAACATATTTTTCAAATTTATATTTCACCACTTTGTCGGCGTAATTTATAAACATACCCCTACAAAATTACAGCTTTCTGATTTTTTTTATTGAATACTTGCATCTCTGTTCATAACGACAATCATTGGGCGAAATTCATCGCTATCCATGTAGAGACGACCGGCAGTGCCGGCCCGGGGAAACAAAATTAGATTCCGAATTTCGGGCGATGATTGTCAAGAAAAGAGATGCAGTTATATAACTAGCTGCGTCTCCCTCTATTAGATATTTGCGACGACAGAACGAATCGATATCAATGCAGAAAACTTCAGCCCCTATAGGGACTTATCCCAATCGTAATCTTGTTATTACAAAATTTTGTCGCAACAGAATACCGCTCTAAATATTTTACACTTTAAAAAATAAAACAACTAAACCCAAGTCCCTTAATGACAAGTGTCTGAAATTTAGCTTTTAAAAATTGTATGCTTCCATTTTCTAAGTCAAAGATCAATTCCGTTCAGCAGCAGACACCGGCTGATATGATAAAGTCAAAGAGGTCTATGTATAAATTGTTAAACACAATCCAAAATGTCATCGTACCGACGGGACTTAACTGGGACAATTTACAAAAAAAGAGTACTTATGTACACGCGTTAGAAGTTATACTTCTGTGGCGTATGGAAAAAAAAATAACTAAAATGCAGTAGTGATTAACGATAAATATTAAAATTAATCAAAAAGATTTCATTTAAATAAAAAAGGTTTTATTAACGTAAAAATATGACGTTAAATATGACATATACAACTTGAACATAGTCATGCTATCTAGAACTAACTTCACGATGTTAAATGTAGGTGTCGGTGTGCGCGCGCATCGTAAAAATTCACTCTCATTTTTCTCTATCGCGCCAAAAGAAGTATAACTTCAAAAATATAAAGTGTGTAATACTTCAAAGAAACATAATATTAGGTCTATCTATATTTCTAGAAAGATATAAAGTTAAATCAAAGTAACTTACCAAAGCGGCTGGAAATGCCTCAAGGCATACATGAGCGCATTCTCGGTGATATCCCAGGGCAGCCCCCCCAAAAACAGCTTGGGGCTGTACCCCCCGTCAGTGTCAGGCTCGCGCGCCGGCAGCACGCCGCTCCAGCGCAGCGCGGAGCTCCCGTTCCTACCAGCGGTCACCACGCCACCTGCGATCCCACAACTAGAATTACTTCTTTAGAACACTAGATTTTATTAAACTTGTGACGGCAACGTACATCAATCATCAGACTAAGGAAGTCTGAACGTTTAAACACCCGGTGACGTTCAACTGCCCTGTAAAGCGTCCGTTACACGATAGGTTTTGCTGTCAGTTTGCCGTCAGTCACGGCTGTGACTGATGGATAATCTGTCGTCTAATGTGGTGAAAGACGGTGACTGACCGATATTTATGACGGATAACCTATCGTGTAATGGACGGAATTCAGTTTCGAAGAGAAAACTTCGAATGGATAACTAAAACAACTGACTTCCATGCCTCGCGAGTCAATTTCAGTAGCAAGTTTAAGAGTTAAGACTTATCGTCATATCTATGGAGAAACTTAGATCTTGAAATTACAATGGGACTACCTCGAATATGTTACCGATATATATAATACCGATATAATAATTCGAATTGGTTTACAATTGACGGGGTAATCGCGTAACATATATACAAAAAAAACAACCTCTTTTTTTGGAAGTTCCAGTTGGAAGAGGTCCATAGATTTGGATGGATTTATTCAAAACCATCCAAAATGAAATGGAAATTTCAAAACTGAATTCCGGAACATTTGTGGCGGGTCAATTTTCTTCCCATGGAAAAAGTTATAAACTTTGCTCTAAGTGTTATTTGACGCTCAGTGTCGTTTTTGAAGAAATTTCTATGGAAAGAAACTTCTAAACTGGCGGTTAAACGTTACAGGGAGTTTGTGTCGAAATCATAATCGGTTCAACAGAGCCGAGCTACGACGCTAAAGATATATGCACACGGTAAACTTTTTAACACCTTGTTGGAGTTGGGGGTTAATAAGCCGAATAAATGTGGTAACAACACATGGTATATATTTCACTACAGGTTGTAGGAGCATATTATATCGATGTTCCGCCTGACTTGCTGCCAAAAAGTTGCTTACCACCATCAAAGAGAAAATCTGCCGCCATAACTTGAATGTTCCGGCAGCCCACAGCCCTTGACAGTTACTTATAAACGTGTCTCAAATTTTGAGCAATTGCTGTTGATCAAGGAAAATCTCTCATAAGCAGTAATCAAAGTTGAGAGGTTGAGGTAGTTTTTTGTACAGTCCGGCAAGTATAACTTGGCGTGCCTGTGCGCCACTGTGCTTTTACTTTGTACTTTAATAACAGTTTCTCTTAAACCACTTTTAATTACTTTTGGCATAATTGAACTATTTTAATGTAGCAGATTTATCAACAATAATGTCGCGGTAATCTCTCAAACGTCAAACTCACAGTTTCAATTAAAAAAATTTCAAAAAGTTCCATAAACCACCACCGCCAAGTTATACTTGTGGCACTGTAAGCACTTGCTGACAGACAAGATGGCGCTGGCAGAACCAATCAGCTGATATATGCCAAGTCTAGACTGGCAGATAAAAATTAATATCTGTGGGCTGGAATCTTTCTTTAGTAGACTAATTTGGTTATAATCTATTTCGTGTCTCAACCAAGCAACGACTGACTAGTGTGAAAAAAAGATGATAAATTATTAAGTCCGAGCTCAGCTGAGGCAGTTCAGCAATTGATGAAGAGATTTTTATAAGTAACAGTGTATTCTAGGCCGTTCACCATATTCGACCACATCGCATGTCACCAGGCGAGATAGTGCTCAAACGCTAGCCTATAATAAAAAAATATAATTAAACTCGTGGTACTTACAGAATGAGGCCCGACGTGACAGCAGGTTGGGTCGTTTTTCGTTGCGCAGCTGCACACTGGCTCCCTCTGGAGGCCACGGTGGCTCCACCTATAACAAATTATTAAGATAGTTTAAAAACTAAAACAACCGACTTCCATACCCCACGAGTCAGTTTCAGTAGCAAGTTTGAGAAGTTTATTAAAAAAGAATCTTTCGAATCGATTCACAATTGAACATAGACAAATTGAGAAAGAACCTCTTTCTTTTTGGAAGTCTTGAAAATAGAGCTAGATTGGCGAGCAAAACTGAGTTGTTGCAATTCTACTGCACATTTCATAGCCCGAGATGTTTGAGCTTCACTTATAGATTCGTTTTCAGTGAGTTAATTTTAATAAAGCGGTACACATACACTATCTCAAAGGTACACCTGAGCTCTTGCCACGTTCCTACTCTCACTCCATCCAAATAATGTGACCCCCCACTTTACTTTCTAATATAATAACATTCATGCTATAACATATCTAAGGAGTTTCCTAAAGATAACCCTTCCTTTGGGCATTATATGAATAGCTGCGCCCTGCAGCTTTTAATCCTAGTTAAAAACCTTCCTCTTGAAATCCACAATATATTGATGAAAACTGCATTAAAATCAGTTGCGTAGTTTAAAAGATCTAAGCGTACAGACACCGGGAGCGACTGTTTTATACTTGGATTTTTAATTAAATAGTAAACTGACAGGTCGAAATGTCGACAGCGTACTATTTAAATAATGATAATATTCCTATGTAATTAAAATAGTGTTGATAAAGAAGTATTTGTATATAAAAAATATTAACTTATAATGGCAAAATTGGTTTAAGCATATACCCCTAACAAGAAGGTATAAAAATGAATAACCCTGAAATTACACCTTTGAGACTATAGACTATAATAAGAATTAATGAAATAGTTCACTGAATTGATATGCGATGAACTAAATCTTTAATACCACATGCCTATTTTTATTTCATAAAAAAGTGGCAATACTTATGTCATTGTACTACTGGGTTTAGTTAAAAATTATACTATACGTAAAGATTCAGTATAAACAAGTAACTTACCAAGTGATCGTGCAAGGAAGACGGCGGCGGTGAGACGCAGAGCGCGGGGCCGGCCCCTTCTACCGGCAGCGTCAATGCCTTCTGAAACAAACGCGCACTGATCTACCCTTCTACATATTACTTACTGTGCCCACCATCATCATCATTCATATCGTCACTTAAGGCCTATCCTCGCACACGAGTGCCGGCACGTGCCGATCACTAACGTATCCATGTGTCAGTCAGTCTAAATATTTTATGGTTTTATCATTTTTTAACATTACTCAGTAGCTATACACTCTAATGAGTACATAGTGACGGGTCTGTTTGCATATAGATAATAAGAACTCGTGTACCCACAATTCATAGCAATAAATGGCTTCAATAGTTTCAATGGTAGTGAAAAAGGATACATTTTCGAAGAGAATATCCGTATTCGTCAGTGACGACCGATGACTGGCCTGATGATGATGAGGCCTTTAGCGTTAGGTGAAAGTGGTCAATCGCTTGTCTATCAAATATTTCTGGAGCTAGCAATTCAATGGAGGGCGTTTCCCTTTACGGTTTGATCGATTCGGTTGATAATTTGCACAGAAGTAGACAAAGCAGTAAAATAGCACTGTAGTTAAAACAATACGAATTGTGATATTAGTGGTTCCCAACCAGTGGTGCACGGACCCCGGTGGTCCGCAAGAACCTAAATATGTCCACAAAAGATTTCAAACCGACGAAACAATAATTATGATATTTATATGAATGTGCAAAAATATCCCCCCAATTCAAGAACTTTTTCTCTGCCTGTTCTGTCCCACTGCCGTGCAAAGGTCTCTTAAAATTTAAATTATCTATGAAAATAATAAGATTGACAACTTTTTTACTTTGTGGTCCCTGCTACTAATAAAAACACTGGTCCCTGGTCACAAGGTTGGGAACCACTGATCTAGAAGTACCCAAGATGCTTGCCTCGCGCCGCCTCACGCCCCGACATTTATCTAGAGACTTTTACCTAGAAATCAGTCTATTACTTACAAACTTAAACAGTGGAACCGACGCAACGCACTAGCAAAAGGGTTATTAAATATCCAGAGGCGAAATATCTACTTTTCCAATAGTTATGGGCATAAATAAAGCACTTACCAAGGAAGATACCATATCCTGAAACCCTTGATCGTCAGATTCCTCGCTCCACAGCATAGCTCCCGGCCGCGCGCTTTCACTGCAATCGTATTATCAGGTTACGAAAACTATACGGGAATCTGATTGAATTTTCGGATAGTCCTTATTAGTGATAGATACTGCTGTTTACTATGATGCCCAGTTAAGGGTACCAGCAGTAGACCAACAAATATCACAAGTTTTTAACACTTTGTTTTTACTGGAAGACTTTAGTTTTAGCTTCTAATTTCATTTTATACATCATTTTCAGAGTTTCCTGTAAAATTAGAGGGTCTCTAAATCGACGGTGAACTTATCTTCTAGTCGAGCGTGCTACACTGTAGATCGCATCATCACTTAACATCAGATGACCAAGCTGTCGAGAGCAGCAGAGTGACGTTCGATAATAATGGATATACTTTTTTATATCCGATGATAGTGAATGATAATATAGCGTTTGACCACTATCTCGCCTGGTGGTAAGCGACGATGTGAACGAGGACTGAATACGCTAGGCTTAGAACGGTTTGACTCGAGGGCTGTGTGCGCCGGAACACTAAGGTTATGGCGGCAAATTGTCGCCTGGATGGAAATAATCTACTTTTTAGTCGAGCAAGTCGGGCAAGCCCGGCAAGTCGGGCGGAACACTAGATTTTAACCGGCGGGCTCTCGCTTAGAAGCCAAGCCACTTATCCGTAATGGCAAGGAGGCTCTTAAACAGAACTTATGACGAGTGATAGTAAACTAACCTGAAACTAGCGAAGGCACGCGGATGACGCGGCGGGAAGCACCCGGGTGGCACCAGCGCCCGCGGGGTCTGCGCCACCTCCGGGCTGCCGGGCGTCTCCCACGACCACTCCTCGCAACTCTGCACGAACAATACAACAAATATTCAACTCTGGGCACGACCAATACAACAAATATTTCAATTCTAGGCACGACCAAAACAACAAATATTCAATTCTAGGCACGAACAATACAGCAAATATTCAGTTCGTCATGACCAATAGAGCATTTAAATTATGAGAACGATTTTCGTTCTACTTCATGTTAAAGATTATATGTTCAGCTATTCTGAACAAAATCCTTAGGTATATAGCCTGGTACCCCGTACAAAGTAGATTACCGAGTACCTAAAAGCGCTTCACACAACTAAAATTCGTCAAACTATTTATACATTACTATGACTATACATATTACTATTAATAGGCATAATTAACTTTTAGGGTTTGACGAATTTCATGCTGCCGTGTGTGAAACGTTATAAATAATATGCCTAGTAATAAATGCCCCTCCAGCGTTAGTTGCTAGCAATCTTACCCCAGACAGCGTGATTAATGTTGCGATACAAAAGATTTCTGATAATATATTTGGCACTAGTGAAAGGTCAAAATATGCAACTCTTACAAGATCTCCAAAACTGTCAAGGGCTTCACACACAGCAGCTATAATGTAAAGATGTACATTATAGCACGATACATCTCATTACATCTTTCCATAGAAATCGTCAGGAGACCACACACGACAGCTATAATGTATATTTTTACATCTTTACAGAGCGATACGAAAATATACATTTATATTTCGATACATCTTAATACATCTCAACAAGAACGAGTGTACGTATGCTAATGAAATGAAGGGAAAGATACATTACATTACCTGTTGTGTGTGTGATACATTAAGATAATTTAAAGCTATACATCCCGGGATGTAATGTACATTAATATACATTATAGCTGCTGTGTGTGAAGCCCTTCAATACGGTCACACGGAAACCAAAACAGAACTAGGCCTTCCGGAAACCCTAACCCTAACCTATAGGCATAACCCGATATTGAATGAGCATAGAAACATTGTATGTACATATTAAAGGTTAAAACTTCATCAAAGGTATCAGAACACTTGTATTTTAATGCTTTTTCAGTTTTTAGGGTTCCGTACCTCTAAAGGTAAAAAAAAGAACCCTTATCACTTTCTTGTCCGTTAGTCCTGTCTGTCGGTCCGTCACACCAATTTTCTCTGGAACGGGTGGACCTAGCACGTTGAAATGTATACCAAATACTGATATATATATATATCGGTAGCCCCTATCTTCTAATACTATAAGAATCTTTGTCCTGACATACTGACTGACTCACTGACTCACTGACTCACTGACTCACTGACTCACTGACTCACTGACTCACTGACTCACTGACAGACAACGCACAGCCTAAACCGCTGGTCGTAGAGACTTGAAATTTGGAGGGTATATTTGTCTTAGTACGTAAGGGTGTACTAAGAAAGGATTTTCCAAAATTCACCCCTTAAGGGGATGAAATGGGGGTTCAAAGTTTGTATGGAGAAACAAGATTAGATCGTCTTTTCTATCCGAAACTTCACATAAGTGCTTCAATAAAAAAATAAGTAAAGACGTGTATCAGGTTTTTTGGAATTCCACCCCTAAGAGGGTGAAATGCGGTAATAAAGTGTAAAATCAATATTGTTTCGGATTGCGCTGAAATTTGGCATGCAAATAGTTATTACGACGTTAGTTCCCACTGAGAAAGGATTTTCCAAAATTAACCCTCGAAGGGGATGAAACGGGGGTTCAAAGTTTGTATGGAGAAACAAGATTAGATAGTCTTTTCTATCTGAAACTCCATACAAGTGCTTCAGTAAAAAAATAAGTAAACACGTGTTTCAGGTTTTTTTTAATTCCACCCCTAAGAGGGTGAAATTGGGTAATAAAGTGTGAAAATCAATATTGTTTCGGATTGCGCTGAAATTTGGCATGCAGATAGTTATTACGACGTTAGTTCCCTCTGAGAAAGGATTTTCCAAAATTGACCCTCGAAGGGGATGAAACGGGGGTTCAAAGTTTGTATGGAGAAACAAGATTAGATAGTCTTTTCTATCCGAAACATCACACAAGTGCTTCAGTAAAAAAATAAGTAAACACGTGTTTCAGGTTTTTTTCCACCCTTAAGAGGGTGAAATGGGGTAATAAAGTGTAAAATCAATATTGTTTCGGATTACGCTGAAATTTGGCATGCAGATAGTTATTACGACGTTAATTCCCTCTAAGAAAGGATTTTCCAAAATTAACCCTCTAAGGGGATGAAACGGGGGTTCAAAGTTTATATGGAGAAACAAGATTAGATAGTCTTTTCTATCCGAAACATCACACAAGTGCTTCAGTAAAAAAATAAGTAAACACGTGTTTCAGGTTTTTTTGTAATTCCACCCCTAAGAGGGTGAAATGGGGTAATAAAGTGTAAAATCAATATTGTTTCAGATTGCGCTGAAATTTGGCATGCAGATAGTTATTACGACGGTAGATCCCTCTTTGAAAGGATTTCCCAAAATTAACCCTCGAAGGGGATGAAACGGGGGTTGAAAGTTTGTATGGAGAAACAAGATTAGATCGTCTTTTCTATCCGAAACTTCGCATAAGTACTTCAGTAAAAAAATAAGTAAAGACGTGTTTCAGGTTTTTTTTGTAATTCCACCCCTAAGAGGGTGAAATGGGGTAATAAAGTGTAAAAATCAATATTGTTTCGGATTGCGCTGAAATTTGGCATGCAGATAGTTATTAATTACGACGTTAGTTCCCTCTGAGAAAGGTTTTCCAAAATTCATCCCTGAAGAGGATGAAGCGAGGGTTCAAAGTTTGTATGGAGAAACAAGAATTGATTGTCTCTTATATTCGAAACTTCACACAAGTAGTTTAGTAAATAAATGAGTAAATACGTGTTTCAGGCTTTTTGAAATTCTATTCCTAAAAGGGTGAAGTGGAGTAACAATGTCTGAAATCAATATTGTTTCGGATTGCGCTGATATTTTGCATCCAGATAGAAATTTTGACGTAGGTATCCGCTGAGAAAGGATTTTTCAAAATTCACTCTTCAAGGGATGAAGCGGGGGCTCAAATTTTGGATAGTCATTTTATTCGACATTTCACACAAGTACTTCTGTAAATAAATAAGTAAATACGAGTTTAAGACTTTCAAAATGCCACCCTAAAAGAGTGAACTGGGGTAAAAAAGTCTGAAAATCAATATAGTTTCGGATTGCGCTTTATTGGGTTTTCGGGTTTTAAAAATATGAATCCTGATTTGTCTTAGTCACGCGATAACATGTAAACAGGGGCCTTATTCAGTATGGCAATTTTAAAGTCTTACCGTGCCGTGTTACGTTATCTCCGCGTTATGGTATTCTCTATGCCAATTAAAACGCGGTAGGGTAAGGTTATGAGCGCGTTTTGAGCTGTCAAAATATCGTGACATGTAAGGACGTGTAACGCGCGCGTTTTGTATAATTTACCTATCGTGTGGCGTACAGAATACAATTTTTCAATAACGTGACGTGGCGCGATAAGGAACGCGTTATCTCATTGGTCATACTGAATAAGGCCCCTGGTGAACCAATTTGGCAAATTTTTATTTGATGTCTTTAATGATAGAATCGTTTTTACAAAAGAAAAGTTTTAAGTAAATAAAAGGAGTTTTTAACGCGGGCGTAGCCGCGGGGGACTTCTAGTTGGTTGTATAAAAATCAAGAGTCAACACGAGAAAAAGAGAAAAAAAAAAGAAAAATTTACCTTAATTTTAAACTTGTAAAGGAAAAATTCAGAGATATAATTGTGCTGTAAGACCTTGCTTTTAACCAATATTGACAATTCTAGGTCAACCGAAAGTACCCTATAGGTTTTGGGTCCAAAATTTATAGGGTACTTCCCGTTAACCTAAAATAATGAAATGTGGCAAGAAGCAAGGTCTTGCAGCAAATAAAGGAAATTCCAAAAAACAAAATAATGTTCAAAATTAAAGGTTATCCCCATACATACATAGTTTACGCCAATTGAGATTTTACCAGCTTAATTGGTAGATGCTACCAATTAAGGAAGCCTCGGTGGGAGAGTCCTACTCGACTTGGCCGGTTTTTATATCATTTTTATTGGAATACTTCTGTAGTTTCCGAAATTAAAAAAACACCACTTCCAATCCCAAAATAGATAAATCTATAAAACATTGAAAAGTTTTTTAACCATTCGGACACCAGCCCCAAAACGACTAAAATCGTATTGACAAACAAAACCTAGAAAAAACCCTAACCCGCGCTCAAGAGGCATGAAAAAGCTTGTCCGACTGTATCCAAGAAATGATCCGGATAGTCCGGGCGATTAACCGCGCAGCCTTGGCATGCCTACACAAATAATATTAAATCTGAGCGCATGCCAATACCACGCGCCGCTCGCTGCCAAGTACGCGATTGCACCCTGCACCCCCACATGTGACTAGACAACCTATTAACTTTACGGATTAAATAACTGTTGCGGTACTTAGTTTGATGGATGAGGGCCTTTATTTGGAATGAACGAGCATTTAAGAGACTAGCATTTTTCATGCATTCCAGAATCCATGAGCAAATCTCTACGAGGCCTCCGATATCTCTAGCCCTCTAGAGATCTCTAGAAGGTACCTTGAACGCAAAAAACGAAACATTTTTTTTAAAACATCCCTCCTAATAATTTATGATCGTACAAAACGCAAAAGCCGACTTCATATGCCGCGATAGTCAAAGTATATTGCTTACATTGTTTCATCTCCATATCTCCGGAGATAATTGTCACATCTCGATAAAATGTGAATGGGAGCAAACGGGAGGCATATCTCAAACAAAAGTTTTTTTTTTTAAATCTGTTAAGATTTGACGGAGTTCTGAGGTAACAATCGAAATGAAAACCTTTTTTTGTGGAGTCTTTAAAAGTAGAGAATATCTTGCAATTCCTAAAGCAAAAGCGGTACTTGATTTGACGGACGAGAGGACTATTTGGAATGAACAAGCGATTAGAAAACTAACAGGCTTTAGCCTTTTTATTATTCCTAATGCGTGAGCACATCTCTAGACTAGGTTTATCAGATTGGAGTTTATTGAGGGTAGCTTGAAATGCAAAAACATTTTTTTCTGTAACTATCCTTCTTATAATTTAAGATCTTTTACAAAACGAAAAGAAGCGACATCAAATTCCGTGCTAATCATTTTCAGTTCTAAGCTTGTGTCTATCTCGCATATCTCTGGAGATACTTATCAGATCGATTAAATTACAATGAGACCACCTTGGAAATGTACCCTACCAATTACAGATAAAAAATCTTCCGAATCGGTTCACAAATAACGGAGTAATCGCGTAACATAAAAAAAATACATGTAGAGGCGAAAAAACAAAAAAAGCGTAGAGGCGAAAAAAATGACATTTTTGGATGTCTCGAAAAGTAGAGAAAATCCCGCAATTTCCAAACAAAAAATTTGCTCGACAAAGTAGCAACATTCCAGAAGCCACAGAGGCTATGATTCCGAATCCAACAGCTATATAAGCTAATGCAAGTGCAGTAAGCTTCGCCGGCCACCACTTGGCACCGGCGCGCCATTACACCCCTCGCTGGCACATCTTGCTCGACATTAACTGCCATCAAACCGGATGTCGTACGGTACATTATGAACGGACAATAAAACCTACTAGAGCATTGTGCTTAAAATTTGATTTAAGTGCCGCGTTGGCTCTGGATCGCAATACGAATATGAGGGACATTGTTGGCGCCCAACGCGGGGCTGCTTAGTTTTACGACCGGGTACCAATTGAATAGCGAACGTTGCTGTTGACTGCATCTAGAATTACCGATTACGCATTCGCGACAATGCAATATAGAAGACCCAAAAGCAAAAACTATAGCCGTAAAGGCTAATTATAAAATTTAAATTTACCCACAATTATTTAAAATATTTTAACTAACTGGCATAAATCAACCAAAACGTAGAGCAAATAAACGAGCGTATAGTCCCTTACTCCAAACGATCACGACTCAGAATTTATACAGCCAGGGGCTAAATTTCGTTAAATTCTAAAACTGATTCTAAAACTTTCAGGTTAAACATTAAACGAGGGTACTAAACTTAACGATCACTTTTTAAATATACATAGAAACTACTGCAACTAAAACTTTTTAAAAGGGAGGGTAGACCAAGAGTACTTACATTTTTAGCAGTTGAAGCCTCCACGGGCTCCATGAGCATGGTGTCTAGTCCCAGGAACTCTGCCAGAGACTGACAGGATCTCGACATGTCACTGGGGCCTCCGCCCCCGCGACTGTTGTCCTATGGAAAAAAAAAGCAAATTTAAAATAACGAAAAAATATTTGACCGTAAAAAGCATAAGAGCACATGAGATACAGCTCTCAAAAAATGTTAAAGTTTCCAATACAGATTAAACCATGAATAAACTTTCTGAAAATCCAAACCAATAACACGGCTACATTTTACAGTATTAGAGTTGCAACACAAAATATTATAACAAAAAAATCCCAACTCACCTGATGAAGCAGCGGCATAGATGCCGCGGAATGTTTTCCGAAAGTTTCAAAGTGTGGTGTCGATAACTCAACGAGCAGCGTCACTTGCTAAGTTGTGCTCTCGTCGGCGGCTCACCAACGACTGAAAGCGGCGCCGAACGCCACGGAACACGAAGCCGCTCGCTCCCCCTACCTTTCCTCCAATCAGAGCGGCGGGGGATAAGCCCCGCCCCAGTCGCCGGTGATTTCAGTACTTTTTGTATTAAAATATGTAAAAATATCCAAAAAAACTACGTAAAATTATGATTCAATTTATTTTCACTCAATTAGATTTTTAAATATTTTATCTACTAATTGTCAGTATTTAATTGCTCTAGAAGAAAGTTTGTCAACTTTTACTTTTATCCTGAAACCAACAGATGTCACTAGTCGTTTAGTTACGATACGAATTAGTGGGAAAACTTCAAGAAACTTTTGTTAGCGATTTCAAAATATTTTAGGTCTAATTATTCCTTTTTTTTAAGTAACTAAAGATAGGCTATTGGAAATTATTGTATTTAATTTCTTTTTTAATAAACATTGTTTTGACATTAACTAAAATTGTAAAATCAAAAAGGCAACGACAAACCTTTTATCTGTGCTTTTCTTTATTTACATTAGGTATATTTATTTGGGTCTTATTATAATAGTATTATTTTTCAGTTAGGGAAGGTTGCATTTTCCTACGTATTTTTATATATCTTATGATAAAGCACTTGGTCACTATCTCACCGGGTGTTATGTGGAGATGCGGTCTAAGATAAAATCGTGCGTGTCTGGCCTTGAGATGCGGATAACCGAATTTAATCCAATCCACAGAGCGAAACTATCCGAACGCGTCTTTTATATTCCAGGCACCGAACATCATGCTGGATCTCGGCGAATCGATTGGCGACATATCTTTGTCCGGTTTCTTTAACAGTAACCGGTTCGTATCAAATAATCATAATTTTGGTTTTGTAAATTATCATATAACAAATAAGAACACAATAATACTAATAATAAAGCGTATGTTGTTTTTTATATATTTTTATTATATCTTACAAATGTATTAAATGCATACACGTTAACAATTCCTTATATTAGTAGAACATATAAATAGTAATTGCGCGCCGTGGATTCACCCGCGTTGAAAGAGAATCAAAGACCTATGTCATCTATCTGTCCTTTTTACTGGCTATCTCTGAACAAAATTACAGTCCAATCGGTTCAGGTCAGGCGGAACATCGATATAATATGTTTCTACCTCCTATGGACGAACTCGTGCTAGGGTTAGAACCGGCGACTTCTCGCTTAGAAGTAGAAGCCATCTATCCTTAATCCAACGGGACTGGGAAATGGCTGGGTTTTTGGTCTAGTTCTCGTCTCACATTATTTATATTCTGTACTAACAGTGGACCGGTATTTGATAACTCTACAATACTATTCGTATGAGAAGTGACTAAATTCGTCAGTCTTGCAATCCGAAGATCGGCGCCAACATCTTGCCCTGCGCAGGCGCCGCCGGCGGCGTCCTAGGGCGCGGTAGGGCTCCGCGCTCGTCGCTGTACATGTAGGGAAGACGTAGGATCCAGTAGGCAGACGGAGACAGCTTGATCGGGGCGGAGCCCGCGGGCTGCGGCACGAAGATTGGTCCGTTAGGGATCGGTTGCACCTGTAAGGAGATAAGTTTGTTTTACATTATTAGGACATTCCTGCGCTATGTTAACTTTTAGTTCAGAGGTTCAGACTTCATTCATTCTTTTACTGCGAGTTAACCCCTCGGATGATTTACGAGCCACGTGTGCTCGTAAGAATCGCCGCCACTGTAGCGACTTACGAGCACACGTAGCTCGTAAGACATTGCGCCCATTGGTGATTTTTTTCCTACATTGGTTTATAATGTCACAAATAAAATTTTGACACAGTGTGGTTGATAAGTTCACTAACAACAATTTTAGAACGGATTGCATCATGTAGAAGGGTCATTATCGGAGAAATAAAAACTTTGCGGACTGTACTCACAGCAATCAGTTTTACGTGGGAACAAAATGGCGTCGCAAGCAAGAATACCCCCGCGGATAAATATTGTCATTGCAAGCTACAAAAGGGCTTTTAGTGTAAACTAATGGTTAATATCTGTGAAGTGATGGTGCTAGTTTATTACAAACGTGAAATCACGGTGTGTGCGTAAATTTTTTCATGTAAAAAGTTAGTTGAAATGTGAAACAAGGAGTAAGAAAAATCAAAAAATTGCATTCTCCGCAGATTTATTGGTATGTAATAATGTAATTCTGTATTACTAATTATTTCATCAGCTAGTCCGTTTCAAGACCGTAATTATGGTATATAAATCTTAACATAAAATTGCATAAAATACCAAAACAATCGATTTTCAAAACGTCGTTTGACAATATTTTTTCGTGTCAATAATTTGTGGCACGTCGCGACCATTCGGTGCACGTAGGGGTAAAACATCCGACGGGTTAATCAAAATATTAACTCGCAGTGACTGAACAAATGAATGGAATCAAGGATTTTTTTGTACATCGAACTGGGCAGCACTTGACCACTATCCCACCTGATGTTACGTGATGATGCGATCGATGATGTAGCGCGCCCACCCAGAATATACGCATTCACTCGCGATTTGAAGACCCCCACTACTTAACCGGAAACAGACTCAGGCAGGGCATTCTATTCCCTGGCTGTTCGCATCATGAACGAAGATGCAAATCGCTTCGTTCGGGTAGATGGTATATCCACCATAATTCTTTAGTGTTTCTAGATGTTCGATTATGAAATGGGTAATGGTGGAATCAAGTTATTCAGTTTCATAGCACACTCTCCGAAATGTATCCGAAAAAAAAAACCGATAAGTAAGCTATTTTGCGACGATGCTCGAGACTCTGGAGTCTTTTGCTTACTAGTAGGTCGTCGTTGATGAGCTTCTTGGCTCTCCTCTCAATAGCTTCCAGTGTTTCCAGCTGGTATTTGGCAGAAACATCCCAAATATACAGCCCGTATAGATTTTTTTTTAATAAAAAAAAGGCCTCTCTCACAATTAAGAGTATGTTAGCCTGGTTACTTACGCCGAAAACTTATCTAATTACATTATCTCTTTATTAGTTTGTAGAACATTCTGGCCGAGTCCGAGAGTTGCTCAGCCAGAATACTGTTATACCGGCTTTACACTCGCGCTTCGTCCCTCGCCTCGTGGCTCGCTCGTCCCTCGTGCGAGGCTCGTGTTGATCGATGGTAAATGAGTTGCCTGTTTACACTCGCGTGCCGAGTTCAGTCGTCTTTGTAAACATCCACTCGCGTGCGACGCGAGGTCCTTTGACTCATGCCCCAAAAACCGCTCCGGACGCGAGCGCCGCGAGTGACGAGGCGAGCTACGAGCGTCGTTCACACTCGCACCTCGCCCCACGCCTCGTCCCTCGCCTCGCGGCTCGTACGCGAATGTAAATGTGGTATTACAAGCGTATTTCCATTATTTCGTCTGTTTTCAGTTACACAATAAGGACGCTGAGTCCTTTGCCATCTTAAATCTTACATTTCATTGTACTTATCTTCTTATAGCGGATTAAATTATAGATCACATCATTATTTAACATCAGGTTAGATGGTCAGTAGCCGGGCTAGCTACTACGTAGTAAAGTAGAGTAGTAAAGTATGTAGTATATAAAAATTCGTTATATATTCATTGAAGTCGCCAAAACGGATTTCTATAAATTTGATATGGTTGATAAATTGTTTTCTACCACTATCTCACCTGTTGGTAAGTGATGATGCGGTCGAGGATGGTAGCACGCTAGGCCTAGAATGGGAACTGGCTCTCAAGGATAGCTGCCGGAAAACATTAGATGTTTGGCGACAGATTCTCTAACTTGAGGGTGGTAGCTGGCCAGGCGGACACCAGATAGTACTATCCTACCAAGGCTTCTAAACGATGTTTTTTTCTTAACTTCACCGAAGGGCCACTGTGAAAAGCGCACATAGAATTTTCGATAGAAAAAACTTTTAGTGCGCGGCGGGGATTGAACTCGGTACCTCTGGCTTCAAAGCCCACCATTCTCCCACTACACCACTGGGCCATCAAACCTTACTGAAAATTTGTTTCTACTTGATACCTCTACGCGTTCCTAAAATAATTAAGATAGTTTAAAAACTAAAACAACCGACTTCTATGCCCCGCGAGTCAGTTTCAGTAGCACGTTTGAGACGTTTATCGTCATATCTCTGGAGATACCTATCAGATCTCAATGAATTTGCAATGGGACCACCTCGGAAACGTATCCTACCGATTAAAAAAAATAATAATTCAAATCGGTTCACAATTTCCGTAAATTGTGTAATCGCGTAATATACACACACAAAAAAAACATACAGTCGAATTGGGAAGCTCCTTCTTTTTGGAAGTCGGTTGAAAAGGGTCTTGAGAGACGGAAAGACAGACAGACAGACAGACAGATGGACAACAAAGTGATCCTATAAGGGTTCCTTTCTCCTTATGATCTACGGAACCCTATAGACGTGGTTACAGAGGGGCTATACAAAATCCAATGTCTGTTATCATTCACGCTGACGCAACTTCTAAATGTATGGGAATGACAACTTCGCTGCGGAAAAATAAATGTCATTCCCATACATTTTGAACTTGCCTTAGCGTGAATGGAAACAGACATTGGATTTTGTCTATGGGGGCAGATCGGTTAAAAATGTCGGTGATCGTTAAAAAGTAGTTTACGGAATATTTTTATTTAATTTTTGTTTATGCTAGATAGGCAAGCATTTGACCACTATCTCACCTGATGTTAAGTGACGACGTGGTCGAGGATGTAGCTCGCTTACCTAGTAGATACCTGTTCACTCGCGATTTGAAGACCCCCGGGTTGTAGCTATCGGGAAACACAGACACCGGCAAGGAATTCTATTCCTTGGCGGAACATATGATATAGGACGGATATAGGAACGTCCACCATGAAGCGGTGGCGCACATCGGTACGTCTGCTTGTCTTAATCCGTATGCTGTAACAATAAGGTTGTAATTGCTTTGTAGAACAAAACGGCCCAATTGAGAGACACCCGGGTGGGAGTGTGTCCTTGTCTAACAACCAGCTAGTGCTATATATGTTCTATACTATATGTACGGTATATATATAAGTTGTCCATACAAAAGAAAGGGACAAACTCCGTTCAAGGTCGGTCTCATGGGGGCCGGTGTACGCGATCAAGTTTAATATGTAGCAGGTCTGTGGAAGGAAGGGAATATGATAAAGACATATTACCTTGGGATCGAGCGTGACATAGACAGGCGCTTTAGGCGTGACGACGTGCAGCCGTTGTAAGGCGGCAGGCGGCGCCGCGCGACACAGGCAAGCTGTGTACACCGGCATGTCGGCCGCGGCCAGCCGCGCGCCCGCGCCGCCGGTGCCGGCCGCGGCTGCGGTCGACATCACCGATTCCGGTGATGACATCATGAACCTGCACATATTGATGATAATATTTTATATTTATAATACTGTTATTAGAGTTTGGCAAACAAAAGTAGAGACTGAACAATAGGCTATTACACCCATTTTTTAAAAGTGTCTCAATTAGATTCTATAGTGCTAATGAACTGCTAAAAACTTCACAAAATTTTCATTAAATCTTTAAGAGCCATAAAATGCAATTCAATTTTGAATTATCAAATTTCGCGCGAATTTGACGAAAACGCTGGACGCAGTGGACGCCATATTGCTCTGTGGTCATGACGTCAGTGTGCTAGTAAGCAAATGCAGTAATATGATAGTTGACAGTTGACATTTCTCAGTTTACATAGCCGTATGACGTAATAACATGGCTACTACTATTTAATGGTGTTATTAAACAGATTAAAAAAGCTGAATCCTTTGAATTGAATTTTGAAATTTAGTATGCTTTTTTATAAACTAAAACTAACGTTTTCCGACTGCTTTTTGCCTAAGCTATCTCAATAATATATTTTTAGATTTTTTCTCATATAGAGTAAAAGATTCCAAGATAAAGTACTGAGAGATTCGAAAACAAAGTACTAAGGGGAATCGTTGGAGCACCCTGGTATATACGCAATGATGACCTCCATCGGGACTTTCACATTGAGGTTGTCGCCAGCACCATCAAAAATGCGCAGAAGCTCACGAACGAAGGCTTCACCATCACGTTAACGTCGAGGCAATACAACTCCTCGATCTCACAAATATAGAGAGAAGACTCAAAAGAACTAAACCGTTCGAATTAGTGTCGTGATAGTGTATAGTGAACCTTAGTGGAATAAAGTGTAAGTACTATGCATAAAGAACACGATAACAAACAAGAAAACAAACACTGGATACATTCTTTATTTATGTTAATGTATAAGTTTATGATAGATTTAAATTACTTATTAGCCTATCTAGGCTAGATTGTAGTATGATTAGGCGACACAGTACTTGTATTGTGCATCCTAATACCAAAAAGAAAATTAGTAAAATACCCTATTAGGATACTTTAAAAACTAAAACATGTGACTTCCATGCCCCGCGAGTCAATTTCAGTAGCAAGTTTGAGACTTTTATCGTCATATATCTGGAGATACTTATCAGATCTCGATGAAATTACAATGGGACCACCACGGAAATGTACCCTACCGATAAAAAACATCAAATCGGTTCACAAAAAAAAGCGTCTCTTTTTTACCACAATAGGGAAGCAATTCAAAAAAAATAATGATAACAAACCGGGGGATACAGTTTGGTGTTGCAGCTTCAAATCTATCATCACTATCCAATTCAGTAGCACCACTGGACAGCTAAAGAATCAATTAATCGATTACGCTATATAAGGACCGTAATACATCGCGCGGGGTGGAGGGGGAAGTGCCGCTATTTTGAGGTCATTTTGCTGCGTATCGAGATTTATATTTAGTAAAACTTTTGACACGGAGAAGTTAATAGTTATGTTTAAGTTTCAATCGCTAGCACTCAACAAAATCTATCGATTATAGATAAAACATTAGTGTAATTTTGTGACAGTGACTATAATAAGGTGTTAATATATCAAAAATATATAATGTCGAGTTATACGCGTCAAAAAACCAAATCGAAAAAGATCGTATACGTTTGGAAAGGGCTTTTCAAAAGCAATAGAATGGTACTTTAAAACACCATATGATTGAGCACCAGCACTGCTTGGCTGGGAACGTAATAATAAAGATAGTTTAAAAACTAAAACAACCGACTTCCATGCCCCCCGAGTCAATAGTAGCAAGTTTGAGACGTTTATCGTTATATCTCTGGAGATACTCATCAGATCTCGATGAAATCACAATGGGACAACCTCGGAAACGTACCCTACCGATTAAAAAAAGAATCATTCGAATCGGTTCACAATTGACGGAGTAATAGCGTAACATACATACAAAAAAAAACATACAGACGAATTGAGAAACCTCCTTTTTAGGGTTCCGTAGTCCTGACAAGGAACCCTTATAGTTTCGTCATGTCCGTCTGTCTGTCTGTCTGTCTGTCCGAGGTTTTGTTAAGAGACCGTTAACACTAGAAAGCTGTAATTTTGTGAGGGTATGTATATATATTACGCCGACAAAGTGCTGAAATAAAATTGTGAAAAATATTTTTTTAGGGTAGTTCCCCTATATGAGAAGTGGGGATGAATTTTATCGTCTACCCCATCGTGTGGGGTATCGTTGAATAGGTCTTTTAAAATGACTTAAGGGTTGCTCATACCATTTTTCGATTGAATGCTCGATTTACGAAATATTAAACTTTAAAGTGCAAATTAATAAAATATAAATTGAAACAGTACTCAGTCGAGCAGCGGAAATATGGTGATATAAATAAAGATATGTCATTCATCTGACATACTCTTACCATAAGCCATAGATCACATTTTGCATTTGTATCCAGCATTCGTATGTATGTATCTATTTATTTCTCCTTATATCTATTTATATATATATATTCTATGTATATATTTAACTCACTAATATGTATTGTATTGTAGGAGAAGCGAAGCGACCTAGGACGTGAAACCTATATAAGCCAGCGCTTCTCCGTGCCTCGTCCACTTTGCTGCCAGCCGTTGCGACGAACGTTACTCTGCCCTTTTTCTACCCCATTTATTTAATTATTTTGTTGTGTTAAATTGTTAATTGTTTTAAATCATTATTTTGGTCCAGTAAAATTGTAAATTGTTTATTCTGTTATTTTTTTATTATAAATCTGGTCAGGTTTACAAGATCAGAAGTGGGATAGGATCCATTTGGGTTCTATCTCAACTGCCCACTGTTTTATTTTGTCTATTTGATTAGAACAACAAATTTGTTTGTGATCAAAACTAAATAACTTCTCAAAAACAATAAAAATATGTCAGACCACGAACGACGTCGCAGCCGTCACGGCAGTCGCGATACAGCGAACTAATAGGCGACGAGATCGTATTCCCGATGGTGCATTACGGAGCACAATGGAAGCGATCTTGTCTCGACTTACAGCATTAGAAGAACGATCTGCAGCACGGCCTACCCGCTCTTCTGAGCGGCGTGCGCATCGCAGCTTACGCCGGGCGACGTCATTGAGGCGGAGCCCTCGCCGAGCGTCGTCGGGGACGCCTCCCCTGGTTTCGCCATCGCAGTGCCAGGCATGTCCACTGCCTGTGCTAATGCGGGTAGTGTCGCCATCGCCGACACGGTCAGCCCCGTCTAGTGTCACGGCGCATTACGCGCCTCAGGCGCCCGACGCTGTCAGCGTCGCAGCGCTTCACGCGCCGTCAACGCGGCGTGTGTCACCGGGCCGCCGTCCGAGCAAGGTCACCGAGCAGCACGTGGCGACAACCGTGGAGCAAGATGCCAGTGAAACTCCATCAACCTAAGCGCAGTCGACGGGCACAGATCGCATTGTGGACGCGATCCGATCGATCGGAAGTTTGGTGAGATCCAACCAACATTATTATGTGTCTAATTTCGATCCCAATTTACATAACATTGACGACTGGTGCAAGGAGGTAGATCGCGCTAAGATTTTAAACAATGGGAACGATTCAGAATGTCTATCGCGAATAGGCAATTGTTTAAAAGGAGACGCGAAGACTTGGCTGAGCGAGTGGGTGACGAGTGACCGTACGTGGGGTAATTTTAAAAAAACCTTTGTGTCCGAAAACACCTGACATTGCAAATATTTTATTTGACGTAATGGTCACTAATTCTGACAACTACCCTACGTATGCAGATTATGCTCGCCGCTCACTCCTTCGTTTACGTATTGTGCTTAGTGAGGAGCTGATAAACAGCTATTATAGTGCGCGGTATTACAGATCTGCAAATACGATCGTCTGCCATGAACGCAAATCTTTAGCCTGGGTTTTTTAACTGGTAGTGTTTACCACTGCGTCCGAACACCGAATGCCACTTGTAATTGCCGTTGCTTACCCGCTTTAATTTCTTTGTAGTTTTGTATGCTGTCGTTGTGTACCACTTCGTGCAACAAAGCTGCCCCGCAAGTAAACGCGGCGGACTTGATTATTCGAGTTTGGTTGGTGTGGATCCAGGTATGATTACAATGTTACTTTCGACTATGGAAAGAGGTTGACCGTGCTAAATAACTGGGCAAGCCCGAGACATTTAGGTACGACTTATTTTCTACCTATAAACTCAAAAGCGTAGTCAAATTATTGAGCGACAACCTATAGGTTGTGTTAACATTTGTATCTGCTGTTACACCCACAGGGCGTCATTGCTATTACTCTGTATGTTGTTTTAAGCTTGTTTGGCGTATTTTGTGCGATTTAAATCGTTTTCAAGTCTAGGGGCCTGTTTCAACGGTGCCTGATAGCCCTATTGGGAACTTATCTGACAGATTTCCGACAGACTTTTGTATTATGTCATCTGTCTGTAGTTGCGCTAGCTCCAGTGTATACTCGATCATGTTTAGACTTAACTACCGTAGCGTTAAGTGGTAATAATTGAGGGTTATATTGATGGCAAGAACTATCCGTCTTATGGAATTTACATCCAACACTGAGTAGCCTCACAGTGCTCGTGAACACAGTGTCAGTCAAACCAAAGGGGTGACAGGCGCAGTGCAGTGCTGTTCATAAGTTTTAAGAGCCACAGTACTTGTTTTAGGCAGACTATCGTTATACCGACAATTGAGCGTTGTACTAGGCAGTTACATATCTTACTCACGATACAAAAAAATAGCAAGATGTAGGTATCTGTTACTTGTTGTCGACTTGACAGATATACTCGGTGCATTTGGTCGGTATCAGTATCGAAAACATACATGGCGTTCTTTTTGTATTTTTGTTTGCAGCGCGTATGATTGAGAAAAGTAGTTCTAGTGGAGTTCTGCTTGTAGTTTTTACACTTCGGTGTAGTTTATGTACGTGCTAGGCTTATATTTAAAGATTGTTAGCTAACAACAGTGTTGTGGACAGCTGAGAAATCTGGTTTTCCGTTTTAAAAAATAACAGTGGATGCCGTAGTGTGTGGTAGTGGTTTAACGCAACTTATTTATTTGTGAGCTGTCCGAATAGTGGCGGAGCCAGTTTACTACATTTCTAGTGATAGACCATGTTCCTAATTTTAATCCGACTTCGACGGTTGACGCCCTTAGGAGAAACGTGAAGATTTGGCTACATCTAGGAAGCGTGTATTGCAACGCTTAGGTTTTCACGCTTCTTCAAGTACACTTGAAAAACAATCAATGTCTTTTGAATCTTACTGACTATGGTAAGTTAATACTCACCATAGCACATGCATTAACTGCAATGACTATCTTTCTGAGAGGGATTCATAATGTTCATTCTACAGTTTCCATAAACTTAATAGAATTATTGTTATTGGGATGCTAACATCATGTTAACAATTTGGCGTACTAGGCATTTGTTGCTGAGTATCCGAGCTGGTGATTGTAGTGTTGATTTTCTAGGTTTAACGTCTGTTTACTGGTAACCTATGTAGAATTCGTGGGATTCGACACTGAGGTTTATGTTAGAGACCGATGTTTTGATTGATAGAAGTGAAAATAACAGTTTGGCCGTTTCTAGCATTAGACATATTATCGATTGCTGGAAATGTTGAAACCTACAGCTTTGTTGTTTTCGTGTAGTTTACGGCGGTGTATTCGACTCTTGTATTTCGTGTAGTTTACCTCTATGCTGACAATAGCGGAAGGCTTGGCGTTCACTTTTTAACTGCGTATACGGCTGATACGATGGTAGGCGAGAAGCTAAAGATTATCAGGTTTCAGTTCAGGTTTTAGAAACATTTAAAGTAACTTTGCAGTGGCAATTATTGCGCAATTATTATTGGCAATTATTATTAATTGTGGACTTCTGCTATAGTATTACTGCTACTCTTACTGCTAATGCAATATCAATGATAACACATTCGCGTTGCTAAAGTTGGTGAATAATCTGAGAACGAAAATGTGTATCCGATTAAGTTTTAGAAATTAAGATTTCACGACATCTGATATAACGCAGTTATAAAAGCATCGTGGTTTTTAATTGCATTGTGGTTTTTTAGTGACTTTATGTCTTAAAGCGTTTAGTGATAATTTTAAAACTTGAGGCGCGTTGCGTTATATCAAACATTGGCAAAACTTTGTTCAATCGATTCAGGGTGTTGCGTGCCACAGTAACTGATATACGCAAACGTTATAGCAAATCATCAGGCGAACATCTAGTTTGTCTAGACACCATGTATCAATAAAATTAAAAGAATCGTTGTCTTGTGGGTATTCAGTTTACAACAAAAATTCAATCACAAGACTTATGATTTTATTTACGTTATATACCTACGTTTCATGATGGCAGATTTCGTTAGTGGTGTTACAAAAACTAACCAAACGAAACTTTTGTTAGATCGTTTAATTATTTTGGTTTTGATAGGTGAAATAGCAAACATTCGCTTGCTGTCACTTAGTCATTGTGAACTCATAGAAGATTTGAGGGTATGATTCAGCGAGACTCTGTTATCTAATGATTTGAATATGTGCAGGCAGACCGAGCGGTACCGAGGTAGTGTTGTTAGTTGTAACACTTCACGGATCTAATGATTTGAATATGTGCAGGTAGACCGAGCGGTACCGAGGTAGTGTTGTTAGTTGTAACACTTCACGGATCTAATGATTTGAATATGTGCAGGTAGACCGAGCGGTACCGAGGTAGTGTTGTTAGTTGTAACACTTCACGGCATGCGTGGCCCGTACCGTGTGGTGAAGACTTTACCACATGGGCGATACGAGCTGCAACTCTTGGCTGGCTCCCACGGGAAGTCAACGCAAGCAGCGGCGGAGTTCATCATCCCATGGCGTGGGGAGTGGACTCCTGATGTTTGTGCTGCTTATTTTGATGGCGAGTTGCGAATGCGAGGCCATGATGGTCTGGCGTGCTGCTCCATTTGACACCGTAGTGGTACTATGGTGAGGCTGAGAAGGTGTCCTTCACAGCAGTACAATGACACCGTAGTGGTACTATGGTGAGGCTGAGAAGGTGTCCTTCACAGCAGTACAATGACACCGTAGTGGTACTATGGTGAGGCTGAGAAGGTGTCCTTCACAGCAGTACAATGACACCGTAGTGGTACTATGGTGAGGCTGAGAAGGTGTCCTTCACAGCAGTACAATGACACCGTAGTGGTACTATGGTGAGGCTGAGAAGGTGTCCTTCACAGCAGTACAATGACACCGTAGTGGTACTATGGTGAGGCTGAGAAGGTGTCCTTCACAGCAATACAATGACACCGTAGTGGTACTATGGTGAGGCTGAGAAGGTGTCCTTCACAGCAGTACAATGACACCGTAGTGGTACTATGGTGAGGCTGAGAAGGTGTCCTTCACAGCAATACAATGACACCGTAGTGGTACTATGGTGAGGCTGAGAAGGTGTCCTTCACAGCAGTACAATGACACCGTAGTGGTACTATGGTGAGGCTGAGAAGGTGTCCTTCACAGCAGTACAATGACACCGTAGTGGTACTATGGTGAGGCTGAGAAGGTGTCCTTCACAGCAGTACAATGACACCGTAGTGGTACTATGGTGAGGCTGAGAAGGTGTCCTTCACAGCAATACAATGACACCGTAGTGGTACTATGGTGAGGCTGAGAAGGTGTCCTTCACAGCAGTACAATGACACCGTAGTGGTACTATGGTGAGGCTGAGAAGGTGTCCTTCACAGCAATACAATGACACCGTAGTGGTACTATGGTGAGGCTGAGAAGGTGTCCTTCACAGCAGTACAATGACACCGTAGTGGTACTATGGTGAGGCTGAGAAGGTGTCCTTCACAGCAGTACAATGACACCGTAGTGGTACTATGGTGAGGCTGAGAAGGTGTCCTTCACAGCAGTACAATGACACCGTAGTGGTACTATGGTGAGGCTGAGAAGGTGTCCTTCACAGCAGTACAATGACACCGTAGTGGTACTATGGTGAGGCTGAGAAGGTGTCCTTCACAGCAGTATAATGACATCGTAGTTGGACTATGGTGAGGCTGAGAAGGTGTCCTTCACAGCATTATTTCGACATCGTGTTACGATGAGGGCTAAGATTGGATTCACTAGCGATCCTTTCATAGCACTACGAGGCTAGCGTCTCCCAAAGCTTCTTGCCTCGTACCCTATACAGTTTATCGGAAGTAGTGTCTATGTATCCGATACCTTGTATTTGGTCCATATGCATATCGATTTGCCCGCAAGTCTATATGCGTGTGTTAACTAAAATATTTTAAAAAATGTCTTGTAAATTACCTCTTTGGTTTAATGTATGTCTGGGTATGACTGCAGCATGCCTTGATATGTATTCTACCATTTTCAATTTTCATATTCAACTAAGAATAATAATTCTAGCTTCTAAATTACCTTATAAATTTTACCTTATAAATCTCTTGAAATTAAAACTAAAAAACTTATTTTCTCTAATTACACATTATCGTATGCTGGCATATGACGATGTGTGTTTTTTCCATTCGTGTCCTGCGAAGATACAGACACCGAAACAGACGGGGAGTCCACTTCCGCCGCTGCTGAGCCAATACAGCAAGCCGATGAACCACTGCCCAGAGCTTCGAGCCCGCCTACGAGCAACGAGCCCAGTACTTCAGCAGTACAGAGCACTGCTGACTTACCAGATGACCAGGCAGCCTCCATGCGAGTATTGGAGACTGATTTGAAGAGTTAGAGGAGCCCGAGGACGGTCTCCTGTCAGGAGAGGCCGTGTAGGAGAAGCGAAACGACCTAGGACGTGAAACCTATATAAGCCAGCGCTTCTCCGTGCCTCGTCCACTTTGCTGCCAGCCGTTGCGACGAACGTTACTCTGCCCTTTTTCTACCCCATTTATTTAATTATTTTGTTGTGTTAAATTGTTAATTGTTTTAAATCATTATTTTGGTGCAGTAAAATTGTAAATTGTTTATTCTGTTATTTTTTTATTATAAATCTGGTCAGGTTTACAAGAGTATATATATTATATTACACTGTATATAATATTTAAATTTAATAAAAATATTTTCGCGCTAGTTCATCACCCGCAGGCTTAGCTGACAACCAGCGTCTAGGTGTGTAACCCCAGACATATGTGCTGAGTTAAGCCTTTTTGGCACCTCACTTCTCATAAACTTATTTTAAAACCTGTTTTCTTTCTTCTTTTTATGTTTTACATTATTATTATAATTAATTAAATTTGTTACTATGTGAGTTTTGCCAAATAAACGATTTTCTTTCTTTCTTTAAAATTTTTGTTCCAGTAGGGCGTCCCTCCCCCCCCCCCCCCCTCTCTAAAAGCTAAACTGCTGGCTTGAAAAATCTGGAAAAATTCGTGATAATAGCGCATTTCGTGAACTTCAAAGGAATATTATAGCGGTTGAGATAACTTTATTATTTTAGCAGTAATAGTCGTTGAACTTGGGTGTTGGATAATTTTGTACCAAATACAAAATCCTTAGAATAAATCCTTTAAGTGACAAAGACGGAGTACCTAGTTGCTTGTTTATAACGGGTAAAGACTTGCATTGAATAACAGGCTACTACGGAACCCTACACTGCGCGTGGATGCGTCCGAGTGGATCAACGACAGTGCCAGTACATCTGCCACCTATTACGAGACGTATTCACGTACAACACACGGCCGTGTTCATGATACAGCCACACCCCATTTTTAGGGTTCCGTACCCAAAGGGTAAAACGGGACCCTATTACTAAGACTCCGCTGTCCGTCTGTGTGTCTGTCTGTTTGTCCGTCTGTCACCAGGCTGTATCTCATGAACCGTGATAGTTAGACAGTTGAAATTTTCACAGATGATGTATATCTGTTACCGCTATAACAACAAATACTAAAAACAGAATAAAGTTAAAAATAATGGGGGGGTCCCCATACAAGGAACGTGTTTTTTTCGGCATTTCAATATAACGCCATCTATGAACGCTTAGGTAAACGTCCATAGATGGTGTTATATTGAAATGCCGAGCCCTAACACCTTTGTTAGACGTTAGATAGCGTTATAAGAAATAAAATGTTTATTAATTAGGTATTCTTTTTTGCTGGCGAAAAATGATAGTGGTATTTTTTGCTCGATCTTATAAAATACTGTAGTGTGGTACGGAACCCTACGAGTGCAAGTCCAACTTGCACTCGGCCAGTTTATTTGCATTGCGGCATGTTTGAGCTATATCGCATAGAGGCCTGTTAGCACAGATTATATAATAGTTACTAAGTAACAGATATTTCACTCCCCTACAACAACACAATACCAACTTTTATTTCAGACAATACAAGCAAAAATGTGTCTAAGGCGCTCGACCTAGCGTTGTTATTACTTCGTTTAGCGCGCGATATACCGGTGCGCGCCCGATACAGTAAAGGGTTGACTCAATGAAATAAAAAAAAGCTTACGAATTCTTTTTATTTACCTCACAAAATCAAAATTCCTAACTAAGAGTCGAATTTGAAGTCGAGAAAGTGAATTTTACACCGTCTTGTCATTTTAGTATCGTTAGCATAAAAAAATGAAAAATATTATGCTTGTTTTTCGTTAAACCCGCAAAATGACAATGAAAAGCTAAAATCGTTTCTCATATAGAATACGAATGCGCAGTTATCCCGTCATTTGAATAATAATATACGTTGCGCGCGCGTGAGCAGTGACAACCGACTGGCTGATAGTACCGCCGGCGTAGCTCGAAAGTTTAGGTATAAAGCGCAGTAGCTATGGGAGGGAGGCCTGCTGTTAGTGTGAAGGGTTAATTAAATGTATAGTTTACCTGTGTCCCCTAGGACATTCGTACTCGAACCCGATGAATATCTTGACGGTGACGTGCGGCGGTGCGGACTTGCCGCGCCCGCGACCCATCGCCGTTCTGAATAGAGACATCTGTTCCACGCTGTAAATTACATAAATACTACTTTAATGGCATAAACATGGCAAAACAGACAAATATATTTTAATTGAGGGCCAAGTCGTGTAGTGGGATAATGGTCGGCTTTGACGCCGGAGGTATCGAGTTAAATCCCCACCGTACACCAATGAATTTTTCTATCAAAAAAATTATTTTTCACATTAGCCCTCCGGAGAAGGAAAAACATTGTAAAGAAACCCCCAGCCCATGGTGGTGGTAGGGCACTAACTAGTGACCGCCTGGCCAGCTACCACCCTTAAGTTAGAAAATCTGTCGTCAAACATATAATGTGTCCGGAAACTATCCTTGAGAGCCAGTTCCCGTTCTAGGCCAAGTGTGCGACTATCCTCGACCGCATCATCACTAACCAACAGGGATAGATAGTGAGATAATAGATAATGAGATAGTGCTCAAACGCTGGCCTGTATGATAATTTTTTTTTTTCTATCAGTCCTCTACTCCGACCCAGTTTGTTCTGTTACATAGGTTTTTGGGAATTAATATTATAAAATAACTTGTCTAATCTTCTATGCAAAATTAATGAAAATATTATTAAGAGGCGCAAATTAGAGGGATAAAAATCTATCAAGAAATATAAAATCGGCATTTTTATAAAAAACCTTAAAGTTCAATAACTCAAAAACGGTATTGGATAGGAGGGACTCCTATCCAATAACAATCTAAGAAGAAAATGTTAAAGTTACCAGATGACAGCAAACCCTAACACCCTCTACAAATAAGGTCCATTTATGTCCATACAAGTTTTTTTATTTTATCATGGCCAGGGAGGGAGGGACAAATACCACCTCAGTGCTCCCAGCCAACCTCACCTGCCCGTGGTGCATCCTGCTGACCAACGAACGAGGCTCTGGCGACCGACAAATGGCGGTATAATCATTTTAACCGTCACCGGTGCGAGGAGCTACGTCCTGCGATCGCCTACCCGCCTGCCCAGCGTGGCGATTAGGGTATATCCCTCCCTGGAGTCACAAAAAGAGCCGAAGATCGGGCTCAGTGGCGTATCTTGGGAGAGGCCTTCGTCCAGCAGTGGACGGACACCGGCTGATGAAGATGACCAGGTGTGAAAACCTACTCTCACATAAGTACATGTACCGTGCCCCGAGCGAGCGAGTGAATTCAGTAGCACACGCGTCATCATTTGCGTCTGCCATTACGTAAATCTTGTTGCGAACCCCCTACTGCCAGATGGCGAAACCCTAAGGGTTCGCCTACCCCACTTTGAGTAACCCTGTCCTAAAGGATCTAGGTCGACTTGACCTGTAACCTTGTAAATATAAATAAAAACAACTTACCGAGGTGCACAATCCCAGGGCATCAGAAAGTTGGTATGCGGCAAGAACCCCGGCTGCAGATGCTCCGGCAAGCCAAGTGCGTGTGAGTACAGCGAGGAGGCTCCCAGACACAGCAGCGACCAGGAGGAGAAGCGAGGGAGCAGTCCTGCTGGACTTGACAGGTGTAACATGCCGGGGAGGTACTCTGTTGTCGACGGCTGACGGGTTATCGTCTTCTCTGGAATTGTATACGTTGTTTTCTTTATATAGGGTATTAGGGTATTATAAAAGTAAGGAGAACCATCTTCTAAAGAAGTCTAACTCTATAGAGAGGCGGCGAGAGAGAAAGAGGGCGAGAAAGAGAGATATAGCAAGAAAGAGAGATAGAATAAAACGCTTTTCACGGATTTTTCGGCAGCTGCCATGATTGAAAAAGACAGTAGAATCTGTACAAAAAGAGAACCTTCGTAGACATTGAAGTCGCGTAAGTCGTGGGTCATTTTAATTTACTGTTTTTGTTGCATTGACAACACTGCTGTCTGTACTAGTACGACTAAAAATGTTTGGTACCTACCAAGGTACCTACTCTTATCATTATCGTGTGCTACTAGGTAGATACTTATGTACCTTCTTTAGCTAGATACTTATGAACTAACATTCAAAGGACCTTTGAATGTTAGTTCATCGTAACGCTACGACGGTTCTCTTTTTGCACAGACTCTAGTACCTGGTGTGAAGTGACGATCCTGTCTTAGATGGCATCGTGCTTGTCTAAAAACGAACGAAGGTAATGACATAAGTTGCTAGACAACTGACTTAAGTGCAATATATGTAGATTATAAATATGCTATATTATGTTTATATATTGTTCCAAACTCGTTTCCACATTGACTGGCATTGGACATCATCTTAGACCTCATTTAACAAGTCTTATCACTAAGTCAGAACTAAGAACAAGTTGCCTTTGATGACACCTACGACAAAATGTGACAAGGTTCCACATATAGATTGACTCATGTATTTGGTCCTTCGACCCAGATACTTCCCAACCTACCTCCAGCAGTGTGCCGCACGGGTACATAAGGTTCCACCTATAGATTGACACTCATGTATTTGGTCCTTCGAGCCGGATACTTCCCAACCTACCTCCAACAGTGTGTCGCACGGGTACATACTCGTCGCTCTCCCCGGCCTCGCCCGGCCCCGGCGACAAGTCCGGCGCCGACCAGCCGGATCCGGCCGAACTGCCGTCCGACGCCCGGGACAGAGCCTCGATTGTTTCCTGACTGGACGCGCCTTTAACTGACGCCGCTCTGAAATTTTGTATAGATCTAAGCGTCTTTTTTGGTATGTTATGGTAGGTATGATAAGTACGTGTTATGGTAGGCAAACAAACAGACAGCCCAACTGATGGTCAGCGGTTACCGTCGCCTATGAACAACTGCAACACCATGGGTACTGTTGATGCGTTACTGATCTTTGAGGAATCTAACCATAAGATACGTAAAAGTCAATTTTAGGTCTATTTGGCGGGGTGCGGGTGCGGCTGTTATTGGTCAGTGAGAGTTAGGTTTCCGCGCTGTCATTCGCGACACAACCGATGCGCAACAATAGGGTATTTTACTCTATATGAGAAAAAAAAAATTGAGATAGCTTAAAATAGGCAAAAAGCAGTCGGAAAACGTTAGTTAAAGTTCATAAAATGGCAAACTACATTTTAAAATTCAATTAAAGGTTTTAAGGCTTTTTAAATCTGTTTCATAGCACCATTTAATAGTAGTCGCCAAGTTATGACGTCATATCGCTAATGCCCGGTTCATATAACATATAAACGGATCGTTTTGCCTACGATCGGGTAAATATGACACGAGACGTAAACATTCTTGGGTCAAATTTAACCGATTCTAAGCAAAACGATCCGTTCACTTCGTATACACAATAAGTACTAGCTTACTGCATAGCGAACTGACATCATGACCACAGTACCCTTAGTACGAGTTTTCATACCAAACTCGATATCGTATATCGAACAAATTTTGTATGAAATACAGTACAGCGCCTCTAGTGGTTACTACACTACACTAAATTAGACCAATCAGGGAACCAGAATAAGTCGGAAAACTATGTAAGATCTGTCAAAAGCGTTTACGATAAAAACTCGTACTAGGGGTACAGAACAATATATTGTTCACTGTGACCAGCGTTTTCATCAAATTACGCGCGAAATTTTAAAATGCAAAATTTAAATGCATTTTTATGGCACTTAACGATTGAATAAAATTTTTGTTAATTTTTTTTATGGTTAATTAGCACATTAGAATCTAATTGAGACACTTTTCAAAAATGGGTGTAACACCCTATTTTGCCTCGCGCCTCTAGATCCGTGCCGGGGGTATACTAACCTGAAGGTAGGTGTAGAGGGAGTGAACACAGGGAAGGCGATGTTCTCCAGTGCGTCACATCCGTCGCACTGTTCGGCCGCTAGTGCGTAGAAACCGCAGTTAGCGGCGCGGATAGAGTACGGGTCATCTCGTTGAACGCGCGTGCGGCCGCAGTTGCATGCGCTTACGAAACGCACGCCCGATGAGTGCTCTTTGCTGCTGTCACTGGAATAGGGATGTTGCCTGGGTCAAAAAATAGTATTTTTAATCAGTCCGTAATTTCTATTATTATAAAATATTGGACACGTATTTTTTTATTTTACAAATCAATAGAAATTGACAAGAATAACGAGCGACAAAGTTCGGGAGTGGGGGCTCGTGACTTCACTAACCGCTAGAAAGTAGATACTCGTAGATAGATAGACAGATAGATAAACACTTTAATGATCACCAGTTACAAAAAGAAAATACTTAGAACTAGAACACATTTTTTAAATAGCAGTGTCAATTGGCGGTCTTATCAATCAATATTATGCTCAAAGCGATCTCTACCAGACAACCATGATGGTAGTACACTTTTTAGCGGTTTGTGACGTCACGCGGAATTTCAACGCTCTATATCTTCGCCATTTTTGAAAAGCTGTAGGGGGGGGGGGGGGGGGGGTATTAGTTTGATTTGGGATGTAATGTAAGGGAGGACAAATACCACCTCAGTGCAGTGCACTGACACTGGCTGTTTATGATGATGATGATGACGATAGGTCAAACTTCAAAGACCAGGCCAGTGGTTACCGTTGTGAAATGTATAGTGATTAAAATGACAGAGATGCAGCTATATGCCTGCATAGCTGTGTCTCCCACAATTCGTTCATATTGTTCATTCAAGACAATTCGGCGCTACGCCATCTGTCTAATGACGCAAAATAAATATAATTGATATGGATATGTACGTAGACCGAGATATACGTGAATTTGCTCAGCAAGACATTAGGCTTTAATATATTTTAAAGTTAAACTTTTATTACATCGCCTTAAATTTTTTTTGTCCATCCATCGCAAGTTGCATGTCGCATTACAGCCGGTGCTTTAACTTGATTGGTGGATATGATGTATTTTACACGTTTACATTTAGGTCTAGCTGTGATTAGCGGACGCTTCCGCAGCCATGTTTTTATTAACCGACTTAAAAAAAAAGGAGGATGTTTCTCAATTCGACCGTATATATATATATATATATATATATATATATATATATATATATATATACTAGCTGACCCGGCAAACGTTGTTTTGCCATATAAATAATTTCGTAGTAATTTCTAGTGTAGACAAAAAATAGCTTACTTATTGTAATATGAGGAAAAATGATTAAATTACTAAAATGGCTATTAAAAAATAAGGGTTGATCGTAGAAGGGTGAAAATTGAGGATTGTATGTATTTTTGTATGTTGTATCATAAAAAAATAGAAATTAAAAATTTTGTCTAAAAAATAATATATTAATAATTAATAATAAATTTAGGGGTGTACTACCCCTAACATTTAGGGGGATGAAAAATAGATGTTGGCCGATTCTCATAGATACCGGATAAGCACAAAAAATTTCACATCAAAATCGGTCAAGCCGTTTCGGAGGAGTATGGCAACGAAAACTGTGACACGAGAATTTTATATATTAGAAAGATATTTTATGTTTGTTCGCGGATAACTTCTTCGTTTATGAACCGATATTTATTATTCTTTTTTTGTTCGAAAGGAGATATCCCAAGTGTGGTACCATGGTAATCTTTTATCGAGGTCTGATAAGTATCTCCAGAGATATTGAGATAAACATCTCAAAATTGGTACTGAAAATGAATAGCGCGGCATTGAAGTCGGTTCTTTTTTAGTTTTTAAACGATATTATGTCAACTGTTGTCATAGTAGCTAGCTACTATAGCTACACATAAACAAAAAAGTTTCAATTGCATCGTGGGTTAATAAAACCACACGACACTTTTTTATAAAGTAGGTCTATAGGCTTAGACCTTAATGAACTTCACACGTGATCCCTGGGTGGTTATAAATGAGTAACCAATGGTACTGGTGGGCTGCGGCCGTGGCTATGACTACACACCGGATAAAGATCAATCGGTCAATCGGTTTGCCCAGTTCCAAAATGATGTTCGGTGACGCCAGTTTGTAAGTCGGCGTCTAAGACATTTTATTACAAAGACTGTGCACTACCGGCCGAAAGAGACCGACACTTGCACGGAGATTGTCCCTTTTTTTGTAGGTAGGTAGTAGGACTACTATACGTATAGTATAGTAAATATATAGCACTGGCAGGTTGTTAGACAAGGACACACTACCTTCTAGATGCCTTTCGTTTCAGCCGTTTTTATTTACATAGTTATTACAACCATATGTTCAGAGTATACAGATTACATTTAATTTAATATTATGTGTCATTGAAGTGTCACACACTTTATACTTAACAATTTACATTTAATTTATCAAAAATCTGCTGTGCACGACCTTTAATATAGTAAATCCATGGTGGGGATAGTTTCGTTCTGAGACCGGCACGTTACAATGAGGGTGGATACATACTGGTCGGGGTGCATACACCCGTGGTCCGTCAGAGACAGCGCCTCGCACAGCGTGCGCGCGCGCCACACGGCGCCGCACGCGGCCCGCAGCCGCCCCGCCGCGCCGCCGGACAGCGGCCCGCGGGCCATAGACACCAGCACGTTCAATGCTACCTTCACCTGGAAACGATTGACAGTTGCTACATTTACAAGATCGTTTAAAAAACTAAAATAATCGACTTCAAATGCCCCGCTTTTAATTTTTAATACTAAGTTTGAGGTGCTTATCTCCATATCTCTGGAGATACCAACAGATTTTGATGAAATTACTATGGTACCACCGCTGGAAATATCTCCTTTCCAACAAAATAAGAATCATCAAAATCGGTTCATAAACGACAAAGTTATCTGCGAACAAACATAAAAAAATATATATACATTATAAATGTATATATATTTTATTTCATTTTTTTTATTATATTAAATGTATATACGGTCGAATTGAGTAACCTGCTTTTTTGGAAGTCGGTTAAAAAAAAAGAAAACCAAAAATCTTTACACCTATGTTCGTCGGATCAGAGAACTGTAAGTAAAAAATTTAAGCAGGTGAGACGTGATAACATGACGTGACTTCTGCACAATTCGGGCTTTGAACAAAACCAATAACATATTTAAAAAAGTCGCTCTGCGTGCTATGGAGAGGCCTATGCTCGGAGTCTCTCTGAAAGATCGAATTCGAAATGAAGTCATCCGTCAGAGAACCAAAGTTATCAACGTAGCTCAAAGGATTAGCTAGCTGAAATGGCAGTGGGCTGGTCATATCTGTCGTAGAACTGATAACTGTTGGGGTAGACTAGTTCTAGAGTGGAGACCACGGCTCGGTAAACATAGTGTAGGACGCCCTCCAGCTAGGTGGAGCGATGATATACGCAAGCTGGCTGGCAGCGGCAGCTGGAAACAAAGAGCTGAAGATCGTGCTCAGTGGCGTGCCACAGGTGAGGCATATATCCAGCAGTGGACAGAGATAGGCTGATGATGATGAATTTCAAATTTAGTTTCAAAAGTCAAAAGTCAAAGCATTTATTCAGTATATGGGCAAATTAAAAATTTGCACTTACACACGTCAAATTACATTAAATAGACCATATTCAATAATAATCAAAGAATCAAGAAGAATCAAGAATCAAAGCATTTATTCAGTATGTAGGCAGTATTAATATACGCACATATACACGTCGAAATCATAAATTATAAAATAAATCATAACCAATTATCAAGTAAACATAGCAAAGGCAGAATTTAACGGTTTGAATTAGAAAAAAAAAGTAATGAACCATTCAGCTGTCATCCAATCGTTTACTTCAGAATATTAAAAAAAAATTAAAGTAGGTTAAAACCAACCATACATGTAACTGTGTGTTTCAGTACTACAGACAATTTTTATATATAAAAAAAATAAAAAAAGTGAAATAGTGAAACACAACTTAGAGAAACGCATACCGATCACAGCACATACTCGTATCATGATCCGAATAGAACTGATAGTCCGTCCGCCCGTAATTATTATAGATATAACAGAAATATAACTTATTGCTTTGAATTTACAAAAAAAAACCAAAGGTATTGAGCCATTCAGCTTTCATCTAGACGTCGAACGTCACACTCAAAACAAATGTTTAATTCCCCTGATTAATAAAGGGTTGCCAACCGTACTATTACGTGCACCCGTAACCCAGTGCATGTTTCAGTACTTCAGACAATTTTTATCCAAAAAATTGTGAAATAATGAAACACGATAAATACTATGGGTAAACATTGCAGGAAGGTAAAAACAACTTGCAGAAGGGATACACAGAATTTGGCAACATAGTTGTATGTACAAATTGTACTTAAATGTATGTTTAGTTTACCTTATGTGCATGATGTTGACTGGAGTAATGCGATGGTAAGCCTTCAGTATATGACGCTTGTGCGATCGGCAGCACCTGGAATGTGACATTTGTACTCATATTATTTTACTTTAACGACTGTTAATGAATAGGAAATAATTAAGAGAGTTTAAAAACTAAAACAACCGACAACAATGCCCCGCAAGTCAATTTCAGTAGCAAGTTTGAGACGTTTATCGTCGTATCTCTGGAGATACTTATCAGATCTCGATGAAATTACAATGGGACCACCTCGGAAACGTACCCTACCGATTACAAAAATAATCATTCGAATCAGTTTAGAATTGACGGAGTAATCGCGTAACATAAACACAAAAAAAAAACACAGACGAATTGAGAACTTCCTCCTTTTTTGTGAAGTCGGTTAAAAAGAGTCTAGCACTTTCAAAATCGAGCATTAAACACTGTAAAGTTGTATTGGTTTGGTTGTGTATCAATTTCTCGCTTTTATCATCGTTCTTCTCGACACCGCGAGAGAGCTCATCCACATCTCGTTGACACGTGGACATCGCATACGGTACGTTTTATGCGGTCGTTTCTTCCGCGGACTTGCAAAATGTGGAACGATCTCCCACCAGAGGTTTTTCCGCTACGTTACAACATGCAGCGATTTAAGAGAGGGGTAAAAAGAGTCCTCTATGCAAAAGGTAGGCAAAGCACGTGTAATACTACTTGTGTTGCAGGTGTTTATAGGCGGCGGTGACCACTTTCGATCAGGTGGGCCGCTTGCTTGTTTGTCAACTTTGACATAAAAAAAATAATAATAATAATAAAGCGCTTTTGCACTCATACTCACTATCGCTGATTAATGAGTTTTCGTTATTTGTGCGCTTTTTCGGCGGCTATTCAATCACAGCGCGCTTTATGCGCAGCATCCAATCAGAGCATGTGATAAATAAAAATAATCATAGAACATGTTTTACAAAATCAACTGCAAACTTTATGAGGTTTAAATATCCGATGACCTACCTTAGCACATCTAGCAGCTGAGAATCTAACATCAGTAGCGAGTGCGTCATAGAGGGCGCCACTAGGTTCGCTCTCATCATCCTCGTCAGGTTTGGGAGAGTCCTCGAGGAACACCCGCGTCAGCGCCGCGGCTGCCGACCGCCACGATGAGGCTGATGGCAGCTGGAATGTGGAGCTCAATACATCACTTCTATGAACTAGTTACTGTACAGAACCTATCACATGCAGTGTTGCCAACTCATTAAATTTCAATCTGTATAACATGTTGCCAGTGTATGCAGTTAAATTAGTAAAAATGTAAAAATAGAAATTCTTAGTATATCTTTTTGTAGTACCGGAATTCCCGGGAACTGGGCTTCATTTCCCGGTACTGAAAGCGATAACATTAACCGGTACTGAAATTCCCGAGAATTCCCGGGAGCATACCCTAATCACATGCCACACAGGTGGTCTTCTGTTGCCAACTGGGTCCAACATGCAGAAACTCTTTTGAACCCAAAAAATTATTACATTTATTAATTCAAAGATGTTGGAGATATAAGGTAATCAACAATTTATAGCTCTTTACATGTATATTGGTACCTTACCAAAATAGGTCTTATTGTAAAATCAGCCTAGTAAGAACTTTAGAAAGGCCTGGTTGAAATTCACTCACAGTTCAATGAATGTAAAGTTTTTCATTTTAAACCTTTATATTATCATGGTAGCTTCATTTAGGAACTGGGGTGGCCTGGGTGATTGCTGACAGGGGAAATGCACAATACACCCCAAGTGGGACATTAGTGCAGGTCTTTTCGCCCACCACCAATTAGAATAGGCTAGTTGACTAAAAAACATTTTTTAGTCCGTCATTTACTTTATCAAAAAATATTGGATACGTATTTTTATGTTTTCAATTACACAAAAAATTACAAAGACATAGAGCGTTGACATTTCGCGTGACGTCACAAACCGTACTTTCAAGCGGTTAGTGCCGTCAAGTGCTCCTACTCCCAAACTTTGAAGCTTCTTCTCTTCTTCTTCTTCTTCTTTTCTTCTTTATCTTTCTTATTCTTCTTCTTTATCTTCTTCTTTATCTTTGTCAATTTCTATTGATTTGTAAAATAACAAAATACATGTCCAATATTTTATGATAATCTAACTGATGGACTATTTAGGATTCCTATTTTTCGACCCAGGCAACATCCCTATTAGAATGGTAGTAACAAACCAAAAAGTGATCCATAATACTGTTTAGAACTCACCTCGAAGAAAGAAGTGCTCATGGCATACTTGCCAACATTATCATCGAAGCCCTCGTCCAGGGCCTTGTCGATGTGTCCCTGCAGGAAACTGCGGAAGGTGGGGCGATCCGGCGGCGGCTCGGGCTCCGCCCCCGCACACATCTGCACCAGACCTCGGACGAGTGCACTCAAGTCTCGGGCATTACCCGAGTCATTATCTGCACTAATGTATACAAATTCTTCGTTTTTCGGTATTGCGAATAGTGATTTGGCACTGAAATGTGAGAAATGATGAGATTAATAGTAAAACTTAAAAACGGTAATTCATTTTTAAGCAATTTTTCTAAATCAATAAGATTTAATTGCTGTTCTAGTGCTGTAGTTCTTACCTAGGTAAGAGCTTTAAGGCTAGGACAGCTGCTCTAATAAAGTTCTTAAAGTTCGTAGGATTCTCCATGCGGCTCAATGGCTAGTCTTTTAATGAATTAATTTGTTGATTGATTTTATATGTATGTTTAAAGTTCAAATAGGAAAAGTAAAATTGGAAAAACTAGTCAGAAAATTACAAATTTGAGCGAATCTGTTTAAAGCAGTGTTATTTTATAATATAATACCAAATTTAAATAATTCCCAATTTATTGAAATTCAGTTAGTTAATAAACGTGTTATTAACTAAGTAACTTAATAAACGTTAGGTGTTCAATAATAAACTCTATAAAAAAGCTAGATTGTATTGGCTAGTTGCTGTTGGCTAGTACTTCTAAGTGAGATTTTGGTGATAAACCTATAACCTACCACTAGAATCAGCATCTTACCAAACATTAGTAATAATCCTTGTTTTCCTCAATATAAAGTACAGCTGATCCTCCGTAGCATGCTCCAACCTCTTCAATGCAGCTGGGTTCCTCCTGAGTGGAGCCGGGGCACGTCTGAAGTGGAACAGCAGGCGAGGGCAGCATGTCCGCCCGTGAGTTTCCCATGTGCCTGTCGCTTCAATCTCGGAGAGAGCTGCTGTGATGCGGGTTGTTAGTTCTGTTCTAAATTATATGACATTAAGTTAAAGATATTTATGCTTTGTAATATATATTCGAATACCTTCAAACTAGCAATTCTTGTATATATGTGCATATATAATCTGAATCTCTGAAACAGCTCCAATAATTTTCATGAAATTTAGTATGCAGGGGTTTTCAGGGGTAATAAATCGATCTAGCTAGGTTTTTTATAGACAACATTGTTATAACTGTGATTTCAGGCACTGAAAAACTGCTACAATATCATTCGAATACGAAGGTAAATTTGCCCACCATCTACAAGGTTATGATAGCTCGGTGGGATGGGACGGTCACAAAACCAGAGGACCCGGTTTAAGTCCAGATGAGATGATTAATTCTTTCACTCTTTTTTTTAAGATCTTTCTTTTGTGAGAAAAAATTGGGGCCAAAAAATTTCCAAAAAATATGATATACCAATAAAAAAACACCAAGCAAAGCTCGGTCATCCAGGTCCTATTTAACAATATGTAAACTTACCTATAAGCATCTATAGCTTTAAACAGCTGCAGGTATCCCAGATCAAATGTAGATGTGGGAAATGAGAGCACCACAATATGGCACAGCTGAAACAGCAGTGCTATAACTTTACATGAGTCTGCTGCAAGTTCCCCTGAGGCCACGAGCCAGTGCGCAGCATCAGCATCTTTCTCTGTGCTTTTGGAGTTCTCATCGAGGTTGGCGGTAAGCTCAGCAAGGCGTTTGGTGTCAAGATATGTAACTGCATGAAGGTATAGTATGCCTCGACGTTCATCCCAGTAGCATTCTATGCCATTCTGAATAAAAACATGTTAAGTTAAGAGAGTTTAACAAAATGTACTTATAAAAACTTTTTCAAGTGTGACAAGGATCCCATGAGTTCTAGGGTGAGAGAATAAGCTTACCTCATCGCTTTGAGCAGCAGGTATGAGTGGAGTTGCTTTGTTTGGGTATCTATAGGGAGATTTACCTATAACGCCGACTACCACAATCCGCTGCTTCTTTGAAAACTCAGGTATATTGTGAAGCGAAAACACCGTCATATTTTATGGCTAATAGGAGAAACACGACACATAATAATAACTCTAAAAATATTTGTGTAATATTTTATATAGTTTTAATTCTTTCGAATAATAAGTCTAATTATTATCAAAGAGAATATAAATACTACATTATTATTGCACAACTGCACAAATCAGCTGGCAATACTGGCAAAACAAATGACATTTGTTTGGCATTTTTGGCAATGGCAAGCAAAGCAAGATTGGCATTTGGCAAGATTGACAACTATGACATAAATGATATTGACACCTCAGATTGACACTAACAGCCAAAATGACTGATAAAACTTTATGAAACTTAAAAACATGGAGAATAGCGTGAGAATAGATAGACTCTAGCTTTAAAATCTCATTTAATACGCATTTAATTTGATCTTCAATCTTTCCCCTACTGCCTGACTTTTATGTAATATTTAGGGTTCCGTACTCAAAGGCTACCAAATCCATCCGTCAAATACTGGTACCGTCTAAACCGTAAAAGGTAAACGGCTCAGACTACCATAAAAAGCCAGACGGATTCGTGCCGAACACACGAGTGAACGCAAGTTCAGTAATACTAAATGCTTGAGTAATAAGTTTCCGCGCTCAGTCCTGCATAGTCAATACAGCATGATTACTACATAAGCAGATGACATCGTCATTATGCAGAGACGCTGCAGGACCTACAAAGGATGTTGAATGGCCTAGCTGATTCTTCTCGTTGCATTGGTCTCCGGATGAATTTGGATAAAACCAAAGTCATGTACAACGAGCACGTTGTTCCGGAACCGATTGCCGTAGATGGAATCCCACTCGAAGTAGTAACGCAGTATGTTTACCTATGGCAAACGCTGCAACTAGGCAAACACAACTTCGAGAAGGAAATCCAGAGAAGAATTCAGCTGGGCTGGGCAGCATTCGGAAAACTCTGTCGAGTTTTCTCGTCGCCTATACCGCAGTGTTTAAAGACAAAAGTCTTTAACCAGTGCGTCCTACCTGTGATGACATACGGAGCCGAGACGTGGACACTCACAGTTCGACTGGTCCACCAATTTAAAGTCGCTCAGCGAGCTATGGAGAGAGCTATGCTCGGTATTTCTCTGCGGGATCGAATCCGGAACGAAGTAATTCGCCAGAGAACTAAAGTTATCGACATAGCTCAACGGATTAGTAAGCTGAAGTGGCAGTGGGCTGGTCATATCTGCCGCAGGACTGATAACCGCGGGGTGCGGGTCGGAACACCTCCTCGTGGTGTACCCTGGGTATCGGCCGACAACTTTTCCTAGTTTACTGGGTTAAGTTGTCGACCGATAGCGAAGTTCCGACGTGAGGGGCTCCTCCGCGTGTCCGTCTGATATTTAGCAGAGGGCACAGTGTGACGGGGCAGGGCGGGCTCGGTGGTGGGAGCCGCCCGGTGGTGGGGCCGAGCATATGCTCGAGCCAAGTGGAGGGGCTGGTGACGGCCGATGGAGGGTTTCTCGCATGTCATTTTGGCGTGCGAGGTGGACGGTGGACAGTGTACGAGTAGGGGTATGTGCCCTTCGCACACTAGTCATTTGAGGGACGGAGGGTGTGTGGCGTTGCACAGAAGTGCGCGTGCCGCATTCCTCTGTAATAGAGGGGTGCACTTGTGTAACAGGCCGTGGGTCCAATGGGCCGAGTGGTGGGGCCGGCGACGGTCGAAGAGTGGGATTTCGCATGCCACTGGCACTGGCATGCGGGTCGAACAGCGGACGGTGTGCGAGTAGGGGTATTTGCTCTTCGCACACATGTCATCAGAGGGACGGAGGATGTGAGGCCAGGTGCCACACTCCTCTGTCATTGTGGGGTAACTGGTGGAGGGTCGGGGGATTCTCCAACGGCTTGCACTCCCCACATGACGGTTGAGGGTTGACCTTGGTGAGCAGGGTCAGCCCTCCGCAGCGGCAGAGGCCCATTTGGGTCTGCCACCGGGGCAAGTTGGTGAATGCTGGCGCAACCCCATCTTGCCCCATCACTGTGGATGACGGCTCACCCCAGGTTTTTAGTGCGGTATCCTGCCCTTCAGGCAGCGAGTCCCACATAACTATCTCGCTCCCCCGGGTGAGAGGTATCCATAAAGGATTTTCCTGGGTCAAAAAAAAAAATGACTGATAACCGCTGGGGTAGACTTGTCCTTGAGTGGAGACCGCGAATCGGCAAACGCAGCGTAGGACGTCCTGCGACCAGGTGGAGCGACGACATACGCAAAGCGGTGGGCAGTGACTGGAAAATAAGAGCCGAAGATCGGTGTGGCGCACCTTGGGAGAAGCCTACGTCCAGCAGTGGACGGACACCGGCTGATGATGATGATGACTACGTAAGCAACGCTGCGAAATAATACCGCACGGACGCGTCCGTCCCTGCTGCCGCTTGGTAGCAAACTGAGTGCGGAAGCGTATTACTCAAGCATTTAGTATTACTGAACTTGCGTTCAGTCGGGTGTTAGGCACGGCTCCGTCTGCCTTTTTTATGGTAGTTTGAGGTAAACGGTTAAATGTTCACAAAATATGCTCTGTACTTGCTATGTACAGCTTTAACATTTTTTACATAGTTTTTTCTACTATCTGTATATTTATATAATGTACCATTGTAAACAGAGAGAGAGACTTTGGGACGGATCAATCTGCGAGCTAACACGGAAGAATCTAATACAAACGTGCTCTAGCTCCGAAGATCGTGCCCGTTACTTAGCAGTAGCAGAGTGGGAATCAGGTTTATGGCTACAGGCTCTTCCATCGCCTAATACAGGTACTTTGATCGATTCCTCATCTTTCAGAGTATCTACATCTCTTCGCTTGGGCGTACAGTGTTGTGCTCCACAGCACTGCCAGTGCGGTAGTGCCGTCAGCCGGCTTGTCACCACGGTCTCTCCTGCATTAAGAGTGCAGGTAGGATTTCTCGTCACGCTAGCCTTAATGAAATCATCCGTCGGGCTTTTACCACCATCAACTGCGCAGCAGTTTTGGAACCAAATGGCTTAATGCGTGATGATGGTCTGACGGTATGACATTAATACCATGGAAGTTGGGGCGGCCTTTGGTATGGGACGCTACTTGCGTCGACATTTTGGCACCGTCACATCTTCCAGGTACACAGAAAAAGGCTGGTGTGGCCGCAGAAGCAGCTGAGAACCTCAAAAGGCGCAAATATAGTGGTTTAGACAGCTGCTAACTATTTGTGCCTTTTAGGGTTGAGACTCTAGGACCGTGGGGACCGGGTGCACTCAGCATTTATAAAGATCTTTCCACACGGCTGGTTGAAACGACATGTATTTAGCTCAGAGACTAAGCATCGCCATTCAACGGGGGAATACAGCCAGCATTTTGGGAACTTTACCTGCTGCTAGTGGTTTGGTACATCAAATTTTAGTTTTTATGGTTTTTTATTAGGTATATTTGTTTGTTTATAGTTAGGTAGATTTAAAAATATATTAATGTATATAATATTATGTGAAAATAAAATTTAATAATGTAAACCTATATGTGCTTATAAAATAATTATACATACATAAGCACCTGTAAATTTATTATATATTATATGACAAATACTAAAAACCTAATAAAATTAAAAATTAAAGGGAGGTCCCCCATAACAGAAACTTGTTTTTTGGCGATATTGCTTAATCTAATATACCGTAATAGATATAACCTAAAATTTGCTCATAGTATATTATTATTATAGTGTATGCTATTACAACAAATAATACAAATGTAATTAAATTAAAATTTAAAGTGTCCACTTACAAGAAACGTGTTATTTCGACAAATTTTGTTCAATCTAATTTTTTGTAATTTGTATTATGGTACGGAACCCAACGTGTGCGAGTCCGACTCGAACTTGGCCAGTCAATACTGTCTAAATAGCTGTATTCTAGTTCGTCCTTCCAGACTTCCAAACACATAAAGTAAGCTGTGTTCCAAACTAGGTCACTAGGTGGCGTCAATGTAGAGCGTCTGTTTTGGTGGGCCTGGGCACGTAGTCGTGTGGTATGGAGTCAGAAACTAAAATATATAAAAGTCGTGGATGGAATATTAAGCGGATGTGGCATTTAACTAACAATAATAATATGAGAAGGATAAAACTATACAAACACTGTTATGAAAGAACGAGTTGAACAACAATTTTGTATCCTTTACCTGCGTATGCGATTAAACTGGCTCCAGCAATGTATGGAGCCAGTTTCTCGTGCACCCATTGGCTCTCACCCACTATCATGTATAACCTGACCAAATTACGTTGTTCATTTTATCTTATAGCTGGCATATGTATCACGTGTTAATCGTTTTAGTCGGGTTATATCTCTATAGCTATTTCATTCGCATACGCTAATGTTGTCTCTACATATATATACTTTCTCTATGATAAAAGTAGGGTGTCAAGTCAATAGTCAAATGTTATGTCAATGTCACTAACAGCTGTTCACACATCATATCATATGCCACCAAACCTTTCGAAATTATTTCCAAGGTTGTAAAACAATATAATCGACGCAGAATGGAGAAAAGTAATAGTTATCGCGTGTAATTTGCAGTATCGCACGCGGCCGTCGACGCTGCGAAACTGGTCTAAAAATTTGATAAGTTATCAGTGAAACAATTAGATATATTCGCATTGTACGTGTTGGGAAAGATATTCAACTATTATGACTTCAATTACTGAAGATATTTGCGAATTGTTGGATAGTTATAATGGAAGAGATAAGGTAAAGCACGCGGAAGCGATTTAGCCTTGCTATTTTATATTCACACCGGTTTTTCCAGTCAATAACCTATCAAACAGTAGGGATCAGTTTCCTGGTTCTTTATTCAAACTATTTTTATCAAAAATTTACCGAACCGGTTTCTAGTCTATTAAGTAATAGCCAAGCCCCTTGCATAGTAGGTACAATAGGGCAACATGCAATAAGCTTTGTAATACATGTATGATTTGTAAATAATATTGGAGATAATTGCCTTTCTCTAAGGTAGTAGTAGTCAGAGAGTCACTAATAATAATCTATATAAATTTCTATAAAATTTACCTTACATTGTAGCAGGTGATCGCGATAGCTTTTTCTATTTAATCTAAGGACCAAAGTATATAAACTTTATGTGACTTTATGTGTGGGCTGTTTAATTGATATATGTAAAGACTAGCTGATACCTGCGACTTAGTTCACGTATACCAAGAATTTAGTAGCCTATGTTCATCCTCATGCTTGAAATATCTCCTTGTTAAATTTCTGTAAGATCGAGTTATAAAATTTTATAATATTAGTACGGATAGTCCTAAATTCTAATTCTAATTGGTGATGGGGGCGATAAGACCTGCACCGATGTCCCACTTGGGGTTTATTGTGCATTTCCCCCTGTCAGCGATCACCCAAGCCAACCCAGCTCCTTATTAAAGCGTAGCACCGTCTCTGGCATAACGCTTCAAGTGGTGAGTAGGGATTGCAATCTGGTAATCCGGTGGATCCGGCATCATTAAACGTTTACCAGATCCAGTACGAATATATCCGATCCGGTGACCGAATCCTGTGCTAGCAATTTGTGGCAAAATAATAGGGCTGTTGTATGAGTAAGTACTTTAAAATTAAAAAAAAATAAAATTATAAAGTTACTTACTAAAATAATTGATCTGTCTGTGAAAGTGAAATTTCTAATCAGGTAGACTAAGCTACTCGTTACATTGTTAAAATGTAACTAGTTACCTACACTACTAGATTTTAAGTATTTGCTCGTTGTTTAATCTTAACTTAGGATCAGAAATAAAGTTGATTTTATACAGGTATATGTTTTATTTGTTTATAAAATACATATATTAAGTACAATGACACTTGATTAACTTACTAAATGTTCATTTTGAACCGAAAAGTGAAAATGATCCTGATTTGATCAATCTGGCTGGAACCCGTCGGATCTGGTCGGATCGATGGGAATCCAGTCGGATCTGGCCGGACTCAAAATGACTCAGGATTGAAATCCCTATAGGTGAGGGTGTTATTATTGATGGTGAAAATGATGATGGTGATAGTACATGATTAATGATATTACTTGGTATAAAAACGGTATATTATAACAGTATAAAAACGGTGACTTCCCGTCACCGGCCGTAGTATTTAGTAGTATTATTTATTTAGGTAGTATTTAGCGGAGCCATAATTTTGAAATGGTTATACTGCCATTTGTCGGTTGCCAGAGCCTTGTTTGTTGTTCCGAAGTATGCACCACGGTGAAGTCGGCTGGGAGCACTGAGGTGGTATTTGTGCTCCCTTGCATCCCGTGTTACACAACGGTTATATAGATGCATCTCTTATAATATTAAAAGCATGTATGTATTTCAAATTCAGTTAAATGATCTGTTGCTGAACCTTGCCAACAGAGAATGCTAATGAGCTAATTAGTGTGCACATTCCAAATGGTGCACTCTTATTGGCTTAAGTGAAAGGTGCAAGGTATGCTTCTCCAGTTATGTCAATATCATATCATACTAAAAATAATTTCTAAATTACTATTGAATAATTGAATTGATTTGAAACTAATCATCATAGGCCGTTAATTGTATTTTTGGCAAACACCATTTGAAATTTCCATACTACAGTGATTCTCAAACTTGATTGGGCTCTGACTCACCTAACAAAAACTGCCAAATCAGGACCCACCTCTTGGCCGTCTCAAAAAGGACATAAAATATTGTTAACGCTCAGATTTCGTAGTCTTTGAGGCCAGACGGAAGGAAATATTCGCCGCTGTGAAGCCTTATGACGTGGACTGACTTAGAGGTTTTTTTTGCAAAGTTTAAGACCCACTCAATATACGCAGTATACAATATATTGAGTGGGTCTTAAGTAGTAGTAGTGGCGGCCCAAAGTATAGCTCGCGGCCCACTGGTGGATTGCAACCCATACTTTGGGAACTCCTGCCATACTATATCCTTTTTCCCAGGTAGTTCGTCTCGCATGCTATGCCTTCAAGCTGTATGGATGTGTGCGAGACGAGAAGCCGTGGCAGGCTGCAGGCTCCAGACTGTCCAACGCCAGGCTCATGTTACGACTCTTCGATGACATTCCTATGATCAGACATACGTACAACTATGGATTGGGTAGACATGTAAGTTTATAGATGGTAAATTTTCTTAATCGGCTTTAAAATTTCACACATTTTGCACATTCTCAATATGTATGTGTTCTATGTTGATTGAACTGCTTTTCTTACTGGTGTTGAACTGGTTTTTCAATTGCAGAACTGTTCTATAAAATTGTTAATATAATAATTTGAAATAGTTTACAACGAAAAAAACCGACTTCAAATGCCGCGCTAGTCATCTTTAGTAACAAGTTTGAGATGTTTATCGTCTTATCTCTGAGATACTTATCAGATTAAGATAAAATTAAATAATTAATTATGATTAAAACAACCGACTTCCATGCCCCGCGAGTCGATGTCAGTAGCAAGTTTGAGATGTTTATTGTCATATCAATGGAGATAATTATCAGATCTCGGTTAAATTACAATGGGACCAACTCGGAAACGTACCCTACCGATTAAAAAAAGAATAATTCGAATCGGTTCACAATTGACGGAGTAATCGCGTAACATACATACAAAAAAAACATACAGACGAATTGAAAACCTCCTTCTTTTTGGTAGTCGGTTGAAAATGTAAAGGGTGGTCCTTTACATTTTCAATGATGAATTCTACCTATGACAAAAATAATCATTTAAATGGGTTCACAATTTACGGACTAATCGCGTAACAAACAAAAAAATATATATATACAGAAGAATTGAGAATCTTCTCTTTCTTTGGAAGTCGCTTGAAAAATAATAAATGCATGTAGGTACATATTTTTTTACCCTACCGATTTCATTTTCAGTTATACTAGCATTGAAATAGAGTTTAATTTGCAGGAGAACTCTACTATAGCAGCAGTTCTGGGTGTCCTAGCTAATGCAGTGGACCAGACCTTCTTGCCAGTGGAGAAGGCTTGCTGGCTCCACGACGTGGGTATCCTCAAACTGAACCCCAGATCTGCCTACATCTTGGAAACATTCAGTACAGCGCTTTGGGCAGCTAGCTTGTGCATATCATTCGTACAGTAAGTATATTAACTTTATAGATTTTCTTATAGATTGGAGCTTTACCTGCTATTATTACAAGCTTTTAACAAGCGGCATAAGTCCAATGGCTAAGGTGTCGGCCTGACGATCGAGAGGTCGTGAGTTCGATCCACCCATTGCTCTATTGACGTGAACCCACTTAAGACACAAGATCTAATAAGTATCTACAGAGATATGACGTTAGGCGTCTCAAACTTGCTACTGAAACTGAATCGCGTGGCATGGAAGTCGGTTGTTTTAGTTTTTAAACTATCTTAACACTCTCACCGCCATGTGGTATGCCGGCCGCCCATACAATTTTAAGTGCAACAAGCTATTGTTGATTTTTGAATTTGTTTCGGCAGGCCATGTCGGCACGGCCGGCGCCCTATAGATTTCGCGCCTAAACTATTACATTTTTTTCCGTTTCTTACTGTTAATCAGGCAGGCCATCCGTGTAAATAGGTGAATTGGCCGCGCGCCGCCCACGAATTGTTTTTGATTCCATATTGGGCAGACCAAAGAAAAAAAATCTATTTTATTTCGTCGGGTCACAGCGGACCACTCGACCTGCTGATTAAGTTTACGGCGTGTCCTGCCGGCGTGCCACTAGGCGTGCCGCAAAAGTTTTCTTCAATGAAATGTGGCGAGTTGCAAAGGAAATGGGATGGGCGGTGCGCCGCTTACATGGCCTGCTGCTTTAGAAGACTGTATACATGCGTGGCGGTGAGAGTGTTAATTATGTGATACAGCCCTCACGGCATTACACTGACAGAGACAAGATTGTTCGGTCTTTGTATAATTAAGATAGTTTAAAAACTAAAACAACCGACTTCCATGCCCCGTGAGTCAATTTCAGTAGCAAGTTTGAGACGTTTATCGTCATATTTCTGGAGATACTTATCAAATCTCGATGCAATTACAATGGGACCACTTCGGAAACGAACCCTACCGATTAAAAAAATAATCATTCAAATCGCTTCACATTTGATGGGTTAATCGCGTAACAAACATACAAAAAAAACATACAGACGAATTGAGAACCTCCTTCTTTTTGGAAATTCGGTTGAAAATTGTAAAGGAATCCATTTATCTTTACATTTCTTGCAGGAAACGTACCCACACCTAATTCCTTATCCATATCAGTGTTTGATTGAAGTTTACTTACCAAATTTCTGTTTATCGCTAAGCAATTGTAAAACGTGTGAAATCGGACATTGCAAGGTAACTTCTGGTACGACGTTCCGCAGTCATGACCATAAGTCATAAAATTGCTGAACGAGTTTTCATGAGCTGAGCGATTAAGACACCTATCAAACAAAAAAAATTCAACCAAAATCGGTTCATCCGTTTGGGCGCTACTACGATGCCACAGACAGACACACAGATACACACGTCAAATTTACAACTCCCCTTCTTTTTTCGTCAGGGGTTAATAAAGTAGAACTGTACCAACTTAGAGATTTTTTTACAATAAAACGCAACATAAATCTAATTTTACTCAAAAGCAATAGAATATATTGTAAAAAAACTAATTCGTCTTTTCAGAACATCGCGCTCAATTCGGCAACTATGGTGGAGTAGAGATTGCCTCCAAAACTCATCAGAAGATGGCGGGGCAGAGGCGCGCCGGAAACTCGACATCCGGCTAATGCTGCAAGCCGTCGTAGCCGGCAAGTTGTGTCTAGACATCACTCATGCAGTCAGCTGTTTGCCGGAAGGATGTCTTTGGGGGGAGAAAATTGGCGGAACTAAAGTCGCAGCAATAGCTACGACATCTTCCATTATAGGAATAGCTATGTACTTTGCGAGGAAACGATTGCTAAAATAAAGTTTTAATTTGTAATTTTTGCATAGATAATATATACGGGGATATTATATACGGATCTTGAATGGAATTGAATAGTTAGTCAGGGCCTGATGGTGTAAGTGGGAGAATGATCGGTTTTGATGCCATAGGTACCGAATTCAATCCCCGCCGTGCACTAATGGATTTTTCTATCGAAAAATGTATGTGCGCTTTCATAGTGGCTCTCCGGTACCTTCACCGGAACATTGTTAAGAAACCAACAACCTCCGCAACGTGGTAGGACACTATCTAGTGTCCGCCTGGCCAGCTACCACCCCCAAGTTAGAAAATCTGTCGCCAAACATCTAATGTGTTCCGGCTGCTATCCTTGAGAGCCAGTTCCCATTCTAGGCCTAGCGTCCTACTATCCTCGACCGCATCATCACTTAGCAACAGGTGAGATAGTGGTCAAACGCTAGCCTATAAGATATAAAACAAAAGTTAAAGCTGATCATAGATAATAGCATGGTTATATGGTTAAGATGCCTAGAGGCAAGCATTTGACCCTTTACTTACTCGATAATAAGAGTCGGCGATGTTAAATTCAAGGTACAATATTTCTATTTTTGTAAAGGTATGTGTTTAGTTGGTAGGTTCATGGCAGTATGACAGACGTGATCGAGTGAAAGGCGGAAATAACAAATGTATTGAAGGTTTATCTTGTATTCCATAAACAGCCTGCTAGAGTATGTGCAAAAAGAGAACCGTCGCAAAAATTGAGGTCGCGTCGGTCGTCGGTCGTTTTAATTTACTGTTTTTGTTGCATTGACAACGCTGCTGTCATTACTAGTACGACTGAAAATGTTTGATACCTTGGTAGGCACTCTTATCATTATCGTGTGCCACTAGGTAGGTATGTACCTTCCTTCCTTACCTTTGAATGTTAGTTCATCGTAACGCCACGACGGTTTTCTTTTTGCACAGACTCTATCTACTTTGTAAAATGCATTTACCGCTCGTTTATATGAGTGACTTAGTGTACACTGTTTACAAACAATATTATTTAATATTAGCCTTCGAAACGGCTTGACCGATTATGGTTATTTTTATACAAAAGCAACAATCAACACAAATATTATAAATGCGAAAGTCAGTTTGTATATTTGTTTGTTTGTGTCCTCTTTACGGTCAAACGGCTGGACCGATTTGGCTGAAATTTTGCATAGTGGTAGTTAATATGGTGGAAAAGACATAGGATACTTATCAATGCGGGCGAAACCGCGGGGCCCAGATAGTATGGATATATGTATATTAGGGGAGAACTTTTTGTTATCTCTGATTCGGGTGACACATTGGAGAGTTGCCATCAAATCGCATTTCGGATACATATATATGCACACCTATGTACCCATATATGTCTCCTGCCACAGATTATATAATAATGACAATAAGTGAAAAAAAAACAAGTAAGAAAAGAAAAATAAGGTACTAAAAAGAACTTATATATATTTTGTGCAATACATCATTATCACAATCATCTCAAATCATACAATCATAAGTACTTACTTAAGAGGAAACACGGTGTGCAAGGAATTTGAAAATAGATATTTTAAAGAAACTATTGCCGTCGCGCAGTGCATGTACAACCAACAAGAGTGCGATAGGGACACCAGCAACTCAGACCCAAGTTACCTAAAAAAAATTGACTTTTGAAAAAGAAAGTTTCGTATTCCCCTGTTTTCTCCTCAAAGTTGATCCTATCAAATTATTTTTTGCACAACATTTTTGCAGATGCACGCATCCGTGCTCCTAAACTTTTTTATTGTTTTAACACATTTCAAGTTTGTCTGGTCACAGTTTAGATCAGGACAGTAAAATAGGAAATTGTTCAGGATTTTGAATTTTGGTCATATTTCTTTTTGCAAATTGACAGGGACGTAGCTCCAGCAGACCTTGATTTTTATAGAAAAAAAATTGCTCTAGAAGCATTTTCTAGGGAAGTAACAGGGCAATACATTTGTATGGAAAAATGCACCCCGCGTTTCTTCTTAATTTGTTCCTAAAGATATGTGAAAATAATTAATGTATATAAAGTTGACAAAGAATAGACTTCCTAATTGTATTGTATTGTATATATAAGTTATAGCATAGATTCTATATGGCTTATTTACTTAGAAAAGTATATTAGAACCATACAGATGTAAATATTGGTTATTTTATAAGTTTGTATATATTTATAATAGTATTTTTTTTATAAAACTAATGTACTTACATTGTCCGCAGCCAACTGACGAGTTCAGAGTTAAATAATATTCATTACTATTTTTTGGTTAACTCGTAAGATGTGATGACAAAATTATAGTATAATTTATGAATATAATGTTTGGTTGTTGTGAATTCGATTATATTTCATGTGATTATAACGTAAACATATCTGTATTATTTTATGCTAGCGACCCGCCCCGGCTTGTCCTAACGTCCCCCACTGGGGCCCATTGGGGGACGTTGGGAATAAACCCTTCGTACGTTTATTAACAAAGTCCCCCGCCTTTGGCTTGACATTTTCAAATCGGTCGGTTACTTAATTAGGGTCAATTCATACTAGAACAGAGACGGAAGCGCATCGAAGCGTCGTTCTGAAACTAAACATAGCAAATTCACACTTAATCTCCACAACATAATACACATATTTCTTCTACGATTAAAAAAGAGACGCGCGTTCGACAGAATTCGCGCAACGGAGCGCAACAAACGCTGATTGGTGCTTACTTGTAAAGAATTTGACGCTTCGATGCGCTTCGACTCTGCGCTAGTATGGATTGACCCTTAGTGAAGACCGATTAGATATAGCTAGGCCGATCGCTAGTGTGTGCACTGCCATACATCTTTCCCAGTTCCCTTTATAGGCCTAGCGCGCTACCATTCCTCGATCGCATCATCACTTACCAACAGTGAGATAGTGGTGAAACGCTAGCCTATACGATTAAAAAAAATCTTCATACCGACTGTGGTCTTCAGGGGTTTTAAAGCAAATTCTTCGATGACCCAACGACAGAGACAAATAGCAGCCCTCTTTCATGTTCGGCGATATGTTGGATTCATTACCTTCAACATATCGATCGCCATCATGGGTACCGAGTGTGTACCGAACTCGAAGCGCGTAAGCATGACTCGCGTTCCGACCGTTTGTATGGAGTCACAATACTGTTATATTATATTACCCTGACATAGTTATACAAGTTTTATATCAATAGTTACACACAGTGACAGTACACTTAAAAACGTCAATAGACAAATTTAAAAAATCTCAATAAATTCAAAATATATACAATTAATTAAGTTCAGATATGTTAGTAATAAATAAATAATAAAATAATATTAAATAAATAAATATTATATTATAAATAAATAAATAATATACTCTTATGATGCAAACTTATTGGTGCCTGTGAATCTAGATGCAAGACGCTGCGAAGTAGTGAATTTATTTATTTATTTACTATACTTTAAATATAACATAACAGATACTTAAACCTAAAGCGTTATATCTAATACTTACAATAAAAAAAACAATTATACTTATATCTATTTACATAAATTATATCTACGAAAAATTATAAATCAAAACATTAACGAAAAATAAAATTATCACACATATAAAACAATAAGAGAATAATATATATAATTAATTGAAAAACTAACTTCAAACGCCGCGCTAGTAATGTGTTGAAAAGTGTTAGTAATGTGTTTAAAGTTTAATGTGTTTTTCTCCATATCTCTGGAGATACTCATCAGATCTCGATGAATTTACAATGGGACAAACCTAGGAGTATATTCTTCCGAATAAAAAAAAATTGAAAATCGATCCACAATTGAAAAAGCAATCGGTGAACATACTAAAAAAACAGATGAACTGATAACTTCCTCCTTTTTGAAGTCGGTTAAAAAGATGAACGTCGTTTTACTATTTTCATTTCATTTACAACTATTATATTATTAATGTGTTTGCTGCTATAATATTAAAAAAAAACATGCATATCGCAACTGTTTTTGGCAAGCTTGCTGGCAGTGGCACAGATTATATAATAGTTGCAGCGGTCGGAAATAAAGAGCTGAGGACCGAGCTCAGTGGCATGATATAGGTGAGGCCTATCTCCAGCAGTGGACAGAGATAGACTTATCTGTTGATGAACTGCTATCAGTAATGGCCACAAATTTTTATATTTGCTATTTTTCACCGACTTCACAAAAGAGGAGGATGTTCTCAATTCGTCGGAGGGTGAAATGCAGAATAGATGTACCGTAACAAAATCGTTATTAAACTGAGATTGCAACGAAACTGATAATGAAAGGGTGAGATCACAGTTAGTATACTAAATAGTCATGTAATATATCATATAATAATAACATATACAATGTCAAACAAAAAATAACATTTAAATATTACAACAAAAACTCATGTTGTGGACGAAACCTTAGTGCAACGAAACTGAGAGCTCAGTTTCGATACGTAACGAAACGTTACGAAACTGAAAAAATAAACTGAGAAATCCTAACCTCAAAAATATTTCCTACCAAAATCGCTATTGATTTGACAATAACTTGTATCCCAGCGGTAATTATGTCTTACGCAAGATAAATAAACAAATAACTTATGAATTATACTCACCGGAAATAGGAAAATCGCGTTAGTAACCCTGATACTGATATTTAACAAAATGCGTGTCTGATACCACCCACGAACTGCGAAGCAAAAAATACGGCCATCTTACTGTCAATATTTTGACATAGCTTGAGAAAGTGTTGCCATTTTATAAAAATGCAATCTAATGTTAGAATTATTGTTGTATTTGTGACCAAAATGTCGTTACTATCCCTGAGTTACGAAATTAACAAAAATGGAGACAAACATTAAGTACGCTAAATCTTATATCTAGATCGTTTCCTTTTTGCACAGCCTATTTCAATTTATTAATTTAGATAAGAAGTGGTGATTTTAACCAAAAATAAGGTCAAATTAAACTAAGAAAAATTTGTTTACTGATATACAAAATTGACAAATAGTGGAGAGATATTTCAAATTTGTATGAAAGTTATTTAGTATTATATTGAAAAAAATATATAATTCTTGCCTGATTGCATGCATCAAAGTAAATAAAAAAGGGGCTTTTGGACAATAAATACACTACTCAGTATTATGAAAATAATTTTAATTACGAAACGAGAAAAGACGGTATCTTATTTCAAACTTACGGGACAACTTAAATTGTATCTATGTACATCTATTCTGCATTTCACCCCGGAATCTTTTTTTAAATTTATTTTCACCGATTACTCCAAGACGCCTGAATCGATTTGGAAAATTATTTTTTATTTTTTGTTGACTTTACAGATGGTTTTTTTTTTGTTTACCATTCATCGAGGTATTTTCAGTATCAGTATATCCAGAGATGTGGAGATAAGCACCTCAAACTTGGTGCTGAAAATTAATAACGCGGCATTTGAAGTCGGTTATTCTAGTTTTTTAAACTATCTTACTCGTAGGTAAATGATTTCAGATAAACTATTCATTACATAACGGGCCTTCTAAAAACTAGCATCTACGTTTACAGAAGCATAATTCGTCAAAGATCATATTTATCAATACCTTCACGAAAAGATAGAATTGACTGTTCAATGTTGATACGTTATCGTTAAAGATTTGATAAAATATTTGTTGTGACGATATGTAATGGTGGATTACTAGGATGGTATTGTGTCGTGGGAAGGTGAGAAGTCATCATGGAGCTTGTCGACGAATTTTGTGGTTTGTTGCAAGCGCATGCCAACAGAGATAAGGTGATTATCTTTATTACATTTTTGTGTCTTTTTTATCTTTATATGTCAAGTTAGTTTTTAAATTGCTTTGGTTGATGGCAGTTAAGTCTGCTGCGAGAATGTTATGAGATGAAAAATGTGTAGATTAGATTATGCGGTTCTGGTTATTTAATAGAAAGTGTTTCTTATTAATATTTAACCCTTCTTTTTTATATAAAAATATGCACATACTCGTATCTAGTTATTATTGTAATTGTGAGATATTTTTCGAGCTTGATGCAGATCTGTTATATTTAATTAAATTATAAATTGGTAGCAACCACCAATCTCTATCAGGTTGACTGTAGGCATTAGTGTTTCCGCGTAATTACCTGAGTAAATATAGGTATGTTTTTAAATGAGTTATGGACTAGAATATTTGATTTATCTAGCAAAAAATATATAGGTACAATATATATATATTCTAGTGGATATACTTGAACATAATTTATTTATTTAAACAACTTAAAAATAATTACCTAATGACAATAGCAAGATTATATAGGTATAACACAATACATAAACATAAATAAAAGACTAAGGGCCAGTTTCACCGGCTCCTGATAGCCCTATCAGGAACTAATCTGACACATTTTTAACAGCTTTTATATGGCGTCATCTGTCAGATAACTATCTGTCACTTTATCATGGATCGGTGAAACTGGCCCTGAACCTAGGTCACTACCGGTAATGTTCCCAAAAAGCTAGCGAAATTACCTCGTTGTTATAGCTACTATAGCTAGGCTCATACGTTTAGATACGAAGATTTTAAACGTACATACGTAGATTTAAACAAAAATATATACCTACCGTATTGGAGATAACCTAATATTACATTCTCCATGGGTTACTGTCTGGTAGAGAATGCTCTTAGCGATAAATCCACCCATTGTTAACCCATCTTATAATCTTAGTTTTAAAGTTTGTTTTATTTTGAAATAAAGGGTTCATCTATCTAATACATATATAGATATTACTTTAGAAAGTACTTACAAGCACTTGGTTTTTGTGCTTTCGGTTACACACTCCTTTATTTTATTTCAAGGTGTTAAACCTAACATGCTACGCGCTAAAGTTCGTGGGGTCGACAGCCCAGCGTCAAGACCTGATGACGGCCAGTGCTCGGTTCGCGGCTGCTCGCTCCACCATGCGACTCTTCGACGATGCAGCCGCCTTGAAGGTTGCACTCAGCTATGGATTTGGGAAGCAGGTAATAAAAATCAGTATTACAATTTATAAACAAGCATTTATTTTCGCTCATAATACAATACTGATCTCCCGCTCTTTTCTCTCTAACCACAGAGTCCCTAGCTCTATATTCTATTTTGACCGCTAGAGGCGCCACCCGCTCTGTTAGACGCACCATGCAGGTTTTATTACAGCAAAACGATAACACAGGTAACGAATTGCAGTTTAGATAATAGGCGGTTTCCTCACAGCAGCTCAAACGGGCGATCTAGCCTTATTCGATAAAGCCCAATATTATCAACGGGTCTCTTCAGACTTGATCTCAACTTCAATTCAATTAGCAGACGCTACTTGCTACTTATGCTTACTGCACCTACTCAGTTTGCCGCTAATGGCTGGCCGATTGATTGATTCGACCATTTTATGATGTTCTCATATTTCTTTCTCTATAAGGCTTACTATAGATGTGAGTTGTACATTACTATTACTAGTCTTATTAACCCCTTCAACTAAGCTAAATTATGCTTGTGTCAATTTTAATATTATCATATCGGATTTAAACTTGACCAAGTGAAGAGACACCTCAGAGACGTAGCGAAACACTTCAACGGAAGGCAATCAATTGCAGGTTATTGTACAGTTATGAGTTCCATTTGGATTCCTTAAGCCCTCACCCTTTTGGTTGTACTTATAAAGTTATTTTGCAGTATTTGTACATAGATATCTGTGGTAGTATACCTACCTACGGTAGTTTTGCAAATTTTCAGAAAACAGAAATTCGAATATTATTCTCACTAAGCAAAAACTACATTGTCTGCATTTGTCAGCGTTATGCAGGTAGGCAAATAATATCTTATTTGCCTTCCTACAAACTAAAACAACCGACTTCCATGTCCCGCGAGTCAGTTTCAGTAGCAAGTTTGAGACGTTTATCGTCATATCTCTGGAGACACTTCATCAGATCTCGATGAAATTACAATGGGCCTACCTCGAAAGTGTACCCTACTGATTAAAAAAAGAATTATTCAAATCGGTTCACAATTGACGGAGTAATCGCGTAACATACATAAAAAAAAACATACAGACGAATTGAGAACTTCCTCCTTTGTGGAAGTCGGTTGAAAAGAGCTTGAGACCGAGCTTTTAGTCACTTTTTTGAAAGAGGCTTTTGCCCAGCATTGTATTAAAGTCTGGAGAAGGCTTATTGTTACGATAACGTAGGTAATCTAGCCCGGGTAAAACGAAGACAGCCCCGGATCTACGATTTCTACGAACCGAAACTTGATAGGGGTGCCCCCTCTCCAGGGTTTGAGATAAATTACTAAAAAAACCATACATATATAATGGTTGGTATTTTTTGTGAATGGGACAATAAAAAGCCGTTAATAGTGGTAGTTTATTGCCTACAAGTCGCAGTGGGCCAACCTGATTTTGGCGCCCAGGAAACTGCCGCCCGGATCAGGTGCCTCCTCCCCCCTTGGCCCCTAGATCCGGGGCTGAACGAAAACTGTAGGTCTAAATTCCAGGACGGTCCAATCTGGGGCGCTGTAGGCGTAGCCGGCAACGTGTTCACCCTGGGCTACCTGCAGGCGGAGAAGTTAGGCTGGCTGGTCGACACCGGCGTACTCAAGGTCTCCAAGGAGACTGAGTACTGGATCAAGATATTCCACAAACTGTTCTGGTCCTTGTACGCTTTTGTTGGGTTTGTCAAGTGAGTTAATTGCAACCGTATATGTATACCTATTAGTTAATAGCTGAGTTTTCATAACGGAGATAACCGCTGAATTATTGCGAATCACGATAGACAGCAGCTCAACTGTTGTAATTAGCATATCTAATTGGTATCGCCATTCGCCAACCAGTTGTTATTATTATTAAGTACCTAGTGATACTCAGCAATATAGCGGAAGGAAAATACAGTATGTGTCAACGGAACAATCATCGTTTACTCGATCTCAAGACCACGTCCTAAAGAGGGAGATAGGAATCGGCCAATCGACCCTTTATACTTACTTATGTCTTAGTTTGTCATTTGGACAATGTTGGCATAGTACTATTCGTAGGAATGCCATATAGGTAGGTACTGATTTGAGGTAGAAGTACCTAATCAGATTAGATAAATTATCAATGTCAGGAGCAAATAGACAGAAATATCTCTATTATTTATACTGGAATTATCTGAATGCTAAAGTCAATCGTAAACGCTTCTCGATATGAAAATTATACTTACATATGTAAGTAATAATAAGTAAGTGGACAATGGCTACAGGAGCTGTAATGTACATACATTACAGCTCCTGTAGCCATTGTCCATACGAGGCAGGCGTCAGCATTTTACGATGGAAGGAAGGATTCATTAACGTAGTTGAATCCTATGTCTGTGGTTTTGAGACTCGCCGTTGAAGTACCTAACTAATACGTCGTAGGTATCAATATTTTTACAGTAAACATTACAACTAAGCGAGGAATTTTGCTTAGTTCCTTCGTATATTAGTTTAATATTCTGTACATGAATACGCTAGATTAGAACTACGATAACTACGAGTATTTATAGGTTCGCACGTATCTCTAATCGTTTAGAATGAACTCCTTAGTTCTTTATTGGGTTGAGGAAGATGCACATGCTATAGTGACATAATAACTGCCTCTCCCTCTTTAGTTAATTCGATGTTATGTGCCCACAGAATAAATATTAGTGCAAGTACAGTACAGTGGCGCAGGTCTCCAAGTATGACAATCTTTCCTCCTCTCAGACTCTCGACACAGATTTATTAATAGTTCCTTCCGGCTCTTGAACCTAATCAAAGATCTTTCATCCGCAGATCAGTCCGCGCGCTCCACGCCGCCTCAAAAAGGCTGAAATCGCCTCAAGCTACAAAGTGCGCGCCAGCTCGCTTCGCCCTCGCTTCTCTAACGAGCAGCAAGCTCCTCTTGGATACGATCCACGCCGTCACCTGGCTGCCTCCAGGGTGGCTGTGGGGCGGAGCTGTCTCCGCGCCCAAGGCTAGCGGGGTAGCCACGCTGGCGGCTGTCATGGGGCTCGTTATACATTACCAAGGGAAGAGACTGTTGCCGCGGTAATGGGTAGGTGGTTCTTGGTTTTTGAAGCAGAGTCCAGTATTTATTATTGATAGGAATTGTGTAAAACTGTGTTTGGGGTTCAAACTCGCATCGAAAAACACTAAAGCGTTTCACATACGGTAGCTATAATGTATATTTTAATCAATCAATCAATAATTTATTTGGTAATAAAATGCATCCGTAAACACTACCCAATAAACTTACGCTATGCAATAAATTAGTGGAGAATGCAGGTGATTTGAGGGTCTGTTCTTTATCATCATCTGATTTCTAAACACGACTACTTCTCGCGGATATAATGTAGTACATTACATCCCGGGATGTACTTATAGCTTTAAATTATCTTAAGGTACCACACACACATGACACAAAGCAAGTAATGTAATGTATTTTTGCGTTATGAGCGCGGCGAAACGGGAGGCATTGCAAGCCGCTCCGACATGTCAGTCCGCCGTCAACGCTCAAACTTCTCCTCCCCCGCCTGAAACGGTTACGGTCAAACTATACCTACCTACCGTATTCAAGGTGCTTGAAGATTGCGCAGGGCTTTGTGTGTTATGGATTCCCATAAGGCCATTCTTATAGCGCTATACGACCACACACACAAACCGGGCACCTGTATGTATACGTACACAGATGTATGGAGGATATCTTAACTGGCGTCCGCTTGGTTGCGAAACTAGTTTGAAGGGATAAGGCTCTAAAGCTGGCGTCACACATTGTGTTTTATTTTTCTAAAGTGTATTTCAAACTACGCTATACTATTCCGCTATATAGTACAGCATGACAAGCAAATAACAAGCAAACCGGCTCATAATTAGCTAAGTGTGAACGTGTTCTAAATAAATGTATGGTGAGCGATATTGTTGTGATATGAACGTGCTGTGAACTATATGCTATAAGCTATTATATTATAGCGTAAGTCTGAAATGCGCTTAACAATGAGTGTTCAACCAAAAACTTTGGAACTAACAATTTCGTGGTAGGTACTTATGAAATATGTTGTCTTGCAATTGTAGTTCTTATTTCTTTGTAGATTTATATCTGGAAATCTAATCCCAATTAGGGATCAATTAGGATAAAAATAGATTTATTCAAATGAAATACTACTTCACTGTAAGCATCTGTAAGTAAAGAATTTAATTTAAAACATTAACTTAATTTTGTCATTATAAAAATTAGTTAATTTGTTTTTCTTTATTGTGTAAGGAACATTGTTGCTACTTTAAATATTTGTAATATAAATATATCTATTTAGATATTTATTTTGTTTGTATAAAAATTACCATTACTACTACTTATACCCTTAAAATTAAATCACTTGATATAAGTAATTAAACATATACATATACATAACAAATAATTATAAATGGTGATATGATTAAACATAAAAATAAAACAACAATGTAAGAAAAATATATTTCTTTTATTTTTATAAAAATATGGCATACTATGAGCGTACAATTATTGAGACATACTCGTATTCCGTAGTATTTATTATTTTCTAACAGCAAAAAGGTGTAACAATACTTACGTAAATATGAAACAAAGTAACGATATAAGTAATATAACCAGGTAAAATACATATAATAAAAACTATATAATCATTATATTCGTATAAATAGACAAATATAATTTACATAGAGCGGCAATAGCCCTATGGCTAAGGCGTCGGCCTGGCGATCGAGAAGTTGTGAGTTACCTACCCGTTGCACTATTGACGTGAACCCACTCCAGACACAAGCATACTTAGGTTAGTTGGAGGGGTTAACAAGACTACTAGTAAAGTGCAATGAACTATCCTAGTAAGTATACGTTTTTAGGTTTTCATGGTCACTGACACTATTATTAAAACAACAAGTTTTTATTATATATGAGTTTCTCATATATAATAAAAACACGGTAAATATCCCGTTAATAGTTCCTACTAAGTTTTATAAAAACAAATAAAAATAATAATATAACTTTAAACTATCCAGACAGATTGTTGCCGAACACGTGAGTGTCTGTGATTGATTGCTGTGTGTGCATGTCACACAGAGCCACGTACTTTATACACTGTCTGTAGCGATACGTGCGTCTGTGGTGTGGAATGTTGCTAGTTTATGAAATTATAATACTCTAATAACACTCGCTTTTCGATGAAACATTGTATTCTTACCTACTGCCAGTGACTCGAGTTTGAAGTAAAAAAGAGTTTGAAGTTGTAACAATACAAGTAGATATATAGTCCGAGTTATTATTTATTTAATCTATTTCAGCCGTGCGGAGCCGGGGCGGGCTGCTAGTTCTTTAGAATTTTAGAATACAGCTAATTGTCATCAAACAAGTAGAAATTACCGAGTTTTTTTACTGACAGACATACAGTTTGAACAAATTTAACGAAGCATTTGAGCTCTTTATAATATTGCAAACAATACGAAAAACCATGAAGTAGGGAAAATTACTCCAAAATTTCGGATAAAATAAACTTGTCAGACTGTCTAGTCTTGGTAGAGTTTGTTTAGGTTTTGTGTTCCAAGTTGTAATACTAAAATAATCTAACGATTATTAAGTAAAACAAGAAATGTACCTATGAAAATATAAACTATCGTGACTCTTTTGTATTTGTGAACTGTTTTTGCAATCCTGAAATCCGCATTAGGCCATAATTTCTACGAAAGCAACGCTGCGAAGTAATACTACGGAAGCGTACCCTGCTGTGGCTTGGTAGCGAACTGAGCGCGGAAATTTTATTTTATTAAATTTTATTACTCAAGCATTTAGTATTACTGAATTTGCGGTCACTTGGGTGTTCGGTACCAATCTGTCTGCATTTTTTATGATAGTCTGAGAAAATAACTATTAAACCCACTCTTCACTATCCACTATTAAATGATTTTGATTTCATTTTTGATTATGGCTGACAACCCACCAAAGCTGAGCGATGAAACAACCAAATAGTATAAGGGTCAGCTCAGACCGCAACGCGACGCGGCGCACACTATTTAAGAGAGTGATACAAAAAATAATGTTATTTACTACACAAAAAGATACACTTCATTGAGTTAGGTCGGCGGCTGCAGGCTGCGCCGCGCGGCGTCGCGCTGCACTGCGCGGCGCAGCGGGAAGCCGCAAGATAAACAATTGAACTTTATTAACTACACAATAAGATACACATTGCATTGAGATAATTTGGTAGCGTCGCGCGGCGTCGGGCTATGCCGCGCGGCTTCTCGCTGCGCCAAACCAACCAACCAAAGCCAAACCAAAAGCATCGTCACGTCGCGTCGCCATGGGGTGTGAACTGACCCTAATGTAATTTTTTTTTTTGACAATTTTTAATGCAATACTATTTATTAGTTGATTATTTTCTGGCGAGCCGCTCATTATAGTACATTACTGGTGGACAGACACCCTAATTGTTGACATTTTGCAGAATATGTACATCTCAACATGAGCATTTAGTAAAATATATCATTACGAGAATATCGTATTGATTTTTAACCGACATCGAAAAAAAAGGATATTCTCAATTCGTCTGTATGTTGTGTTTTTCTTGTATGTATGTTACGTGTTTACTGAACCGATTAAAATGATTATTTTTTTAATTGGTACATCTCCGAAGTGGTCCCATTGTAACTTCATCGAGATCTGATAAGTATTTCCAAAGATATGACGATAAACGTCTCAAACTTGCCGCTGAAACCGACTCGCGAGGCATGGAAGTATCTATAATTATGGTAAGTACCGATTTACTGCCGTTTTAAATATTCGACCTATTTGTATTTAATCCAGTAGGAGTTTGTATTTTGACATTACTTCTTTCTGCCAAACCTCAGTGTCTAGTCGGAAGATATCTAGACGGGTCGAATATTGAATAAACTGGCCAAATGCGAGTTCGACTCGCACTTAATAGGTTCATTTATACACTACCTCACACGTTCGGTGTAGTGTCGTGACGATGTGATTATGTGATGGCACGCTAGTCCTAGAATGGGCCGTTATGAAAGTGCTTATTATGAGAAGTATCCTTGTTATATGCAATCCAAAATTTCTCGATTTGAGAGAAATTTTGGATTGTGCAATGTACAAAAATATAAAGTGTAGATTACACTTACAGAAACATAACATTTGAGAAGTATTCTTTTTTTTAATGCGTAATACATTTCGCAAAGTACACTGTCCGATATGAACACGGTAAACGTTTTTAAAAATATAAATATGGTTCTACAGACTAGATACGTAGAAAATATCACTGAGTTCTTCATAATCATAAAAAAAAATCATAAATCAGACTTCTAAAAAAATAACTAAATAATATCGTTAGTGTAGTATAATCTACGAATAAATAATAGTCAGGAAATGTAACTGCGTTAAAAAAATGGCCTAACAAAAGTCGTGTCCATGCAGGCGGGGTTAAAAGTCGTGTCGAGCGCGTCATTAGTCGGACATTTGTCTTGTTTGACTCAACTGTCATAACAGACAATGCAGCACATGCGCGAACCAATCCCTAAGCGCCAATAGCCCAATGGATAGGGTGTCGGACTGGCGATCGAGAGGTCGTGAGTTCGGTCCCCACCCCACCCATTGCACTATTGACGTTTACTCACTCCAGACACAAGCATATTTAGCTTAGTTGGAGGGGTTAACAACAATATTAGTAATGTGCAACCCACATTGCCAGTAATCTTTAAAAAAAATCGAAAAAAAAACCTGCTTAAATCCAATCCGAGTTTAAATCAATCTCCAAGCCAATCATTTGTAACTTCAAATGTAATTTTTATTTTGAATCTATATCGTTTTGGTTTGAATGAGGGCCACTTTTTGTGTGGAATTTGTTCTGAATTAGACTTCCTGACTTATTATTTATTCGTAGAGTATACGTGTACATACGTAGCTAATAAGGAAACGTAATATAACACAATATATACACTTTTAATACAATAAAGTGATAATAAGTGACTATTAACTTTTTTTTTTTTATACAGAACTGGGTAGCACTTGATCACTATCTCACCTGATGATAAGTGATGATGCGATCGATGATGGAGCGTGCTTACCCAGAAGATACCTATTCACTCGCGATTTGAAGACCCCCATATTGTACTTAACCGGAAACACAGACTCAGGCAGAGCATTCCATTCTTTGGCGGTTCGTATGATGAACGAAGAAGCAAATCGCTTATAAATACTAAACAATAATTAAATATTTGTGCTTACCGTGAATTTTGTTATTTTTAAAAATCTTTTAAAAATCGCGGCAAACACACAGAGTACCTACTTCTCTAGACGACGCATTCATAAAATCGCAGCGTTAGTATGTTTAATGCAAACTTCAATAGTTATCATCTTTTTATATATTATGGTAATATAGTCGTAAAGTTTAAAATACTTGTTCTTTTTAACCAACGACAAAAATTAAAGAGAATTTAAAGAGACTGAATGATATAATATATATATATATATATATATAAATTTACGCCTTTGAGTCATTTTCGCTGCGATGTTTCCATAAGTGAACATCGTCCTAGATACCTAAATACTACTACTCCAAAAGTACGGATGTCATGGAAAAACAATAAACCAATAATATTAAGTAGACTATATAAGCGCAGGCCACAGCGAAGCGAAGCGAAACTAAGCACGTTCCGCTTCGCTCTGTAGTTCGCTGTGTGAACCCAGTATAAAAAGACGCGTTTGCGACATGAGCGAAGCAAACCGAACTTCTCAATATTTCGCTTCGCTCCCAATGTGGCCCTGCGCTTTAGACAGCGGTTAAGGCGGATTAAAATTGTATCACACTTTAACTTATCAAAACACAAAAAGAAAACAAAATAAGTCCTACTGTCCACGTAAACCGTCGTCCTACGCTATCGATATTATCGTTATTCGACGCTTACATAAATCTTGCGTAGAAACAATAGAAACTACTTACACGGAGCGACATCATCGTATTTGCATTTGCCTATCGTATGCAAAAACATCAGCTATAATTTGTAGCTTGCATGCATTTTTCCTACGCTACGTTTGGTCGCGGTCTCCACTCTAGAAGCAGACTACCCCAACGGTTATCGCTCCTAAAGAGCCGAAGATCAGGCTCAGTGGCAAGTCTTGGGAGTGGCCTATGTCCAGCAGTGGACTGATACTGGCTGATCATGATGATGATAATGATGCATTTTTTAATTGATGCGCCATGGACAGTAAGCCTTACTCTCGGATATCTACGAGCGAGCTCGTAATCAAAATCGAAAAAAAATTATCGAATAATGGTACGTGAATCACAGACATTATCTAACCTCAACAACGTTACAAATTCACAATAATTTAAATTCAAATAATGTTCTTTGTTTGTGAAGTTCGCTTGGTAGCCTCAAGTTCGCATGTGAAATACCTATGATAGTTGGGATATAACCTGGCTGCGAGTCTCGGCAAGTGTTCCGGCGAAGTGTCACGACCCCAGGGTATGACGTCAGTGTGTCCTGTAGCGGTACAAGCCGCCTCGTAGGCTTGGCTCGCATCTGATGATGGAGACAGAATGCATTCTGCTAAACGGCAGAGGAGGCGGTGTCTAGGGAAATTGAAAATATATCTTTAAAAAACTTGTACTTTGATAGGAGTGATCTGATGAATAAGATGAAGAATACCATGATAGGGGAACCTTGTGGTGTGGTAGAAGATGTAGTGACAAAAACAGAGAAAGAGATGCTTAGATGGTTTTGATATCTAGGATTTAGAGGAGATGGATAATTGAAGTTTGACGAAACAGATTTATGAGACGAGTGTAAACGGGCCAGCCGGGGCAGATTTAGGCGAACGTAACACAACCAGCCCCCTGATTCTCAATCATTCGAAAACCTATTCGGATTCGGAAGCTTCATTTTTAATTTTGAATATTGATAAATCCGTGAGCTATTGTCGTGGAAACATTTCCGTTTAGGACCACTGATTTTTTCGAATTGTAATATCAAAAGTAACCGATCGGAGCATTGTGAATTGCAAAGATCCAAGTCGAAATAAACGCAGTTTCCGAATTCGAATTTGCGTTCGAATGATTGAGAATAAGCCTTGAAGATCGGAGACGTTTTAAGGAAAGGCCAAGTCAAAAGTACCTATAACCGGCGAGCATGTATGACGACGCTCATGAAAGTGGAAGAAGCGAAAGAGGTATGTCAGGATCGTAGGATGTAGAAAGAAGTAGTCTCTGCCTACCCCAACGGGAAAAAGGCGTAATTTTATGTTTTTATGGAGTGAACAATATTTAACGTTACTTATCTCTATCCACTTGGCTACTACTGCTACGCTTTCAACGGTGATAAACATCACAAACATGTACTTACGATGTAGTAGATCTATCATTGTCCTTCTGCAAGGTCACAACTCGCAGTATTGACCTGCGCGGCGGTTGAGCCCATGCACTCAACAGAGACCGCACCGTGGCTATACAATCCTCGGCGACGTTAGCCACGCCTGACCGCGCTATACGGCACGCGAAGCATATCCACACGCCTATTATTGCTTCGTTCTCTACGCTGTTAAAGATATGACAAATAAATTGTAAAAACTTAAGTGCGATTGACACATTTTATTATTATATTATGCGTCACGCGTTGGTACTGCACTTCTGCACCCCTTGACAAAGAAGTTCTTTAAGGCGATACACACTGCCCCGCGCTACGCTGCTGGGTGTGTGGCGGCGAAGCCACGCGTGCCAGTGCGCGAGTGCAGATCTGAATCATCATGCACATTTTGTGTATTGATTTCTTAGACGCGCGGGGGTTCGTGTTTCTCCGCATGTAGGCGCGTGATCTGCAACACTGCGCGTGAAAGCGTTTTCAGTGTGTTGCAGTATGCGTGTTTTCTATACAAACAGATACTTGCAAACCACGTAAGATCACGTGCTCTCGCGCTACGCTGCGTGATGCGGTGCAGTGTGAGAATCACCTTAATATGCTTTGAAACTGGTTGGAACCCTGAATGGTGATTCGATCTAACTAAGTATTTCGAGATAATATAATCTTATGACAAATATTTAAAATATTGCATTATAAAGGGCAACTTCACCAGTATAATAGTCTAGTCCTTGTCTGCATTAAACAGAAAATAACTGTATGGTAATACAGCTGTCAGTGTCACCTGCCATTATTGCATTAATCAAAGTTAGTTCCTTAAAGGTGGCGCTAGCACAAAGAACAAAGAGACTGACGCGTCGGACCTCGGCCCCCTCTCTCTTTGCAAAGAATTTCATTGAAATGGATCTACCTATTGTGTGTGTACTGCATTATTAAGCGCTGTTGGACATATTTCCGCATCTTTTCTTTGTACAGACCAGCAGGGCCAGCATGGCAAGGAGACTATTTAGTCTTTCCACCTATCCGTGTTTTGTTTGGTGGAGACGGCAAATTATAAGTAAAGTTTTTCGACAATTATAAACGCCCGCTGACTTTTAATCAATTATTTTTTAAACTTTTTAATACGAAACAAAATCAAAACTCGGGGTTAAACTTCACCAAGCGTTTAAATTGTTGTGTTGATCTCCTGTCAGTGGCGATAACAGGGAAATAATTTTGTCTTTCCCCCGGGGATAAGGCCACGCTGGCCCTGCTGGAAAGGCGACACTGTAAAACGCTGAAAATGGTTAATTATTAAAATGATATGTATATGTACTTACAAGTCAAGTTCAGCAGTCCTTAAGGCCGCTATTGCTGATGAAACATCTTCGCCACATACATTGGCGCATACGTACGCTGCGTGCAGACAAGAACGGGTGATGAAAGCTTGAGGTTCTCGCCAAGGAGAAGACATCTGCCAACGTTGGAACAATTCTATCCAATTTGAATCTAGGACAAAACAATTATAATAAAATCATTACCAAAACCGGCGGCACCTTAGGTTTAGGGTTTTAATTATGTTTTATGTTTTTACAGGAATTTTATTTATTATTTAAATAAATGATATTGTTAAAACCTAGACCTGAGTATAGACAATAAATAACTGCATAAAAATATTTTTTGAAGATCTTTCATCGTCCGTGGTATTGTCACAAGTAAAATACAGAGAGTTCATAATTTTACGTAGCTTGTTAGATGCAACAAGAATGTTTTTTATAAACATACTATGTAATTAAAATATAATATAAAAAAAAAGTAATAACATGATACATTTTGTAGTGGTAGGACTTCTGCTAGTCCGCCTGGAGCTGTACCACCACTTTGCCAATTCATTTTCAGCCGTAAAATAGGTATGTTTTTCGTGTGTCCAGTGAAATTACAGGGCATGTGAGACTCAACATATTATCTTTATGTCTCAAGGTAACAGGCGCAGTGGAGTGACATGCAAAATTCTGGCGGTCCAGAATTTTGCATGCCGCTGTATCTGTAATAGGTAGACGTCATCGCTTACCATCAGCCGAGCGTCGTGCTTGTCCTGTTACCTTTTACCATTAAAAAAATACATGATAATAATTGACAGAATTTCTGAAGTCTCGACTCAAGGTTTGTCAAAGAGCAATGGAACGTAGCATACTCGGCGTTAAGAGTACAGATCTCGTGGGAAACACCACGTTGGGTTCCATAATGGGCGTAATTGATGTCAGCAAAAAATCTGCTGGTCTCAAGTGAGATTGAGCGGAGCACGCTGGTAGAATGCACCCTGGCAGGCTTATAAGACAATAGATTCGAGGCAAGGCGTCGAGGGCCTCCACGGTTGCGATGGCAGGACACCTAGATCGTTTTCACGGTAGTAGGGAATAGGTATGATTATTTTTTATATTTTTATTACACTTTATTTTATTACATCAATTTAACATAGTAAAAAAATGAAATAATACTCAAATTTTCGCGCACCTTTGTGACGTCACAGCTCACCACACTCTCCCCACAGATTAAATCTTTGTAATAGAAATAGTACGTATTCGTACAACAGTGCATACTATATCTATGACAAAGATTTAGTCTATGGTGACAGCAGTGTATGTTGAGACATCATTTTCTAATTGACGAGTGGTGATGTGTTTTGCAAATTAAAATTTCCCACGATTGTTTTGCATTTTTCATATAATATTTTAACCAATTTAAGAGTATTTTATTTATGAAAAAATGTTTAACATTCAATACCAGAACAATAATGATTCGAAAATAAATGATTTGAAGTAAATTTATACCACATGCTATTTTTTATCCTAAGGGATATTAAAAGGGAAATTGGGGAAGATCTTCAGGGTATCGTCACACAGCGATGCACTGTAATTCAACATTGGGTGTACACGCGCAACTCATGCACACAGACATCAAGCGACGGTTTGTTGTCCTCACCCACTTCTGTGAAACCTATGAGTAATTTAAAGTACCAACTAACCGTTATGCGCCAAGTAAGCTCGTATGGTGACGTCACACAGCGATGCACTGTAATGCAACGCGGTGAGTGCACTCGCGCAACTCACGCACGCTGACGTCATGCGAGAGTTTGTTGCCTTCACCCAGTTCTGCCATACCTGCGATACCAATATGAACAATGTTAGCAAAGACTGTTGTGCTAACTAAAGGTGGGCCTATATACAATCTCTGCTCATTTTCTCTAACCGGAGATTGCATTTTGAAATTACTTCTATGAAATTTTATATCAAACTAGCAGCGCCTTGCGGTTTCACCCGCGTAGTTCCCGTTCCCGTGAGAATACGGGAATACAATATAGCCTATGTTACTCGCTGATAATTCAGCTTTCCATTACTGAAAGAATTTTTGAAATCGGTCCAGTAGTTTTTGAGTTCAATGGGAACAAACAAACAATAAAATCAAATATTTCCTCTTTATAATATTAGTTTAGGTTTAATTTCTAGTCGGACGAAACCTATAGAGTAACAGTACGGGTGCGGCGCTCGCCGTGAGCACACGTGCTGTACTGAACCATGCAGATGAGGCAGTGAAGTGACTGCCTTGAAACTGTTCGGATGTCGTACAGCCAGGAGTCCTTTACACGTGAGTTTAACCGTAACAATCATTAGAAACCTGTAGAGATCGGATAAAGGAACCCGCCGTAAGACTATAGCGCTCCAAAAGTCTATATCTCCTGAGGAGGCAGCATATGTCGAAAAATAGATAGAGGTCGTGCTAGAACCCAGTTCGGTGTAAAAAAAAAATATTGATAGGCTTTTACTTCAATCGTTTTAGCAAGCTACTACTCCATGCCGCTGTAGTTATGATTTAACTGTAAGGAGAATTTTCAAAGAACTTTTTTATTAATTACAGACAACAAAATGTTGTGAAGGTATGTTTCTTCTAAATTATTATTAAGGACATTAATAAAATATTATTAATAAAATATTAGGAAAGTAATAAAATAAGTGTTCAGGGCCACTGAAATTATCAACAAATAATTATTTACCAAAGTAACAAGGGCGAAATATCGGAGACTTATAATGGAAAACATTGTAAATAACTGGCCAGATGATTCCATTGATATTATTTGTAGCTAGGTAAGGGATAGGCGCAATTGACACAATATGAATATTATTGTGTTGTTAAAAAAAATGAATTAAAATGTATCCGGGGTTGATCCACGCTCTAGACTATGTTTATAGCACAGTGTGACATAAAACCGCATTTTACGCACGCTTTTCCGTGACTTAAATAGTCGATTATTGCACGGCGTGAAGTTGGCAGCCGAGCCGAGCCGAGAGCCGAGCGCAGCGAGGGTGCTAAACGTCTATTTGAATATAATAATCTTCTATTTGAGGGAAAAGCGTAGCAAGCATGAAGTGCGGGTTTATGTCACACTGACAGCTATAAAATAATATACGATACTCGTGACTTAAGTTGTCTATTATTGCACGGCGTAGCACCGCCGCACAATAATAGTAAAGTATAGTAAAGTAAAACTACTTAAGTCACACGTATCGTAATATATCAATGTATGCTGAATTTCATCCAAATAATTTTAAAAGTTTAAAATTGAGCCGTTTATGCGAGAAAAAGTAACATGTTTGTTCCATCCATCGACTATATACTCGAAATTAACTTAATATAAAAGTATGTAGATGGCGCTGAAGGCATGTTGCACCGTTCTCCTTGTAAATATTGCCGCAATGCATGCGACCCTGCATCGCGCAAACAATATTTTCTGCGATGTTCGTACCAGAAGCACTTGCTTCGCCAATAAATATCTGATAATTTGAAAGCCTAAGAGCCAGTTTCACGGGTTCCTGTCCCCTGATAAGAAAGTAATGAAGTTTCATTTTTAGGGTTCCGTACCCAAAGGGTAAACGGGACCCTATTACTCCGAGACTCCGCTGTCCGTCTGTCTGTCTGTCTGTCTGTCTCTCCGTCTGTCACCAGGCTGTATCTCATGAACCGTGATAGTTAGGCAGTTGAAATTTTCACAGATGATGTATTTCTGTTGCCGCTATAACAACAAATACTAAAAACAGAATAAAGTTAAAAATAATAGAGGGTCCCCATACAAGAAACGTGTTTTTTTCGGCATTTCACGCTATCTATGAACGCTTAGTTAGGTTAACGTCCCAAAGATGGCGTTATATTGAAATGTCGATCCCTAACTCCTTTGTTAGACGTTAGATGGCGTTATAAGAAATAATATGTTTATTAATTATTATTTTTTGCTGGCGAAAAATGTTAGTGGTATTTTTGCTCGATCTTATAAAATACTGTAGTGTGGTACGGAACCCTACTAGTGCGAGTCCAACTTGCACTTGGCCAGTTTATTAATTTTGAATATTGATAAATCCGTGAGCTATTTAGTCGCAGAAACCTGTCCAATTAGAATCACAGATTTTTTCGAATTGAAATATCAAAAGTAACCGATTGGAGTATTTTGAATTGCAAAGATCCAAGTCGAAGTAAAGGCAGCTTCCGAATCCAAATTTCCTTTCTAATGATTGAGAATAGCCCTGCAGATAGCGCTAATATGATTTTTTGACAGCTTATATGGCGCCATGTGTCAGATAACTATATAACGCATTATCAGGAACCGGTGAAACTGGCCCTATATATCCTTGAAACTGAAGATGATATAAATAAGCTTCGAAATAAAATACAGCAACTAAACATTTGGCTAGATGAAGAAAGAAAGCAAAACTTACACGTAAGAATAAGTGGCAATACCAATGACAAGTCAACCCAAACAGATGTAAAGCATATTTTCAAGAAATTACATAAGAAAAGCTATAAAAAGAAGAGCAGAAGCACAAAAACGCGAAACGAAAAATCCAGGAACCTCATCAAAACAATACGGTGGCTCCAAAAACGATGCAATAAATTAGAGGCAGAGCGTAAAGAACTTACAGAGAGATTATTATCATTCAAGATCCAGCTAGATGAGGGATCTGAGAATAAAATATCAAATAAGTTGGATAAAACTAATGGGCCACAACGCAATGATGGCTATAAAAAGGTGTTGATCTTTTCTGACGTGTCAGGGAAAGGAATAGCTCACAAAATACTTGACAGTTGTAATACAAACATAGCCATTACAAATTACTGTAAACCAGGTGCAGAATACGAAGAAATTCTCGCGAACTTTAATGACAAAACTAGATCACTGAATAAAAATGATATTGTTGTCATTTTAGTAAGTGAATATAGGGCACGGTATTCCATTACAAATAGTTATATTAAATTTCTTCAGGAAGTGACCTGCAACGCAAGTAGGAATTTTAATGTAATTATAGGTAGTTTAAGATATAATGGATGTGATAATAATGACATTTATACATTAAATAAGAATATAGCCCATTTGGCAAAATATAGTGAAAATGTAAAATTATTGGACATAAATCAACCAAGTAATTACCTATTGTCATACAGAAGAAGGCAGAGTTTAATAGTAAATAATCTACTTGCAATCCTTAACTTGTAATCCTAATAAAATAATCCTAATAATCTTAATTACTTATCTAATACATACAAAGTTATCAATATATTCTTACAAAATGTATGTGGCATAAGTAACAAAAGAGATGAACTAGAGTTATATATCCAATCATTAGACCATACGATAGACTAAATATGTATAACTGAGCATTTCTTGAATAAGTTATCAGCCCCCCTATTTAGCATGACAAATTATAACTTAGTGTCATTTAACACACGTGGTAATAATAAAAAAAGGGGCGGAGCCTTAATATTAGGGCGAAATACACTCAAATGTGAAGAGGTTGCTTTTTGCAAAACAATATATAAATCAGAGTGCTTTGAGATATGTGGTATTAGGGACCAAAGCACTAATGTTTATATATGCTGTTGATACAGGAATCCCAATGATAAAAATTTTGACGTATTTATGACATCACTTGAAACATTTTTGGGAAAATTCTTTAACAAAAAGTGTATATTATGTGGAGATTTTAACGTAAATCTTCTAAAAGAAGATAAGAAACAACACGATTTCCTTAGATTACTCGATTGTTATAATTTTAGACCGCTCGTTGACATAGCCACTTATGTGCGCAATGATTCTAGCTCGTGTCTAGATAACTTTCTGACAAATATTACTTCTGAAAACATTAAAAATTACAATATAGACCATAATGGACTTGCGGATGGACACGCGGGATTATCATGTAGTTTGCAAATAGAAAAGACTTCTCGTGGCTTTACTAAGAAAGACATACAAACCAACCGCAGGGTATACAACAAGAGAGCTTCTCACACATTTAGACAGCAAATTGATAACGTAAACTGGAATAGCTTGGGCATAAATAGTTTTTTATCCAATTTCACAAAAACCTTCAAATCACCTTTATAAAGAAAAAACGCAAAGTAAAGCAAAAGGCTAACCAAATCCAATGGGTGACAAAAGGAATAAAAACTTCAAGCTTGATGAAAAGATTTCTGACCCTCAACATAAATAAAGATAGCGGTGAAGTTGCTGTTAAATATAAAAACAGATATATACAGATATTCAGAAAGGTCATAATAAAAGCAAAAAAAATATCAGTCCTAAAACAAATTAATATGGCTAAAAGCTCAAGCAAAGAGATCTGGAATATAGTAAATACATACAGAAATTAGCGAAGGAACAGGGAAGCAGACGTGATAGTTCTAAAAATAAATAATAAAATAACTAGTAGACCACAAGACGTAGTAAATACATTTTCCAAGCAGTTCAGCTTAAAACCAAATACACAAGATGATTCTAAATCCTTGCAAGCAATCAAAATTATGATGCAAAACTCCAAACGTATAGAAAAAGATATGGAATTAGACATTATTCGGGTGAAAAGGTATGAGGTAGAAAATATTGTAAAGTTTATGAAAAATAAGCCATCCTTTGGTATAGATGAAATACTAATTAAAGTAATAAAAGATAATATTGATATATTAGCTGAGCCCTTAGCAAATTTCTTCAATACATGCATAGAAGAACACTTATTTCCGGACCAACTGAAAATAGCACGTATTCTGCCAATTTTTAAAAAAGGTGTGAAAAGTGACCCTGGAAATTATAGACCCATATCTCTGTTACCTATACTGTCAAAAATCTTCGAGAAACTCATGAAATCTAGATTGCTAAAACATCTACTAAATAATAAAATATTAAGTGACAGACAATTTGGCTATCGAAGATTCGTTGGAACTGTAGATGCTATAAATGCTTTAGTAGATGATGTGGTTGTAATGTTAAATGAGAAACAGAGAGTAGCAGGATTATTTTTGGACTTAAGTGCAGCTTTTGATACAATTAATCATACATTACTTTAAAAAAAATTAGAACATTATGGTGTAAGAAACTCGGTGCAAAAATTATTTCAGTCCTACTTGAGCAATAGGAAACAACTTGTTGAAATAAAAACATATGATAACGATATAGAGACCATACATAGATCAAATCTGACAGATTTAAAAGTAGGTGTGCCTCAAGGATCCATTCTAGGACCTTTTCTATTTATTATATTTACAAATGATTTAATAACTTATATGGAAAAACATAACCCGGACATAAAATTAACAATATTCGCGGACGACACAAATGCAATCATATCTTCTGACAATATAGATACTTTAAGAATAAAAATAAATAAAGCCCTAGTACATTTCCAATAATGGTTTAAAATAAATGACTTAATATTAAATACATGCAAAACGAATCTGATGTTATTCCGCACAACGGCAAGGCAAAAAGACACACTCAACATTAATTTAAACGGAACACAGATCGACTGCGTAGGAATGGTAAAATTCCTGGGTATGCATATAGATCAATATTTAAATTGGAAGGACGAAATCAAAGCGATGAATTCTAGCATAAGCTCTGCATGTTACGCAATTAGAACTCTCAGAGACCTTATAACACTACAACAACTACGACAGGTCTACTTTGCGCTAGTTGAATCAAAGATCAGATATAGCATAATGTTTTGGGGAAATAGCTTTAATTACAATACTGAAGCGGCGTTCGTTACACAAAAGAGAGCTATAAGAACGATGGTACGGATCTCCCAAACAGAATCATGCAAGCCATACTTCCAAAAATTAAATATATTGACGGTGCCATGTTTATATATTCTAATCACACTGACAGATTTAATAAAAAATATACATAAATTTGAGACAGAAGATCAGAGACAAATAAGACAGCAAACTAGACGAAAAGATCTGAAAAGTAATTTCGTCTCAGAATTACGTGTTGTTAATCACTCGTCAAGAGTTCAAGCTGTAAGATTGTACAATAAATTGCCGACTGAATTTAAAACAATAAATACAATATATGGGTTTAAAAATAAATTAAAAATTTTTTTAATACATAAATGCTAATACTCCATATCTGAATACATGAATGATCGTAAACAATATTGAACTCTTCTTCTTCTTTTTTATTGACATTGATAGTAATATGATTGGGAAAACCACTTGACATTTTTTTTTCTTTTTTTTTCTTGTGTTATGTAATAATTATATTGTTTTCATCAATTGCAACTGGAGTAAATTGTTCTTATAATTTATTATAATTTGACATTGTTATATTTTAAATAAATTCTTTGACATTATCTACATTATTAGTATGTAGTTAGTATGTAGTTATATATTCAATCAATAGTCTATTTATCAGAAATGTGAAGGTTTTAATGTAAATGTATTACTCATATGTTTTATTGTTCGTCGCTCATATTTCCAACACAATTTTGTAATTGTTTTCGGAATAAAAAAAAAAAAAAAAAAAAAACACCTTATAAGATGTTCGTATTTAAACACTAGTAAGAGAAGTAGGAGGGTAAGTACGTACTGGCAATGCAATCGCAGCTGCGGGTTCCATACACATGATGACGGAAGCTCGACCGAGTAACTCTTCCAGTTCACCGCTCGACTGCTCCAAAAACGAGGCTGAAATTAAAAATATATGAGTCGATTAGTATCAAAATTGGTCAAATCCAAAATTTACCATTTTTAATATTTTAATGCAGCAATATTCTTCGCACAGTGATCTAAAAATAGAGAATATCAAAAGCAGTCCAATCCACATTTTTACTATAGAAAAATTGCTGTAAAAAATGGCTTTGGTATCAAAATTAGTCAAATCCAACACTACTGACAATCAAATTTAGTCAAATCCGAATCGACCAATCAGCTTCGAGTATTATCTATGGCGAGTCCACCATGTTGATATTATTGCCGCTAAGCTAACATTCAATGCAGTCAAATCCACAAACCTAACTATCAAACTAAGACAAATCCTAGGTCTAATGATGGAATAAGAATAAGAATGGAATAAGATTTTGAACTTTATTTGTACGAGTCAATAGGTTTTTAATGATTCATTATGTTTTGACAACAAAATACTATAAGCTGGCAATATTCCTAATGTTTTACAATGTTGCCATAAAGCAAAAAGAATAAACATGCATACTGTAAATTTACCTTAAGTGGACTTGACTGGTTTTGATACTATACGACTCATATATGTATATACATACATACATACAATCACGCCTTTTTCCCGTTGAGGCTACGATCCTGTATCCTTAGTACTAGTTTCATACCCAACTCGATATCGTGTATCGAACAAATTTTGTATGAAAAACAGTACAGCGCCTCTAGTGGTTACTACACTTCACTAAATTTAGACCAATCAGGGAGCCAGAATACGTTGAAAACTATGTGAGATCTGTCAAAAGCGTTCACGATGAAAACTGATACTAAAGGTGCTGACATACCTCTTTCGCTTCTCACTTTTATGAGCGTCTTCATATTTGCTCGCCGGTTATAAGTACTTTTGACTTAGTCTTTCTTTGGGTCCCCACCCAACAGAAATTGGGTTTTGTCTAAGAGGTCAGTTCCCCCGAACTGACCTCTTAGACAAAACCCAATTTCTGTTTACATTCACGCTAACGAGACTTCAAATGTATGGGAATGACATCTTTGATGCAGAACAATAAATGTCATTCACATACATTTTGAAGTTGCGTTAGCGTGAATGGAAACAGAAATTGACTGACTGGACTGGATCACTTAGACAAGTACTCCGGTACTTGTCTAAGTGAGTATAAATCACGCTGTGTATTTATGTATGTGATGTGTCTATGTGATATGGGTATCATCGTTATCATCATCATCAGCCGGTATCAATCCACTGCTGGCCATAGGCCTCTCCCATGACCGCCACTGAGCTGATCTTCAGCCCTTCGTTTCGTCACTGCCCACCGCTTTGCAAATGCCGTCGCTCCACCTGGTCACACGACGTCCTACGCTATGTTTACCGAGCTATGGAAAAAGCTATGCAGTGTTTATCTGCGGGATCGAATCCGGAACGAAGTAATTCGCCAGAGAACTAAAGTAAAGAGATCGATATATGTGTGTATGGGATTGATAAATTTGTAGATTTAGAAGAACTAATTTTCAGGGTTCCGTACCGCAAAAGGAAGAAGGAACCCTTATGGGATCACTTTGTTGTCCGTCTGTCTGTCTGTTGAGACCTTTTTCAGAAATGCGGATTAGTATTAGTAGTGCGAACGAGTATTAATTGATATTGATACTTCAAGTTGAAAATTATATCAAATACTCGAGTCTACGGTCTCTTTCAGCTGTGAAATAATCATACTTGCAAGTCAACGCGATCAAAGATGACCATTTATATCGCATATTTTGCGATTAATAAAACCAATACTTCCGTTACGCACACACATTACACGGGTTATTACCGCTGCGACTGGCTGGCTGGATGTATTTACACTCACCTAGGTCAGTGAGTGTTTGTAACAAGCAGTGAGTGTAGGTAGCGCCAGAACACACGCACCACTATGATACGAAGCGGCCGCGTTGTGAACGAGCGTTTTCACCGCTGCGACTGGCTGGCTGGATGTATTTACACTCACCTAGGTCAGTGAGTGTTTGTAACAAGCAGTGAGTGTAGGTAGCGCCAGAACACACGCACCACTATGATATGAAGCGGCCGCGTTGTGAACGAGCGTTTTCACCACTGCGACTTGCTGGCTGGATGTTTTTACACTCACCTAGGTCAGTGAGTGTTTGTAACAAGCAGTGAGTGTAGGTAGCGTCAGAACACACGCACAACTGTGATATGAAGCGGCCGCGTTGTGAACGAGCGTTTTCACCACTGCGACTTGCTGGCTGGATGTTTTTACACTCACCTAGGTCAGTGAGTGTTTGTAACAAGCAGTGAGTGTAGGTAGCGTCAGAACACACGCACCACTGTGATATGAAGCGGCCGCGTTGTGAACGAGCGTTTTCACCGCTGCGACTGGCTGGCTGGATGTATTTGCACTCACCTAGGTCAGTGAGTGTTTGTAACAAGCAGTGAGTGTAGGTAGCGTCAGAACACACGCACCACTGTGATATGAAGCGGCCGCGTTGTGAACGAGCGTTTTCACCGCTGCGACTGGCTGGCTGGATGTATTTGCACTCACCTAGGTCAGTGAGTGTTTGTAACAAGCAGAGTGTAGGAAGGGACGTGATCATGTAACGAGGGACGCCAGAACACACGCACCACTGTGAGATGAAGAGGCCGCGTTGTGAACGAGCGTTTCTACCGCTGCGACTGTCTGGCTGGATGTATTTACACTCACCTAGGTCAGTGAGTGTTTGTAACAAGCAGAGAGTGTAGGTAGCGACGTGCTCATGTAACGAGGGCGCGCCAGAACACACGCACCACTGTGAGATGAAGCGGCCGCGTTTTGAACGCGCGTTTCTACCGCTGCGACTGTCTGGCTGGATGTATTTACACTCACCTAGGTCAGTGAGTGTTTGTAACAACCAGAGAGTGTAGGAAGGGACGTGATCATGTAACGAGGGACGCCAGAACACACGCACCACTGTGAGATGAAGAGGCCGCGTTGTGAACGAGCGTTTCTACCGCTGCGACTGTCTGGCTGGATGTATTTACACTCACCTAGGTCAGTGAGTGTTTGTAACAAGCAGAGAGTGTAGGTAGCGACGTGCTCATGTAACGAGGGCGCGCCAGAACACACGCACCACTGTGAGATGAAGCGGCCGCGTTTTGAACGCGCGTTTCGACCGCTGCGACTGTCTAGTTGTAGGCGTAGTTCGCTTGCGTATAGTATCAATCTGGGTAAAGAGAAAAACTATTAAATACATTTATAGCACAGTGTGATCTAAACCGGCACTTTAGGCACGCTTTTCCGTGACTAAAAAACTATTATCGACTATTTAAGTCGATTGTTGCACGACGATTAGCACCCTCGCTGCGCTCGGGTGCCAACTTCACGCCGTGCAATAATCTTCTATTTGACGGAAAAGCGTAGCAAGCGTAAAGTGCGGGTTTATGTCACACTGACAGCTATAAAATAATATACGAAACTCGTGATGTATCCTACCGATTAAAAAAATAATCATTCGAATCGGTTCACAATTGACGGAGTAATCGCGTAACATACAAACAAAAAAAAAACAACAACAACATACAGACGAATTAAGAACCTTCTTTTTGAATTTTTTTTTATGAAATAAGGTAACAGGACAAGCACGAGGCTCACCTGATGGTAAGCAATGACGACTAGCTTTTAGAGGTACAACGGCATGCAACATTTTGTACTGCCATGAGCTTGGGCTCATCGGAATGGTCTCAATGAACTCTCGGCTCGACATCTTTGCTGTATGTTGGTGAGAAGTTGAGTATTCTGCAGTTTCCAGGAGGTGTCCAAGCATCAGATCATCGCGACCAAGTTCTTACAATATCGTTGAAATATGAGTATACCTAATTTAGAATTCGTCAGAACTACAAAAGTTTACACACGCGTCATCACCTAGAAAAATGCTCATAGACTTCAAACGGCCGAACGGATTTTCATAGATCAAAGCTAAGAACACTCTTGTTTAAGAGACCTATAAAACAAAAAAAACTAAAACATAATCGGTACAGCCATTTAGGCGCTACGATGCCACAGACAGACACACAGATACACACCTCAAACTTATAACATCCCTTCTTTTAACGCCGGGGCTTAAAAAGACTTGATACTCATGCTAATAGTCATTTTCAGTTGTTTATTAACCGACTTCAAAAAATGATGTTTCTCAATTCGACCGTATAAATATATATATATTTTTATGTTTGTTCGCTTAACTTCGTCGTTTATTAACCGATGTTTATGATTATTTTTTTTGGAAAGGAGATATCCCTAGCATAGTACCATAGTCATTTCACCGAGATCTGATAAGTATCTCCAGGAATATGGAGATAAACACATCAAACTTGGTACTGAAAACTAATAGCGCGGCATTTTAAGTCGGTTTTTTTAGTTTTTTAAACGATCTTATATATTTCAAATTGTATAAGCCGATGATGAACTTACTGAAACTGCGGCAGGTCATGATACGCCTGAGCAGGATTGTGATGTACTGCGAAGAATCTGTCCAAAGCTTCGGCTAATGCATCTTCAGGTAACTCACTCCACGGAAGATGGGTCGCTTGCTCTGATATCTACGGACAAAACCAGGAGCTGTAGGGCTATTCTGTAAGCTATTTTACGCATCTCGCCAGCGGAATAATCCGCGGTAAGATTTGAATTACGTAGTGAGAAATTCAAATCATAATGCGATTGTAATACGGTTGAATTTCGTGATACGAAATTCAGATCTCACCGCTTGCGAGATGCGTACACTAGCTTACAGAATAGTCTAGCTGTTAATATATTCTCATCTCATTTCACGTTCTCATTTTTTTAAACTTTATCTTCACTTCAACAATAAGATATTTGAAAGAGATATTTACCACACTTTTCACTATTTGTGAACTATAATGGAACTATCGCAATTTCATAAATAGTAAATGTCCTGTTCAAATAAAGTATATTTTTGGTAAACATGTAATGACAAATACTTGAACATTTAGGGCCAATTTCATCGGTACCTGATAAGCCTATGAGGAACTTATCTGACAGATTTTTGACAACTTTTCAACTTTGTATGGAGTCCTCTGTCAGATAACTATCTGAAACTTTATCAGGAATCGGTGAAAGTAGCCCTTAATATCATATTTTAATACTAGGATCTCTGCTTGAGGCGATACCATATCTTTTTCAGTTATTCCACAATGAAATCACACACTAGCCTAAAAGATGCAATAAACTAGCCAAGTGCAAGTCGGACTCGCACTCGTAGGGTTCCGTACCACACTACAGATTTTTAAAAGATCGAGCAAAAAATACCACTATAATTTTTCGCCAGCAAAACATAATAATTAATTAAAATTGTATTTCTTATAACGCCATCTAACTTATTACAAAGGTGTTAGGGATCGGCATTTTATATAATATAACATACCATACAATATAATATAACGCCATCTATGGACGCTTAGGTGAATCTTTCATAGATGGCGTTATATTCAAATGCCGAAATAAATACGTTTCTTGTATGGGGACCGCCTATTAATTTTAACTTTATTCTGTTTTTAGTATTTATTGTTATAGCGGCAACAGAAATACATCATCTGTAAAAATTTCAACTGTCTAACTATCACGGTTCACGTGATACAGCCTGGTGACAGACGGACAGACAGACAGACAGACAGACGGACATCGGAGTCTTAGTAATAGGGTCTCGTTTTACCCTTTGGGTACGGAAACCTAAAAAGACAAGGCGCAGAACAAATTGACTTCAACCCAATTCTGTTAGCCCATCTATCCCAACCGGGATAGGGTAGGTACCCCAACCCAACTTCGAAAGGGCGATCTTATACCTAGAGCGATCTCTAACAGACAACCTCAGTAACTGTTGATATGATCGTCGCACGCCGTAGTATTAACGTGTCTAATAAATACTGCTGAATTTTAATTTTATATTATAATATTATAATTATAATATTATAAATTTTAGCTTTATAATATTCTTTTCCTTCCAGCCACTCCCTCTTATTTGAAGGAACGCTTTGAATTTTCACAATCATCTAACCCTCGTCCATTGCGTTCTCAACATAACCTCAAATTGAAGATGCCAGAACACCCACATACGTCGCAACACTACTACAAATCATTTACCATGAAAGCTATTCATCTATCATCTAAAATATTTTTGACGTAAACGTTGGATAAAGTTGGTATACAGATGTGCCATTATCAAAGGAAGCTAATCATTTCTTAAACAGCCTGGGACCCTAGTTTAGCGAGTGTGTAAAGGATTAAAATGGCGGATTTCTCTATTATCAGCTGATCTAAATCATGTCTAGACATTGTAACTATTATTGAATCTGTGTCAAGTATTCTGTGAATAAACGTATTGATTCTTCAAACTTCAAAAAGTATGCTGTTATTTGAGGATCGTTTGTATGTGTTAGATTTGTTCTCATTGAAATGGATATACATAAATTATTTCAACATATTTGACCATTGGGAGATAAAGGAGGCAAATAAAAAAATCGAAAACATTATGAAGACCGTGCAGATGCATTCTTTTGACAATTCAGATTTTCCATTTGAAATACAAATTACAGGTTTACGAAAAGCTATGTGGAACAAACTAAACGTAGTGATAACATTCTCTTTGGAAATTGACAATTTATTCAAACATGGCTACAATCATGTTTATATTGTAGGCATGGAGACCGCTAGTCTCCATGGATACAATGTAAAGGCGCGGGTAGGTAGGGCTACCTATCGCCTTTGTTAGGACGAGGTCTGAGGTCGCGTCGAAATAAAACGATGGTTGTTGCACTATCAGATGTTCTTATTATAAAATAGAATGTTAGCAAAGAGAATATAACCACTATTTTAGTTGCTGTCTATGTGTTATAATTCTGGCGGTTAACTCCCTTATAAAAACATATTTCGTTCTCACGTCAACGTCACTTTGATGTGGGAACGCGCGCTGTCGTTTTATGACAATGCGCTTCGCACATCAGAGGCATTTTGCCACCCGAATGGTTGTGCAAAACGCCACACCACCCCCCTACGGAGAAGGAGAATCCGTGGAAAAAGAAAAAATAAATAAAAAATCAAAGGTCAAAAGGTTTGCAAAAATGAACTTTACGACCTGAACGGGTAGTGTATTGTGGTGAATGTGAGGAAGGAGCAGCGGGAGAAGATGAAGAGGATCCAGAATGAGGAGAGAGAACTCTAGAAGGATGTGATGATGACACTGGTGCAGGAAGAGACGGCGTCGATACTGGATCAACAGGACTCGGCTGTTCGATGAACGCTGGCTTGAGCCTGTCGATACTGACAGTCACCTGTCTGCCTCTTACATCGATCGAGAATGTCTTTCCGTCCTCAGATCGAGATATCACTCGATGAGGGCCAGAATAGGGTGGCTGCAAAGACCGACGAACAGTGTCATCCCTCAGCATGACGTGAGATGCAGTGGATAGGTTTTTAAAAATAAAAACCGATGGCTTAGAATGATGAGAAGCCGGAGTGGGTCGCAATTTGGACATATATTGCCTTAACTTGGCGACGAAATCCGAAGGCTCCTCATAGCCAGTAGCGTCGGGAGAAACAGTTAAAAGTTCCCCTGGGAGCGCTAATGTCTCACCATACAGCATTTCTGCTACGGTTGATTTTATATCCTCTTTAAATGCAGAGCGCATGCCTAACAAAACAAGAGGCAAGGCACTCGACCAGGAACTGTCATGACACATCAGGGACGCTTTTAACTGCCGATGCATGCGCTCAACGAGCCCATTAGCGCAAGGGTGATAGCTGGTGGTACGAATACGTTTGGCACCAAACATATCGGTAAGGCGTCTGAAAAGGTCAGATTCGAACTGCCGTCCCTGATCAGTCGTGATGACCGCAGGGACGCCGAATCGAGCTATCCAGCCATCCACAAAGGTCTTGGCTACTTCCTCTGCCGTTATCCCACTCATAGGCCACGCTTCGGGCCACCTAGTGTAACGGTCAACAGCAGTGAGGCAGTATTGAAAACCAGAGGAAGAAGGCATAGGTCCGATAATGTCTATGTGGACATGCTTGAGCCGAGATGTGGGACTGGAGATATGTCCAAGCGGAGACTGAGTATGCCGAGTCACTTTGCTTCGCTGACAAGCTATGCAAGTTTGGCACCAGCGACGGCAATCCTTGGCAATACCTGGCCAAACGAAACGGTCAGAGACCAGACGAACAGTCGCCTTGGTACCTGGGTGACTCAGGTTATGCAGTTTGTCAAAAATACTTTTCCGCATAGGTTCCGGTACAAATGGTCGCGGTCGTCCTGTGGAAGTATCGCAGACCAAAGTTGTGTTAGTGCCGGGAACAACGATGTTCTCTAATTTTAGAGAAGAATCTTTATCGTTGCGATACTTTTTCAACTCGTCGTCGAGTTGTTGGCAAGAAGCAAGTGCAGAGTGATCTGCTTCGATACTAATGGCTTCGATGCGGGACATAGCGTCTGCTACCGTATTATCAACCCCTTTTACGTGGACAATGTCCGTGGTAAATTGGGAGATAAACGAGAGTTGATTTAGTTGGACCGGTGGAAGCCTCTCTCGACGCTGCGAGAAATCGTAAATGATCGGCTTGTGGTCCGTGTAAATTGTGACTTGCTGCGCAACCAGAAAATGGCGATAATGCTGCACACTCTCGTAAATCGCAAGGAGTTCCCTGTAATATGCTGGCCATTCGGACTGTCGGGGCTTCAGCTTTTTGCTGAAGAAACCCAAAGGTTCCCAAGCATCACCAACTTTCTGCTGAAGGCAGGCACCAACGTGCGAGTTCGAAGCGTCGGTGAAGAGCCCCAGCTCAGCATTCGGCAATGGGTGAGCCAGAAGAGCAGCGGATGACAGGCTGTCTTTACAGGCCATAAAACTCTCTTCAAGTTCAGGCGTCCAAGAAACCGGTGTGGAACCTTTGCCTTGGGAAGCCACTATCGCATTGACCAGCGGTGCTTGCAACTCTGCAGCGTTTCGCAAAAAACGTCGATAGTAGTTGACCATTCCAAGAAAACGGCGGAGTCCCTGAACGGTCTTGGGCAAGGGAAAATCCTTGAGAGCCTGAATGCGCTCAGTTGGTGGCCGCGTTCCTTCAGAGGAAATGCGGTTCCCAAGGAAAGTTACCTCAGGAGCACCAAACACGCACTTTGCAGGATTGATGACAATGCCGTAATCTTCAAGTCGCTTGAAGAGTATACGGAGGTGCTCAGCGTGCCGAGTGGCGTCGCGAGAGTACACTAAAATGTCATCAACGTAGGCAAAGCAGAAGTCCAGACCCTGTACAACTTCATCTATGAACCGTTGGAAAGTTTGGCCTGCGTTGCGCAAACCAAAGGTCATGTAGTTGAATTCGTACAGGCCAAAGGGGGTGATGATGGCCGTTTTACATATGTCCTCAGGCGCAACGGGAATCTGCTGGTATGCCTTGACGAGATCGATTGTACTAAATATAGTACAACCAGCTATGTTATGACCAACATCACCAATATAGCGGACTGGGTATCTATCGGGCACTGTGCGTGCATTCAGTGCGCGATAGTCACCGCAAGGTCGCCAGGTGCCGTCTCTTTTAGGTACCATGTGAAGGGGAGAGGACCATGGACTTTTTGAAGGTCTTGCTGTTCCACACTGGACCATGTCATCAAAAACCTTTTTAGTCTCCTGAAGTTTTTGAGGAGCCAGGCGCCTAGGACGACAAGAGACGGGGGCACCTTCAGTAGTCAGGATGTGATGGACGGTGTTATGTTTCGGTTCCCGAATGAGTCCTGGTGGCTTTGTGATTGATGGAAATTCCGCAAGAAGCGCACCAAATCCGGACGATGGAGCAGAAACAACTTTAACACTGGTCTGATCTAGTGTTGCAACGGCAGCGATACATGACAACCCAGTACTGCTATCGACAAGCCTTTTACTGGCACAATCTGGCATAAGCCGATAGTGTGCCAGAAAGTCGGAACCGATAATGGCGGTGTTGACGTCAGCGACGATAAACTGCCACTGAAAGGCGCGTCGCAGACCCAGATTGAGCGTCATTTGTATGTGGCCAAAGGTGCGAATCTCACTACCATTGGCAGCAGCCAGTGTGTAGTTTGACCGCGTTGGCTTATTCGCTAGCCATTGGTATGGATAGCAGGAGAGGTCCGAACCTGTGTCTATTAAAAACCGGCGTTTCGAAACGCTTTCGGTGACGAATAATCGGCGACTCTCCGAATAGCAGTCAGTCGTCGCCGCTAATGACTGCTGTTCGAGTTTCCCGACGGCGGGGACGTCCAAGTGCATGGTTTTACACATTTAACCGCTTTAGTACCAAACCTCCTATGGTAAAAACAAAGTTTGGATTTACCAGCGGACTGTGAGCGTTCACGCTGGTTTGAGTTACTCCGTGACCTATCCCTACTCCGGTCAGCTGATAGTGCAGCGATCTGGCGCGTGAGATCATCAAGACGCCGTGTAATGTCGTCTAGCGATGAAGGCGAGACGGCAGAAGTGCTCGCTGAGAAAACAGCTGATGACCGAGGAGCTGCAACACCGGGCGATACTTCTAAAATTTTGTCTGCTAGCTCTGCAACTTTATCTAAAGCAAGCTCAGACTGAGCAGCCAAAATTGCCTGAAGGTGTTGTGGGAGGCGGCGCATCCAAAGCTGGCGAAGCAAATTTTCATCCGAAAGAGTGTTCCCAGCCAAAGACCTGAGATGTCTTAAAAACTGGGAGGGGCGACGATCGCCCAGCTCCTCATCGCTAACGAGCTGTCGGACACGTTGCTCTTCAGATGTGGAAAGCCTACGGATAAGCTCAGCTTTTAACCTACCATATTTGTCTGCGGGCGGTGGATGAAGAATAATATCTTCAACTTCTCCAATAACCCGAGTGTCCAACTGAGCAACAACATAATTAAATTTTGTGAGATCAGCGGAGATACCTGAAATGGTAAATTGAGCCTCAACCTGAGCAAACCAGATAGCGGGCCGGTCAGGCCAAAAAGGAGGAAGCTTGACAGCAACTTTACATATTGCGCGGGAAACGGGGTCCGAGGTGGGTGTGTTAGTGCTGTCACCTTTAAATTTTTGCAATTCAGCAAGCAATAAAGCATTTTGTTGCTGTAATAATGAGTTTTGCTCTTGTGCGGATTGCAAGTTAGCTTCCATCTCCGTAGTTGGGTTAGTACACTATAAAAAGCCGTACAATATAAATGGTTATAAGCTATAAAACACACACAGTAATACAAACACAAGACAATAAACAAGACAGCAATATAAAAGGCAAAACACACAGATAAAATATATAGTTAATATTATCAAAAATTAACAGCCCCGGTGTAAAAAAAAGGTAAATATTAATAATACCCACACAATATAATAAAAACAAACTCAAATGCAATTTTGTTATGTAAATGCCAATGTCCACAGTTGTTTAAATAATACTAATAATAACCACACAAAATAATAATATAAAAACGAAGTCGAATGCAATTTTGTTAAGGTTATGCTAATGTCCAAAATTTTAGTAAGTCCAGGCACCAATATTAGTATAGGAAAAATAGCACGTACTAAAATCACTCCAGTGCAGTGTTGGTCTCCAGCGACAGGCCTCGGGCACACGTATCTCTACACGTCGTTTCGTTGTAGAATCCAGAAAACTGATACCATGAATCGATGAAGCGAAAACACGTCGAGATAGCCACGAATGTGATAGACACTCGTCGCAGCTGGCGTCGTATCACGGGGATCAGGATACTAATTACGAAGCGATGACACGTCGTGGTAGCCCAATGTGGTCGTCGTGAATCCAAAGACTCGTTATGTGAGGATGCATGCATTGGGAAACGCGGATTGTTGACCTCGTCGATACGTAGATACACGTAGAGTTGAACTCTTCTGCTCAGACGGCTGAAGTCGGGTCACCATTAAAGGCGCGGGTAGGTAGGGCTACCTATCGCCTTTGTTAGGACGAGGTCTGAGGTCGCGTCGAAATAAAACGATGGTTGTTGCACTATCAGATGTTCTTATTATAAAATAGAATGTTAGCAAAGAGAATATAACCACTATTTTAGTTGCTGTCTATGTGTTATAATTCTGGCGGTTAACTCCCTTATAAAAACATATTTCGTTCTCACGTCAACGTCACTTTGATGTGGGAACGCGCGCTGTCGTTTTATGACAATGCGCTTCGCACATCAGAGGTATTTTGCCACCCGAATGGTTGTGCAAAACGCCACAAATGTCAACAGCGTAGACAGAGGACAACAGACAATTTGAGTGTTTCGTTCTAAAGTTTGTTTTAAGTCTTTCACTCCTACTAAAACAAAATATTTTCCATTATATCAACAAATTTCAACAAAAAGTTCTAAAAACAACGTAGTTAGATTAATATTGCATTCCTAAATCAAAATTTCATGACTAATATTAATAATTAGTAAACTTTATGAAAAAATAATTTACGGAACTATATAAGACGAAAACAGTTTCGAAACGAATTGACTAATAGTTGCCAGATGAAAAAGAAAAAAGTGTTAAACGTCTATGTAGATACCCACCGCCCATTCAACGTTTATTAGTCAAACAATGGATTGACGCGTGTTTAGCGCTCATTCACTGTGCAACTGTACAACCGTTTAACAGATGTACAGGCAAATTTTTATTAGTAAGGCCGATGGTATTTAAGCATTATATAACACTATCGCAAATTGACTAGCTTTACTCTAAATATAATATGTATATGTATGTATTGTATTATTATATTTACTTAGTGTATTTGTGTATGTATATGTGTGTATATATATATATATATATGTGTATATATATATATATATGTATATATATTTATATATATCTATAATGTTATATGTAAGTGTATTTGTACTTGTATGGATATAATTATCTAGTATCTAATACTATAAGAATCTTTGTCCTGACATACTGACTGACTCACTGACTCACTGACTCACTGACTCACTGACAGACAACGCACAGCCTAAACCGCTGGTCGTAGAGACTTGAAATTTGGAGGGTATATTTGTCTTAGTACGTAAGGGTGTACTAAGAAAGGATTTTCCAAAATTCACCCCTTAAGGGGATGAAATGGGGGTTCAAAGTTTGTATGGAGAAACAAGATTAGATCGTCTTTTCTATCCGAAACTTCACATAAGTGCTTCAATAAAAAAATAAGTAAAGACGTGTTTCAGGTTTTTTTGGAATTCCACCCCTAAGAGGGTGAAATGGGGTAATAAAGTGTAAAATCAATATTGTTTCGGATTGCGCTGAAATTTGGCATACAAATAGTTATTACGACGTTAGTTCCCACTGAGAAAGGATTTTCCAAAATTAACCCTCGAAGGGGATGAAACGGGGGTTCAAATTTTGTATGGAGAAACAAGATTAGATAGTCTTTTCTATCTGAAACTCCACACAAGTGCTTCAGTAAAAAAATAAGTAAACACGTGTATCAGGTTTTTTTTAATTCCACCCCTAAGAGGGTGAAATTGGGTAATAAAGTGTGAAAATCAATATTGTTTCGGATTGCGCTGAAATTTGGCATGCAGATAGTTATTACGACGTTAGTTCCCACTGAGAAAGGATTTTCCAAAATTGACCCTCGAAGGGGATGAAACGGGGGTTCAAAGTTTGTATGGAGAAACAAGATTAGATAGTCTTTTCTACCCGAAACTCCACACAAGTGCTTCAGTAAAAAAATAAGTAAACACGTGTATCAGGTTTTTTTGAAATTCCACCCTTAAGAGGGTGAAATGGGGTAATAAAGTGTAAAATCAATATTGTTTCGGATTACGCTGAAATTTGGCATGCAGATAGTTATTACGACGTTAATTCCCTCTAAGAAAGGATTTCCCAAAATTAACCCTCGAAGGGGATAAAACGGGGGTTGAAAGTTTGTATGGAGAAACAAGATTAGATCGTCTTTTCTATCCGAAACTTCACATAAGTGCTTCAGTAAAAAAATAAGTAAAGACGTGTTTCAGGTTTTTTTGTAATTCCACCCCTAAGAGGGTGAAATGGGGTAATAAAGTGTAAAAATCAATATTGTTTCGGATTGCGCTGAAATTTGGCATGCAGATAGTTATTAATTACGACGTTAGTTCCCTCTGAGAAAGGTTTTCCAAAATTCATCCCTGAAGAGGATGAAGCGAGGGTTCAAAGTTTGTATGGAGAAACAAGAATTGATTGTCTCTTATATTCGAAACTTCACACAAGTAGTTTAGTAAATAAATGAGTAAATACGTGTTTCAGGCTTTTTGAAATTCTATTCCTAAAAGGGTTAAGTGGAGTAACAATGTCTGAAATCAATATTGTTTCGGATTGCGCTGATATTTTGCATCCAGATAGAAATTTTGACGTAGGTATCCGCTGAGAAAGGATTTTTCAAAATTCACTCTTCAAGGGATGAAGCGGGGGCTCAAATTTTGGATAGTCATTTTATTCGACATTTCACACAAGTACTTCTGTAAATAAATAAGTAAATACGATTTTCAGACTTTTTCAAAATGCCACCCTAAAGAGTGAACTGGGGTAAAAAAGTCTGAAAATCAATATAGTTTCGGATTGCGCTTTATTGGGTTTTCGGGTTTTAAAAATATGAATCCTGATTTGTCTTAGTCACGCGATAACATGAAAACAGGTGAACCAATTTGGCTAATTTTTATTTGATGTCTTTAATGATAGAATCGTTTTTACAAAAGAAAAGTTTTAAGTAAATAAAAGGAGTTTTTAACGCGGGCGTAGCCGCGGGGGACTTCTAGTTTTGACTATATTTGTATGTAGGTTTATGTAAAATAATAATATGACTTATCTTATTTTGTCAAAGGTATTATATGCCACCGACCGCTTATTTTCAAAACTAGCTCCTGTCCATCCAAAGGTTGTCTGGTAGAGATAGCTCTGAGCGATAAGACCGCCCATTGTCACACCTAATTAGTTTTTCTTTTCTTAGATTATAATGTGTTGATTGGTATGCAATAAAGTATTCATCTATCTATCTATCTATATCTATGTTAGTCTGTAAGACTGTAAGGTACGAGTATATGTTTCAATATGGGCCTATGTAACATCTGTATTAGTTGATATAAAATTGAAAATAAATTGATTTATTATTATATACTCACGTGAGGTCGATACAACTTCGTGCCAGTAAGCATATATAGCAACGAAGCGAGCCGCGACGCGACACTCGCCGGCGTCACGTCACGCAACAACGTGGCGTGCTGCGTGCCGCGACACGTGTCGGCAGTCCATGACATTATCTCCATGTCGTTGGTTGCATACATCTGGAAAAATGTTCAGTGGTGAATTTTCTATATTTAACCGACTTCACAAAAAGAGCGAAGTTCTCAATTCGATGTTTTTTTTTTAAATTTTTACCTCAGAATTCAGTTAAAATTAAATCTTAACCAATTTGAATTTTTTTTTTGTTTGAGACATTATTTTTTACGAGAACCGATAATCATCTCCGGAGATATGGAGACAAACATATCAAACTCAATTGTACCTTGATGACATGATAATGGCTACTGGCTACTTTTGCGGCATGTGAAGTAGGAAGAGAAGAAGAAGGGATTATCGTTCTGTACGATAATAAATTATTAGGGTTCCATATCAAAAGCAAAACAGGAACCCTTATCAGGATCACTTTGTTGTCTGTCTGTCTGTTTATCCGTCTGTCTGTCTGTTTGTCCGTCTGTCAAGACCCTTTTCTGAGGAACGCGTAGAGATATCAGGTTGAAACTTATATCAAAGTATCAAATACACGAGTCTACGGTATCTTTTGGCTGTGAAAAAATTAAACTTGTATATCAACGCGGTCAAAAGATATGACCGTTTATGTCGCATATTTTCGCATTTTTATGATTTTACAGGAGAATCAAAACTTATAGGGTATTTTCCGTTGACTCACGAAATTTGAAAACCGTAACCGCATATTTACAAACATATTATTTGGGGTTAGTTCATAAACAGTGTCTAGACATCGTTCTAGAGATCGAATTGCAAAGTTAACTTTGTGGCTTAACCTAGTTGACAATATGGAAGCCTCGGTGCGCAAGTCCGACTCACACTTGGCCAGTTTTTACTACATTACCTTGTGACAGAAACAAGAAGTTTTTAAAACCCTACAATCATCATTATCATTATTAGTCTGTATTAGTTCAATGCTGGACATAGGCCTGTTCTATATAAGACACTAACTATATATGATTAAACATTTTTGTAAGGCTTATTCATTTTCTGCAGCTACGATGGTTAAATAGAAACACATAAACACACACTCGCATACAAACATATTCACACACACACACAATTTTTTTTTTTTAATACTTTATAGGCTAGCGTTTGACCACTATCTCACATGTTGGTAAGTGATGATGCGGTCGAAGATGGTAAGCACGCTAGGCCTAGAATGGAAACTGGCTCTCAAGGATGGCTGCCGGAACACATTAGATGTTTGGTGACAGATTTTCTAACTTGACTTCCTACCACCATGCGGGGGTTGTTGGTTTCTTAACGATGTTTTCCTTCACCGGAGGGCCACTGTTAAAAGCGCACATAAATTTTTCGATAAAAAACATACACGCCAGTAAACGCACATAACATATAGAATAATCCCAACACATTACCTGCACAGCCAGCTGAAGACAGGATCCATAGAACCACTGGTGGTGATCCCAGGGTAAGGTGGTCAGTTGGGCTAGCAGCTCGGAGCCCTGCACGCGGCCTTCTTGTCCCCCGCCTTGCACCGCCCCGTGGGTCAGGGCGCCCCATTCGAACACTTGTTGTAGCAGGCTTGTTGCACTGCCTAGGGTAATAACACACCATGTCACAAATAAAACCGGCTAAGTCGAGTTGGACTCGCCCACCGAGGCTTCCGTACCAACGTTGGTAGGAACCAATTAAGCTAGACCTCTAAATTGTATGAGCGCTCATATAACTCAAAGATCTTAATTGGCGAAACTATATTTATATTTATATTTTATATTTTTTTTTTTTTAAAGATTACTCGCAATGTGTGTTGCACATTACTAGTATTCTTGTTAACTCCTCCAACTAAGCTAAATATGCTTGTGTCTGGAGTGGGTTCACGTCAATAGTGCAATGGGTGGGGTGGGATTCGAACTCACGACCTCTCGATTGCCAGTCCGACACCCTATCTATTGGGCTATTGCCGCTTCAAAAAACTATGTATGTATGGGGACACCCTTTAATATTTAACTTTTTTGTTTTTTAGAATTTTTTCTTTATTTGTGCTGTAAGACCTTGCTTCTTGTCAAATTTCATGATTCTAGATCAACGGGAAGTACCACATAGGTTTTCGACCAACAACCTATAGGGTACTTCCGGTTGACCTAGAATTGTCAATTTTGGTCAATAGCAAGGTCTTACAGCACAAGTAATGGGAAAAATTCCGAAAAAAAGAAAGGAAAATTAAGGTAAATTTTGGTACTTACAAGTTTTCGCAAAAATCTAAATTTGACCATATCTTTTTACGGTGTTGACTCAGGACCTTGATATTTATACACCTAATAGGGACTATAGACCACAGTATCTGTTATAAGTTTCAACTTGCTAGGTCCACCCCTTCCTGAGAAAATCGGTGGTGAAACACGGACAGACAGACAGACGGACAAGAAAGTGATCTTATAAAGGTTCATTTTTTTTTCATTTTGAGGAACCTTAAAAGATAATAGTCGTACGGACAGAACATGCACTCTTTGACAGCAAACATGCGAGATTAAACCTAGTTACAACGTAGATAACGTTCAAAATACGACTGTCGTCGGTTGTATCGTGGACGATACGCAAAGCGGTAGGAATAAAATGCGAGTGATTGATACCTGACTATGTGTGAACATCGTAATCTCACAGTCCGACTTGAAGCCGAATAAATCAAAAGTAAAAATCATCAATCATGTTCAGTACCAAGTTTGAGATGTTTATCTCCATATCTCTAGAGATACTGAACATATCTCAATGATATTTAAATGAGACCTCGTGGACAGTATACCCTTTCAAATAAAAAAAAAATCCAAATCGCTCCAGGCGGCTTTAAGTAATCGGGAAACATAACTAAAAAATAAAATATTCCTACGAATTTAAGTCGATTAATGAGGTTTCAATTCTTTTATGGCAAAGTTGATAATGTAAGGACGTGGGTGACACTGTTATTTTCTCCCTAAGGGTTAAGCCAACTTTTAAAATAAAAGTTAACCACCGTCCACTTTATGGCGTTTAAACCATTAGCAAACTGACTGGACGGTTTCTGAGTACATTTATTAAGAGTTTATCTATTCAATAACGGTACAATTGAGTAGAGAAACTCTCAGTATATGTACTTCAGAAACCGACCATAAAACGTTTGCCCCTCGGCCCAGAGTAGACAGTTAAACATAAGTTTGATAAGTAAGTAAACTGTTAAGTCGACCCTAAATCCTTTACTAACCTGGGCATTCATCCATAACCTCTCGCAAGCAGTCCACAAACGCCGCCAGCATATTGGTGTAGTGTCCCTCTTCTGATACGAGAGAGGGCATCAGGGGGGGAATGGAAGGGTGCGGGGCGACCCAAGCACCCCACGACTCCTGTACGGCTGACCACGCGCATCGACCCACTGTTGATGGATAGACGATGTTAGAGAGAGACAGAACACACATGTATATCAATAATGCTACCACGAATTCGAGACATAATTGCACTTACTTTTTTTTAAAATTTGTTTTATAATGGCCCCACACGATTTGTATATTTAGCCAGTGTCAAGTATTGAAATTCTTCAAGTTTTTATGAACTTTAGTCGTAGAGATGGGTCAAAGTCACATTTCAGGTCAGTTTTCAAGTAAAAGTCTAGTCTAAGTGATACCTTCAGTAAAGATGTAGTATTTACTAAAGATTTTCAGTGGAATTTTGATGAGAACGCAAACAGCATGTTTTTCAACATTGTGCTGTTTCCCTACACTCGCACACAATCACCGGCACTTAATGGTTAATAATCCACATTTATTACACATTAACTCGCGGAAGAACACAAGTTTTAGGAAAGCATACGATGAGATCACACACACTTTTCCACGTTCCCGCCAAAACTCCTGCGCTTATTTGAATACACTAGCGACAAGATTATAAAAAGAAGTTCATTTTTTTCGACTACCCTCACCTCTCTCTGGTTCATAGCTCAGTTTGACAGCTGCGGCAACGAAACACCGCAGCAATGCACGCAGTAACTTCGCTACGTACTCCGCGTAAGGGACTAGAACGGGTGCTCCTTTGTACTGGGACCGTTTCTCCCACCAGAGGGCGCCTAGGTCGCGGAGTAGATGACCTAGCTGGAAATAATTAAGCTAGTTTAAAAACTAAAACAACAGAGTTCCATGCCGCGCGAGTCTGTTTCAGTAGCATGTTTGTGACGTTTATCGCAATATCTCTAGAGATACTTATCAGATCTCGATGAAATTACAATGGGAATGTACCTTGGAAATGTACCCTATCAATTAAAAAAATAATAATTCGAATCGATTCACAATTGACATCTAAGGCTATGTTAAATAAAGCTTATTTTTAGAAAAGACACAGTCTCAGTCTTTTGCAACACAGTCATAATGACTAAAGAAGAAGGGCAGGGTTTCACATATAATTTGTTAGAAAAAACCTATTTCTACAATAAAGCAATTTTGTATTTTAGTTATTCAGATTATATCATAAGAATTCAATGATGTACAAACCTGATCAAATCCAACCACGTCTCCAACTAATCCCACCGCCTTGACAACATGTGTCCACTGTGCAGCTGGCATCCTATCTCCAAGCCTGGCCACCTTTACAACAGTCCCACACAACTCCTGGACACTGATCAATGCCGTCGTGTGGACACCCATCAGTTCTAAGAGCATGGAATGTTCGGAGCCAGGGGAGGGACCGAAGCGGGTCTGTGAGGTTATTACAGTGTCGAGGAGGTCATGGCGGAGGGTAGCAGGGGCGGTTTGTGACCAGTAGGCTATTTCGAACTGGAAACAAAAGAGAACAAGATTAAACATTTAGATGTGATAGCGATATATGTTTTATTATTATAAACGCGAACGTTTGTATTGAACGTAAATCGAATCCGGAACGAAGTATTTCGTCAGATGACTAAAGTGGTCGATATAGCTCAGCGGATTAGCAAACTGAAGTGGCAGTGGGCTGATCATATCTGCCGTAGGACCTATAACCGTTGGGGTAGACTGGTTCTAGAGTGGAGACCGCGAATCGGCAAACGTAGCGTAGGACTCCCTGTGACTAGGTGGAGCGACGACATTCGCAAAGCGGTGGGCAGTGCCTGGAAACAAAGAGCCGAAGATCGGGCTCAGTGGCGTGTCTTGGGGGAGTCCTACGTCCAGCAGTGGACTGATACCGGCTGATAATGATGATGATGACGTTTGTATGTTACGATGTATAGATGGACATTTGTTACTCTTTCACGCAAAAACTACAGAACCGATTGAGCTATAAACTGGTATGTAGATAGCCTAGATCCTGGAATAACACATAGGGTACTGTAGGCTCGATGGCTCAGTGAAGCTACAAATGAACTCAAATAAACAAAAATATGCACCCACCGTCAAGTCCATTCCATTTTCAAGTACTTCACGCCTTTTTATCACACACCATCAGTCTTTAGACACTTCACTTCCGTGTTTTCGTAGTTTATTGTAATAGTGTTTACTGGATCGAGGCATCCGCGGCGCCGGCGCTTATTTTGTATGTTTTTTCGCGGTAACCAATCGCGGTCAAAGGTGAGCGATGATCACACGACGAACGTCTTTTTTATAATGGCGGGCGCGGCCGGGCAGCGGCGCGCGGGCGGGTGTTTTTGCTGCGTTCCGTTTCTCGTAGGTGCAGCGAAATATTTGACGAGTATTAAAATTTTGGGTTGCGGTCCCTACATTTCCCCCCACCGAAATCCGACAGGATTTCCCAGTTATAATTCCAAGTTGGAAATAAATAAATATTGTGTTGAAAAGTGTATTGAATAACAAAATATTAATGTAGATGTAGGGTGTCACACTGAGGTGTAGTGTTAAGTAAATATAAGGTTACACTAGATAGATTAGTACTACAAGTATGTAAATTATAGAGAGTGGACTGTATAGTATATGAAACTTAAAACTAGATGGGTTGACCTTTGTAAGATAAGTTAGAGAATAGAGACTTCTAATCATCCTGCTCCAAGGGGAGCGGGCTGAGCTTAACCACGGGTCTTGTGAATTCACTGTGTTTGGTTCGAACACTAACGACACGCGTCACATTGTCTGGGCCTGTGTATAGCTTAGTGACTCTGCCTAGTACCCACTGAAGGGGCGGTGCGTCCGAGTTTATAAGCACTAGATCGCCGACCTTCAGATCTCGACAACCTTTGGTCCACTTTTGGCGGGTTTGAAGTGTGTGAAGGTAATCTTTGCGCCACAGACGCCAAAACTGTTGGGCTATCTGTTGTACCGCCTGCCACCTACTCAGACGATTTATAGGGAGACTAGTTAGGTCATACTCTGGAGCATCTAACAATCCGCGGCCTACTAAGAAATGTGCTGGAGTAAGTATCTCGAACTCGCTGGGGTCCGAGGACAGAGCGCAAAGAGGGCGAGAATTGAGCACGGCTTCAACTCGCGCAAAGAGTGTTGTTAACTCTTCAAATGTTAGCGTCCTGCTTCCGATGGTTCTTTTTAAAAGTGACTTTGCCGATTTAATGGCTGCTTCGTAAAGACCGCCGAAGTGACTACCTGTTGGAGGGTTATGCTTCCATTGAACTTGACGTTTGGTAAACTCGCCTGAGATATCATCCGTGTTGGATTTTAAGAATTGTGAGACTTCAGCTAACTGTTTACCGGCTGAAACGAAGTTCGTCGCATTGTCTGAGATTAGCGCCTGACATAATCCACGTCTTGCTGTAAAACGGTCAAATGATGCCAGAAAGCATTCTGTGCTAAGTGAGGATAAAGTCTCTAAATGTACCGCGCGAGTAGCACAGCAAACGAAAATGCATAAATAAGCCTTGGTGATGCGAGCATTTCTACGAATGGACTCTTTTGTTAAAAATGGACCCCCTATGTCAAGACCTACCGAATGGAAGGAGTGAATATCTTCCGTTCGAAACTTAGGTAACTGTCCCATTAGAGGTTGCCTGACTGTCGGTCTTACTTTAAAACACGCTATGCATTTGCTTGTGCGTAGTCTGACTATGCTACGAGCGGACACAATCCAGAACTTTTGACTCAATATACTCTGTAGGGTACGTGGTCCTACATGTAAATAAAGCACATGGTAATAATCGATCAGACAATTAGTAAAATTGCATTTTTTAGGAAGCAATACAGGATGTTTTTTGTCGAACGAAATCTCTGCGAGCGAAAGTCTACCCCCCACCCTGAGGAGACCATGGGGGTCAACGAAGGGGTTGAGCTTTTGCAGAGACTGCTGCGGCTGAAGGCTCTTTGATATCGCGATTATATCGGCGGCAAAGTGGTGCTGTTGCACGGATTTTATGATGACGTCACGTGCGTCTTTTAAGTCACTTAGAGAAAGTTTAGTGCGCTCGGATTTAGGTGTGCGGCAATTCGTGATGAATTTTCGAATCCGAGCTACGATATTGACTAATTTCGTGTAGTTAGAATATCTCTCAGAAAGCTCATAGATGAGATTAGAGGACTCCTCCGACGTTACCAGCGCCATAGTGTTAAGGGAGGTTTTTAGTTCGGGAGGATTGACGTCTCTGAACTCATCTATAGCGCGTACTGGCCATCGCTCACTTAGTAGCCAGCTGGGACCATTAAGCCATTCGGGATTTGAGAGAAGCACGGAGGGCGTCGCACCCCGGGAACAGATATCGCTCGGGTTACTCTCACCACTTACATGGAACCAATTAGTACTGGGAACTGTGTCCAGTATTTTTGTTACTCGAGTGGCCACGAATGTTTTAAGCTTGTAGCTTGGTGTGTTAAGCCAAGCCAGTACTACAGAAGAATCAGTAAACAACAAGATGTCGTTGATACTGATAGCTCGCTCCTGAAGAATACCTGTGACATACTTGACGAGTTTGGCGAGCAAGTGGGCTGCCATTAGCTCGAGTCGTGGTACAGATACCGTTTTCAGCGGAGCCACTTTTGATTTAGCAATTAGAAGGCTCGTTTTGCTATCACCGTCGTCGTTAGTCGTGTGTAGGTATATCTGAGCCGCGTACCCGAGGGTAGACGCGTCAGCGAACGCGAAAATACGAGAGGTCGTACTTTGCGATACCATCACGTGACGTTCGTGTCTAAGTTCGGAAAGTAGAGGTAGCTCCCGAACGAAGGCCCGCCATTCTGTTTCAAGGTCAACAGGCAAGCGCTGGTCCCAATCGAGTTTCAGGGCCCAGATCTTCTGCATGAAACATTTGGCATAAAATATGCAGGGTGCAACAAAACCGAGAGGATCGAATAAACGACCGATCTGTGATAGAACGGTGCGTTTTGTGACCTCGTAATCATACTTCATCGTTCTGAAGGAAAAGCAGTCCGTTCCTGGTAGCCACTGAAGACCCAAAACCTTGAGTGACAAATCTTCATCATCGTCAAACTCAATCGGAGTTTCTCGGTGATCTTCAGGGACCGCGGCCAGCACCTGAGCACTATTACTAGCCCACTTACATAACAGGAAGCCAGCACTCTGCAACAGCTCGCGTAGATCCTTCTGCAGCTGGAGAGCGTCATCCTCTGTGGGTTCCGACCATAGTAGGTCATCCATGAAGAATCCACTTTTAAGAACTCGAGCTGCAGCTGGATACGTATCTGCGTGTTCGTCGGCTAAAGTATGCAGTACCTTGATGGCCAGATACGGACTACTAGCGACCCCATACGTGACAGTCGCCAGCTCGTAAACCTGAACCGGTTGATCTGTTGAGTGGCGCCACAGTATGTGTTGATAAGGCCGTTGGTCTTGATGTATCAAAATTTGTCTGTACATTTTACAGATGTCTGCGGATATACAAACAGCATGTAATCGGAAATTTATTAATATCTGATTAATATCCGCCTGAAGTTTCGGTCCCGCTAGAACCACGTCATTAAGTGACTTGTGATTAGCAGTTTTTGTCGACGCGTCGAACACGGTACGCAGCTTGGTGCTGGTGCTCGTCGGTTTGAGAATACAAAAATGCGGGATCAAATACTTGGAATCCACGTTTTGTAAATTACCTAAACACGTCATGTGACCTAAAGACTCATAGTCGGACATGAATTTGTGATATTCACACTTTAATTGAGAGTCGCGGTCGAGACGCGCCTCTAAATTAGTCAATCTCCGTAACGCCACCTGTCGAGAATCGCCGAGACTGTGGTCCGGCCGAAACGGATACCTAACAACGTATCTACCGGTGTTCGGATCGCGACTATGTTCGTGCGCGAACAACTTTTCTGCTAATACGTCGTCGGGTTTCTTTGGTTGGTCCGACGGTACGTTCTCGACTTCCCAGAACGCGTTCATCACCCGGTCTAAGTTATCCGTACTAGAAAATCCGGAAAAAGCGTGGTTATCCGAGTCTAAACTCTTTTTATTGCTATCGCGCCAATCTATTTGACCGGTGATAACGTATCCGAAGATAGACTTTAATATCACGGGCAAACCCGGGCGTTCCGGTAGTATTTTATCTCCGTCGTATAGGTAAGGAAATAAGTCGCCTGCTATCAATAAGTCCACCGGCGCGGGCCGATGAAACGCTGGGTCCGCTAACTCGATATTCTGATAACGATCTAAAATATCAAAAGGTAACCTAACTGTCGGTAGATTGCCGGCTATGTTCGCGACGATAACCGCGTCCGTATTAAGAACGGGCGATGTATCGTGTCGCGGTTTTATTGCGAGCGAGGTTTGACCAAAGTTATCAACTTGGTTCCCGCCTAGACCGATCGTTCGAACATCGCATCTACGACGAGGTAATCCTAGCCTCTTCGCACAACTATGTGTTATATAGCTTGACATAGCGCCGCTGTCTATAAGTGCGCGCACGCAATGGAAGTGTCCCCATGCGTCCGCGACGTGTACGACCGCGGTGCCAAGCAGGACTGTCTGATCAGTCGAACATGTGAGACCCACAACGTTCCCTTGACACGTGACTGAGGAGTCGATGTGAAGAGAGCTGTGGTGCCTCTTTTTGCAGACCGTACAACAATGTTTGGACGGACAATCAGCGCTGGTGTGATTATCACGCAAACAGTTCTCACACAAACTGAGCTCTTTGACTTTGGCAGTGCGTGACTCAGGTGTAAGCGCGTTGTAGACTGCACAGCGATAGATAGCGTGTGGCATTGGACAACACGGACAGACGTTGGATTTCTGCCGTTCGACAACGTTGTTCATGCTGGCCACAGCTGCGGTCATAGTAGGTTTATAACCGTGTTGTGTGGTCGTATCCTTGTTTGAACGCGACGTAGATGGCTTGAAAGCTGGTGTAGACGGCTTGGCGTACACTGACTTGCTTTCTGACATCTCAAGGACACGCGCTTGCTTCTCGATAAAGTTCAATAATTGCTTAGCGGTAGGTATCTCGCCCGGCGGCACGGTCTGTTCGAACTCGCGGCGCGTCACGGGGTCGAGATTTCGCAAAGATATTTGGAATAGTATAAAACTAGATAAATCCGGAATTTTAAGAAGTTCTAAAGCTGTAATATTTTCATGATAAGTTTGGAGAAAATTATTAAGGTTCGCGGCCGATTCGCTTATCAACGGTTTAAAGTTAAACAGCTTGTCTAAATACGCCGAAGCAAGCGCGCGCTTATTCTCAAATCGCTTAACTAAGGCGCTCCATACGATGCTGTAATTATCAGCTGTGATTGGCATTGATTTCACAATAGATAAAGCCGAACCGCTAACCGATGACATAAGGTAATAATATTTCTCGACATCAGTAATCGCGGGATTATCATGAATTAAGCTCGTAAACGTATCACGGAAGGTTATCCAATTTTCGAGTTTACTATCAAATTTAAATAGTTGTAATTCGGGTAACTTTACGCACCGCCTAGTTATTTGCAATTCCTTGCCACCGGGTTCCGTCTTGGCGGGACGCTCGGGTGGGTGAAGGCCATTGGAAACTTTACGAATCGCATAATAAAGTTCATCAAACGCCTTTATTTCGCTATACGTAGGGACATAATTTGGTTTGTATTTCCGATATAGTGAATTTATTTCCATAACGCACCTATTGTATTCCGCTCGGATGTCTGAGAGGTCATCGATCCGTGCAGAAAACTCGGCTAAATGAGTTACATCTGTTTCTACTTCTAATGACATTTCATATAAATGTTGAATGCGAAGAAAACACATTTCCTTTGACGTCAAGAAAGGATGAACCTGATCGTCGAGATCCGAGTCAGGAATAGTATTTTTAGTCATTTTGAGTCACTAAATTACGATACAACAACCGAAAACGTCTAAATAAATGATCCTAAAAAATAAATCCACAAAAATTTAATTACGTATTATTTTCCCGCTACGCAAGACGAAACGTAATGGCTGCCGGGCGGTGCCGGTGTTAGAGAGGTCTAACCGGCAAAGTAATCACAATAAAACACAGTAAATACACAATGTAGGCATTTGTTTCTACAATAACACGATGCTAGACATTTATAATAAGCGATATTACTATAGAAATGAGCTAGTACTATGAAATTCAGAAAGTTACGATGCAATTTGTTTCACTATCACATAAAGGTCAACGCACCCGTGTCACTGTTTTCGATAAAAAAAACACTATATTTTCGTATTAAACAATAAGGATTGCATAAAATATGTTATTTAGTGTTTGAAAAAGTGTAGGTTGAAGTTGGAACCTGTGTGGTTTATTAGTAAAACACAAATAAAAAGTGCAAGCACGTGTTGGGTGTGGTACCTACTTGGGAGGTGTAATATGATTTGTGTGCAATGAAAGTATTAAAATAACTATGAGACTTGACGTTATAACCGGGAGTCCGGGTCGAAGGCCCAAAATGTAGGCTCGATGGCTCAGTGAAGCTACAAATGAACTCAAATAAACAAAAATATGCACCCACCGTCAAGTCCATTCCATTTTCAAGTACTTCACGCTTTTTTATCACACACCATCAGTCTTTAGACACTTCACTTCCGTGTTTTCGTAGTTTATTGTAATAGTGTTTACTGGATCGAGGCATCCGCGGCGCCGGCGCTTATTTTGTATGTTTTTTCGCGGTAACCAATCGCGGTCAGAGGTGAGCGATGATCACACGACGAACGTCTTTTTTATAATGGCGGGCGCGGCCGGGCAGCGGCGCGCGGGCGGGTGTTTTTGCTGCGTTCCGTTTCTCGTAGGTGCAGCGAAATATTTGACGAGTATTAAAATTTTGGGTTGCGGTCCCTACAGGTACTTTTTATCCCGATATTCTTATGGGAACGATGTCTACGCGGGCGAAAATAATGCACGACGCCTGAAGCATCATTAATAATTTAATCATCGTCACTTAATATCAGGTGAGATTGTAACCAAACGTTTGCTTAGTCTTATATATAAAAATCAATTGCTGTTCGTTAGTCTCGATATAACTCGAGAACGGCTGGGCCGATTTAGCTGTTTTTGGTTTTAAAATATTTGTCGTAGTTCAGGGAAGGTTTAAACGGTGAGAAAATTTAGAAAAATTGCGAGGAAGATAGTAAAAACAACAATTTCATTTCTTCCATATAAACTGTTCTACTTACTTTCCAGTCAAACATTATACGTGCGTCCCTTCGGTACGGTAGGGTAGACTCTGTTCCACTCTCGAATTTAAATTTGAAGCACGTATTAAATTAAGGGTTTTGAATCGACAACATAATATACCACATTACTCGAATTATCGCGAAGGTATTTAAATTTTAATATTTTGAAATTTGATTGTTGTCTCAGGTTGTCATTGTTGGTTCATTCAGAAATTTTTGTCATTGTATTGATATATAATTTGATGGTTGTAATTATGGCGCTTCCATACATGGGTATTCGCTATTTGTGTATAAAAACTGATAAAAACAAAATAACAATATAATACAGGGGGTCCCCAAACAAGAAACGTGTTTTTGAGGCTTACAAGCCTTAATAGATAGAGACATGAAATTTAGTCATAGTTTGTATTACAATGGCTGCTATAAGATCAAATAATAAAAACTAAATTAAATTAAAAATTAAAGGGAGTCCCCATACAAGAAACGTATTTCTCCGGTAAATTTTGTTTAATTGGAACCCTGCGTGTGCGAGTCCGACTCGCACTTGGACTGTTTATTTATATTCGTGGTACGAAGTTCGCCGGGTCAGCTAGTCGTAAATATATACCTTGATCTTCGCTTAGCTCGTCTTCACGGAATCACTACCGTGCCCTCAGAATAAAAAAAAAAAGAATATTGACATTATTTTCAGTAATTTTTTTAACATCATTTAGGATCATTGTCGTGGGTACGAGTTTTGGGCCATTTTCATTCACAATCCATTTTTTTTTTATTTTTTTTTTTAAAAGATTACTCGCAATGTGGGTTGCACATTACTAGTATTCTTGTTAACCCCTCCAACTAAGCTAAATATGCTTGTGTCTGGAGTGGGTTCACGTCAATAGTGCAATGGGTTGGGTGGGGATCGAACTCACGACCTCTCGATCGCCAGTCCGACACCCTATCCATTGGGCTATTGCCGCCTTTTTCACAATGCTACGTTCTATGATGCTTGCGCTATCTGATAAAGTCCTACGCCTTGTCTCATTTCTAGTCAAGCGCCAATCTATTAGGGACACAGATTTGGGCAAGGAATTCCATTCCTTGGCTATTATAAAATCTGCAAATATTACATTTTTCAATTTATTTGCATGAAGAGGAAGATACAAAACAATATATTAACAGTGGGCCCCAAACTTGGCTAAGGTTGAGAACTTAAAGAGGCAGGTTCCCGGCGCAGAAAACCGGTACCGATGCGTACGGGAAAATATTCCATTGTTTCTTGTCTGCAACCTGTTTCTTTATGTGTGAGCGCATATATTTATTATTTATTAGATAACATTGGAATAGTTTACCAGTACGGATCGGTACCGGTTTGTTTGGGGACCGGGAACCTGCCTCTTTATGTCCTCATCCTAAGCCTGTATCTTGTCAATACATATAACTTACCCTCGATAGGTAACTAAAGATGGTATGCGATGGGAGCTTGGCCTTCAATAGTGCTGTATAAACCAAGGGCCAATCTTCCACGTTCATGCGTCGCGGTGAGATTAGAGACCCGCAAAGTGCTTGTTGTAGAGCATTGGTGGGTTTAGAGCACCAACCGGAGATCAAGTCAGCGACTAGGCGGCCGTCGCGGGATATCCAACGCTGTAAAGACAGATAAAAAGACAAATCATATAATATTATTTATATTTATTTACTAGCTGCGCCTCGTGGCTTTTTCCGCGTTTGGGCCACCCTAATATCACTTAGGGGTTTAAAAAATTGTTTACGACATATTCTCAGACCTTCCGAATATAAAAACAAACACTTTCATAAAATCGGTGAAGTCGTTTCGGAGGAGTTTTGCAACAAACACTGTGTGATACGAGAATTTTAAATATTAGAAGATTCATCCATATTTATATAAAAAATAATTCCTAATTTCTTTGGTCACGCCATAACTTGAGAACAGGTGGACCGATTTCGCTAATTCTTTTTATGTTGACGTTTGTAATTGTCAGGAAAAGGTTTTTATGGGAAATGTCTTAAATAAATGAAAGTTGTCTTTAACGCGAGCGAAGCCGCGGGAGAACATCTATTTAACAATATCTACAATTCAAATTTTTACTTACCTGCGTGCGTAGGCTAAGACCTTCATTAATCCTATATGTGATTCTTGAGTGGTGCTAAAAGGGTAACCACTGGTGGTAGGCTTTAGCTGTGGCTCGAGTCACCCACGTGTTTTCTTTAAATATCTGATAGGCTAACGTTTGACCACTATCTCGCCTGGTGGTAAGCGATCATGTGGTTGAAGATGGAGAACACGCTAGGCCTAAAACGTTCCGACTCTCAAGGGCTGTGTGCTGCCGGGACACCGTAAAGTTATGACGGCAGATTTTTTCCTTGATTGTGGTAAGCTGCTTTTTGGTAGCAAGTCAGGCAATACATCTACATAATGTCCTACCACCAAGTGATTGTCTGTCTGTCTTTCAATATAGAATATACTTACATTAGAGATCTCCTCTAACAGGGAAGAGAGCGCGTATTCCGCAGCGGAGCACGGCGCGCAGTACGCTGCGTTACGCCACGCCCTTTGTACCACGCATACTGCTGAGCCGCTGTCACGGAGACGTCTGTATTTACAATTGTATATTTTTTTATATACGTAAACAAGTTTTAACTATTTCTAGATACGATGGATAAAGATTGACGACATAGATTTATGAGACGAGTGTAAATTAGGGGTCGCAATACCGAACCATTTTTTCAAAACCGGTATTTTCGGTGCTGACTTCTGATAAATACCGATATTCTGGTATTTTCGATATTATCGAGATCTCAACAATTTTTCGGTAAATATTAAAATAACGACTATTTATAACACTAAATAAAGTAGTTTGTTAGTCTTCTTAAAAGGTTTCAGAGGATTAACAAAAAATAATAAGAAGATACAAGAATTTTAATTTTTTTACACAATGAAATAAAAATTTACAATAAAATCTTTTTCAAAAAAAATAAAACCGACTTTATTACCACAAACAGGCACTCAAAAGCGAAAAATAAATTACTTAATATAATTATTATAAGCGCTACCCACTTATCTATTTGAAGTCGGGGCCTGCGATAGCTTGCGTTTTTGTGGGGTTGAATTTCACAAGATTTTGTGATCCCCAGCTTGATGCTCTGTCAAGAAAGCACTCTAGACGAGCTCCGTCCTCTTTTCATCGACTTCCGACCTAGCGATATTTATACGGCCTGCGTATTTGGCATCACCCGTGCTTATCATCCGCATAGCAATGAATATCACTGATTTGTAATAAATCGTTTATATGCATGATGAATGATGAAAATCGTGGGCGATACGACAGATAGCACAGACCCTTGTGGTATGCCGGCATTAATTGGCATGGTCTCGGAACAAGCACCGTTAACAACGGCATTTATACTGCGACCATGCAAAAAATTGCCAACCCACGCACAGAGTATCAGGCAGGCCGTACAACGGCAGCTTGGCGAAAAGGGCCCCATGCCAAACCCGATCAATAATGGCCTTAGCAATGTCAAGGCTGACTGCGAGAGCTTCTCCTCGACTCTCAACAGTCTCGCTCCAGCGATGAGTCAAGTAAGCTGAAGGTCACCAGCTGATCTTCCACGACGAAATCCGTACTGACGGTCACTGATCAGCTGGTAGTCCTCGAGGTACTTAAGAAGTTAAGTGTTAATGACTCTTTCCATCACAATACAATACAAAAACTCTTTATTGATCACCAAATAAATTACAAATTGTACATACTATGTGATGAAAGACAGTAGAATAATAAGGCAATACAATCGGCGGTCTTATCGCATAAAGCAATTTCTTCCAGACAACCTTGGCATGGAAAAGAAGAATACAAACAAAAATTGGGGGTAGCGTACAATACAAATTATTGATGTCAGAAAAAATAAAAAAAATTAAAATAATAATACACAAAATAGACTACTAAAACTATAGTATATTATGATATAATACATAAAAAATCACCTTGGAGGATCATCACTTTGGAGAGAAGGGATGCAATCGCTATAGGCCTATAATTAGTTGGGTCTTTACGGTCACCCTTCTTAGGAATAGGGTGGACATGGGCTACCTACCAACAAGATGGCACTACACCTTCGTCATAAGAATAGGAGAACAATCGCGAGACAATTTTGGAGCACATCTCTGTAAGACGATCGCCGGTATACCGTCCGGCCCGCTAGACTCTTGGACGTCTAAAGATAGCAGTTCCTTACGTACCAAAAGTTGAAAGAAGCGGATTTCCTGCATGGAATACTCGCAAGTAGGTGATGGAGGAATAGAATCTTTTGCGTAAAGAGTAGAATTCAAGACAAACAGGGACCCTAGTAGATCGGCCATCTGTTTCGCACTATGGGCCAGAGTCCGACGCTCGCAAGGACGGTAGAGTGGATTGGCAAAAGTTATCTTCGACTGCTTTAGAAAGCAACCAAAATGCACGGCTACTTGAAGGATAACTTACAAGCTTGTCACCAATCCGTCGTATGTGTCGGTGTCTTGCTTTAGCTGTGGCTTTTTTGGCAGACCTCGAAGCATGGTTAAGTATTTTCTTGTATTCGGCTGTCCTTGTATCCTTGCATTGGAGCTTCACTCCAGCATTTGAAAGCAGCTCTTTGCAGCTTTGAGCTGGCAGCTTCAGCACAAGATTTGTCTAACCAAGGCCTGGTTCGACCACCGACTGGTACAAGAGTAGGGAATGAAGCACTCCATGTCCAGTGATATAACGTCAGCAACCAGGTCAGTGCTAATGGAAGGACCGTCAGTCGAGAAAAAAATCCTTGCCCATGGGTAAGAGGAAAAAAATCGCGCAGACCGTCCTATTCAGCTGACCGTTAGTGCCAGACTTTACTCTTTCCTACTGGTTTCACAGATTCGTGATGTAAAACATTTACCCTAAACCTGATAAGGCAATGGTCTGATGAACCAAGAGGTGCATCAATTTGTACACGATATTGAGGCGGATGTAATGTCAGCATCAAGTCCAGTAGTGACAGCGTGTGAAGTGGTCACGCACTTGCATTTCCTCCTTTTCAAATAAACTTTCAAAATATGCCTTCCATCTCTTTAGAACGCATTCCTCTCCTCTCAAAATACTTCCATCTCGATTTCTGACTTTGTTTAGTTGCGAAGTGTTAAGATTTCAACAATTTATAATTATTAATGTAAAGTTAATAATTTTATATGTTAATCGAATTTTATTTTTACTAAATATCTCTATATAACCGAAAATCCCGGTTCTTGTAAAATCAAAACCGGTATTCGTAGGTCCATTTGGCTCGGTATCCCGGTATTTTCTATATCCGGGGTCCCGGTTTGCGACCCCTAGTGTAAATGGGCCAGTTGGTAGAGGCCGACCTAGGCGAATGTATCACGACCAGATCGGAGACGTTTTAAAGAAAGGCCAAGTCAAAAGTACTTATAACCGGCGAGCATGTATGAACGCGCTCATGAAAGTGGAAGAAGCGAAAGAGGTATGTCAGGATCGTAGCATGTGGAAAGAAGTAGTCTCTGCCTAACCCAACGAGAAAAAGGTGTGATTGTATGAATGTCAACAAGTATAGGTAAGATATGGAATTACAGTCGCTACAGCCTGGCTCTATCATCAGGTCAGCTCGATCATACCATATCAGCATTGTTACCGATGATACACAAGTATTCCAAAGAGTCCAATCGAACGTCTAGACGTCAAACGTCACACTTAAAACATATATTTAATTCTCCTGATTAATGTAGGGTTGCCAACTGTACTATTACGTGCACCCGCATATGTTTGTGTGGGTCAAAACTTGCAAGCTAATTAAGAACCTCTTCCAGTACCCTTAGTACGATTTTTTATCGTAAACCCTTTTAACAGATCTCACATAGTTTTAGACTTATTCTGGCTCCCTGATTGGTCTAAATTTAGTGAAGTGTAGTAACCACTAGAGGCGCTCTAATGTTTTTCATACAAAATTTGCTCGATACACGATCTCGAGTTTGGTATGAAAATTCTTACTAAAGGTACTGGAAGAGGTTCTTAATTAGCTTGCAAGTTTTGACCCACACAAACATATGCGGGTGCACGTAATAGTACAGTTGGCAACCCTACATTAATCAGGAGAATTAAATATATGTTTTGAGTGTGACGTTTGACGTCTAGATGAAAGCTGAATGGCTCAATACCTTTGTTTTTTTTGTAAATTAAAAGCAATAAGTTATGTTTCTGTTATATCTATAGTATTTTTTATTGAATATGATCTATTTAATGTTATTTGACGTGTGTAAGTGCAAAGTTTTAATTTGCCCATATACTGAATAAATGCTTTGACTTTTGACTTTTGATACATATAGATACTAATAGAAGTTGTAACATACAACAACAGGTTTATGACAGTTTGACAGTCCAAATATTAATTACCTTGCTATAGCATGCAGTGCGGCAGACGTGCGTGCCGCGTGCGGTCGTGCGCGCGACACTCGACGCACCGCCGCGCGCCATGACGATCTGATCAATAAATTTGTACACCATATAGTAGGTCCAAAGTTATCAACAAGTTATAGAACCGATTTGGAAAATTCTTTTTTTGTTTTTATGGATATGGTCCCATTTAAATTTCATCGCGATAAGTTCAGTATCTCCAGAGATATGGAGATAAACACCTCGAACATGGTACTGAAAATGACAAGCGCGACATTTGATGTCGGTTCTTTTGGTTTTTTAAACGATCTTAAATCGTATCATAGTTGTTTTTCAACGCCTCGTCTCATTGCCGTCCGCCATTTTGGCAGAATTTAGAGAAGCAAGCTGACATCTTAACAACGTTAAACCAGCTATTATGGTGTTTCAGTGCTTGTCAGGCCACAACACCTTCGACAACATCATCGCTTATCACCAAGCGAGATAGTTGTCAAAAGCTAGCCTATCAGAAATATAGAAACCTAAAGATAAGTAACACCATATGTCACAGTATGAAGGCGCTCATGACAGTGTAATAAGCGAAAGAAGTATGTCAGGATCGTAGCATTTGGAAAGAAGTAGTCTCTGCCTACCCCAACGGGAAAAAGGCGTGATTTCATTTATGTATGTATATGTGATGTTTTAAATATTTCACCTGTTCTCTTTTATTCCACGCTCGGCCCCTGTAGATATGCACCATTCGCGTTCCTGAAATTAAGTTTTATTGTAATAAAATCGCAGAAAAGGTAGAATCCGCCACGATGTTCAGTGCTAGTGAGGTTGGAAGACGGGATTGTTGCGCTAAATGTTGGACTAAAGTCAGTTGTCATGCGGCTCTAAATAGATTGGACATATAGCGCTAAATGGACTGGACTAAATTCAGTTGTCATGCGGCTCTAAAAAGATTGGACTAAAGTCAGTTGTCATGCAACGTTAGATTGGACTAAAGTCAGTTGTTATGCAGCTCTAAATAGATTGGACTAAAGTCAGTTGTCATGCAACGTTAAATGGATTGGACTAAAGTCAGTTGTCATGCGGCTCTAAATAGATTGGACTAAAGTCAGTTGTCATGCAACGTTAAATGGATTGGACTAAAGTCAGTTGTCATGCGGCTCTAAATAGATTGGACATGTAGCGCTAAATAGATTGGACTAAAGTCAGTTGTCATGCGGCTCCAAATAGATTGGACTAAAGTCAGTTGTCATGCAACGTTAAATGGAATGGACTAAAGTCAGTTGTCATGCGGCTCTAAATAGATTGGACTAAAGTCAGTTGTCATGCAACGTTACATGGATTGGACTAAAGTCAGTTGTCATGCGGCTCTAAATAGATTGGACATGTAGCGCTAAATAGATTGGACTAAAGTCAGTTGTCATGCGGCTCCAAATAGATTGGACTAAAGTCAGTTGTCATGCAACGTTAGATGGATTGGACTAAAGTCAGTTGTCAAGCAGCTCTAAATAGATTGGACTAAAGTCAGTTGTCATGCAACGTTAGATGGATTGGACTAAAGTCAGTTGTCATGCGGCTCTAAATAGATTGGACATGTAGCGCTAAATAGATTGGACTAAAGTCAGTTGTCATGCAACGTTAGATGGATTGGACTAAAGTCAGTTGTCATGGAGCTCTAAATAGATTGGACTAAAGTCAGTTGTCATGCAACGTTAGATGGATTAGACTAAAGTCAGTTGTCATGCAGCTCTAAATAGATTGGACTTAAGTCAGTTGTCATGCAACGTTAGATGGATTGGACTAAAGTCAGTTGTCATGCAGCTCTAAATAGATTGGACTAAAGTCAGTTGTCATGCAACGTTAGATGGATTGGACTAAAGTCAGTTGTCATGCAGCTCTAAATAGATAGGACTAAAGTCAGTTGTCATGCAACGTTAGATGGATTGGACTAAAGTCAGTTGTCGTGCAGCGTTAAATGGATTGGACTAAAGTCAGTTGTCATGCGACACGCAAACAATGTTGGACAGTTTTGTTTGTTGTTGCATTTCTCAAACCTCAACCCTTTTTTGTTCATCAAACATGTTGTGACACCACTGTTGTCGAATTTCAGGTAGCAGGAGACGCGGCTTATCAAACATAATTGTTTTTCGATTATAAATGCCCGATAAAGCCATAGTACTAAGATAATATAATAAAACTTACGTCAATATAAAAAACCAGTGGTTTACACCCCGCATGTTTAGCATTAGGGCACTGCTTGGTGACAGGCGGCAGCGGGCGCGGCACGCGAAGCGCCACGATTAACTCCCATAGGTTACTGTCTAGTGAATGTATCCGGGATACTTCAGAACTCCACTCTCTATGGAAAACAAATTATAATTATTTTATCTTGTTTATAGTGTTTGAAAAAAATACATGTTTTAATTTTTGGAAGATTGACGAAACAGATTTATGAAACGAGTGTGAACGGACCAGCCGGTAGAGGCCGACCTAGGCGAACTTATTACCACCAGATCGGAGACGTTTTAAGGATAGGCCAAGTCAAAAGTAACTATAACCGGCGAGTATGTATGAAGGCGCTCATGAAAATGGACGAAGCGAAATAAGTGTCAGGATCGTAGCATGTGGAAGGAAGTAGTATCTGCCTACCTCAACGGGAAAAAGGCGTGATTGTATGAATCATCATCATTAGCCGGTGTCAGTCCACAGCTGGACGTAGGCCCAAGATGCGCTACTGAGCCCAGAGAGTATGTACAGAGTATGTATGTACTGTATGTATGTTATTCTTGTTATAGTTTCAGAATGTACTGTGTACTTACTTCGCTAGTTGATCGATGTCCTTCAGATGTTTGTCAACGATGGCGAGAAGGGTCCGCGAGTCTTTGAAGTCAACGTCTTCTAGTTGAGATCTTATTAGCCTTCTTGACCTGGAACATATATAAAAACGTTATATTATAGTCACATAATTACAAAAAATAGTCACTTCGGCATTATAACTAGTCGCTGAAATTTTGATTACTTTCTTATACCAACTAACTACGCCCCGCGTCTTTGCCCGCGTTTAATACTGGTTTATAAGCCTTCCTCTTGAATAACTCTATCTATTGATGAAAACCGCATTAAAATCGTTTGCGTAGTTTAAAAGATCTGAGCGTACAGACAGCGGGTGCGACTTAGTCGAATTTTCTCGACCTAGGTCGAATCCGTCGCTTTTCCTCGGAAGTTCCGCGTAACCACGCGGTGAGATCGCGATATCTCCGCGACTTCACTCCCGATCTAGGTCGAGATGATTCTACTAAAGGTATGTGAATTACAGCCGGAATATAACATTAATAACTTTATGTCCTAGTTGCGCGTCATCTTGATGTAGCCCAGCCCAGGTTCCCCCACGAGTTCAACCCACGAATTCTTCACCAGCAAATAACAGCTAACTTCATCATGTCACTTTTTGGCTGTCGGTGAGCGCGCCTCGAAAATATTACCCTCATAATTTTATTTTATTTTCCTGGGCATAGGTATCTCCTATGCTGAGCTCGATCTTCAGCTCTCTGTTTGCAACCGCTGCCAGCAACCTTGCATATACCCCCTTGGCCCCGTAAGCACAGATTATATAATAGTTACTACGTAACAGATATTTCACTCCCCTACAACACAATACCAACGTTTATTTCCGACAAAATCTGTCTAAGGCGCTCGACCTAGCGTTGTTATTACTTCGTTCAGCGCGCGATACAGTAAAGGATTGACTCAATAAAAAAAATATAAAATTTTACGAATTATTTCTATTTACTTCACAAAATAACATCAAAATTCCTAAATAAGAGTCGAATTTGAAGTTGAGAAAGTGAATTTTACGCCGTCTTGTCATTTTAGTATCGTTAGCAGAAAAAAATGAAAAATATTGTGCTTGTTTTTTGTCAAACCCGCAAAATGACTATGAAAAACTTAAATCGTTTCTAATAAGTTATCCCGTCATTTGAATAATAATATACGTTGCGCGCGCGTGAGCAGTGACAACCGACTGGCTGATAGTACCGCCGGCGCTGGTCCAAAGTTTAGGTATAAAGCGCAGTAGCTATGGGCGAGTGAGGGAGGCCTGCCGTAAGTATTAACAGGTAGGACGCACTCGTTAAAGACTAAACCTACCTCAAACCGGATTTATCCTTTATCTTCATAATATCCTCCATAGCTAATTCTAGGGGTGTTTTCTCCCTCTCAGGGGGTGTGTTAGGTGGTGGCACTGGCCGAGGGAAGTCATCCAACTCTGGGGACGGCGGTGGTCGAGCTCTGGATAGAGTATGTTTCCATGCTGCTTCTAATGCCTAGTCAGAGATATAAAGGATTATTGGTACAGATCTAACAACTTGTATTTAGAATAGATAACTCTTTACTAAACACCATCAAAGAAACTATAAAAACTTTAAAAAAAATTGGTTGTCTGTAAAGTCGGTTTACGGACGATATTTTTACGTGACAACGTCATACGATCGTGCCTCTCTATCGCTTGTTCCGCGCTCTCGCTTGCACGCGGCACTTGATACTTTTTCGAGCGTGCAGCCGGCGTTCATTGATTTTTAAGGCGTTATCGCGTCAAAATAAATGTAACTAAAAAAAAACGAATATATTCAAGACGGCCATATCGCTGTAAGCGGACCTCTTCCAGACAATCTCTGGGTGATAAGTATTTGTATAATACCTATGTACATTTACAACATTATGGGCGCTGTTGATGCGTTGCTAACCTTTTAAAGACTTTTAAACCAACTCCAAAAAAGGAGTAGGTTCTCAATTCATCTGAATATTTTTTTGTATGTTTGTTTCGCGATTACTTCGCCATTTGAGGACAAATTCGAATGATTATTTTTTTATTTGGCAGGGTACATCTCCGAGGTATTTACTTTGTAATTTCATCGAGATCTGATGACTATCTTTAGACATATACCTAAAACTTGGCAATGAAAATGACTACCGCGGCATTTGAAGTCGGTATTTTAGTTTTTCAAACGATCTTAAATTAATTATAATCATTTTAAGTAAATTCTTAATGTAGGAAGTCATATGACTTGATTTACTGACTGATTTACTCTTATGTATATAGTCTGTGTAAAAAGAGAACCGTCGCAGAAATTGAGGGATCGCGTGCGTCCAATTTACTGTTTTTGTTGCGTTGACATTTCTCTGTCATTGTCAATACGACAAAAAATATTGACACCTACAGTCCGGCAAGTATAACTTGGCGTGCCTGTGCGCCACTGTGCTTTTACGTTGTACTTTGATAACAGTTTCTCTTAAACCACTTTTAATTACTTTTGGCATTATTTAACTATTTTAATGTAGCAGATTTATCAACAATAATGTCGCGGTAATCTCTCAAACGTCAAACTCACAGTTTCAATTAAAAGAATTAGTTCCAAAAACTACCACCGCCAAGTTATACTTGTGGCACTGTACTCTTATCATTATCGGGTGGTACTAGGTAGGTATGTACCTTCCTTCCTTATCTTTGAATGTTAGTTCATCGTAACGCCACGACGGTTCTCTTTTTGCACAGTCTCTACATACAAGTATTATTGTAGTCATTTTTAAAGTTACCTGTTCGGGAATATATCTGGCTATATCGGCGTGATGTGGTGACGCGCGGACTCTATCACCCTCATCCAGCCATGTGCAGAATTCTCGCACCATCCTGTACATCAACAAAACACAGTCGGTAGGAGCATATTATATCGATGTTCCGCCTGACTTGCCTACCGAAAAGTAGTTTAAAACCATCAAGGAAAAAAATCTGCCGCCATTACCTTAGGGTGTTCCGGCAGCACACAGCCCTTGAGGGTCAGAGTATTCTAGTCCTAGCGTGTTCACCATCTTCGACCGCATCATCGCTTACCACCAGGCGAGATAGTGGTCATACACTAGCCTATAAGATATATGTATAAAAAAACGGTTATATTTTATAATATTGCAAGTATTTTTTTAACACCATTTCATCAAGACAAACTTTAAAATGACTAAAAGCATGTTTACCGTTAACATATAGTTTGTATCATTTATTAAAAGAAAGAATCGCAAAAGAATTTATAGAAATTAATATTACAATTATTGAAATCCCTCAAACAATCAAGTGTGGTATTTAACTAAAAATATACTAAGGCAAATCATTATATTTATAACTACGTATTATATATCTGGTAAAAAAAAAACAGAAAAGAACAAACCTTTCAGCCGCTGTATGATAGCACGCCATATTAACAGCATGCACTCTATCATCATCACTTGCATCTCTCTGTCCCGCTTCCACTTTACTGTCTCCCTCGTCCGAATCATCACAATCACTCGAATCGCTCGATTCCCCAGTAAAATCCTTTATCGATAATTCCGGTAACAGACCCTTCTCGATTGTAATCGATTCCGATTTCACGACTCGATTAGTCTGTGTACTTGTGTCGTTCTTTTTGTAGTTTTCGGCTTCGTTGTGGTGATAGGTGGCGATATCTTGGAGACGTTTCTTTATTTGTGAGAGTGTGCGTGTTTTGATTAGCCCGCTGAAGAATAGCGGGCCGACTGGCATTGCCGTTTCTCGCCTAGGATTCAAAGTGTGTATAGTGAATTTAGGTAAAATGGAGATTAGACGTTAATGCAATTATTAACCGACTTCAAAAAAGGATAAGGTTCTATGTTCGACTGTATGTATTTTTTTTATGTATGTTCATCGATTACTCAAAGACGCCTGACCCGATTTGGAAAATTCTTTTTTTATATGAAAGGGTTATAGGTGGTCCCATTTAAATTTCATCGAGATATGTTCAGTACCTCCAGAGATATGAAGATAAACACCTCAAAATGAGTACTGAAAATGACTAGCGCAACGTTTGAAGTCGGTTCTTTTAGTTTTTTAAGCTATCTTATATTATAAGGTTAATCTTTCTCTACGTCAGTGTTTCCCAATTAGTGGTACGCGTCCCCCTGGGGGTACGTAAAGTGACATGAAGGGGTACGTGTGGTAATCTCTCCACTACTTATTTTCTAGCCAAACGTGCTACATAGTCGACAGGTGGCAAAACTGGATGCTATGTACAACTCAATTGTAATAAATATTTAAATGTATATGGGACTTTTTATTATGCCAATTACTACATATTCTATTTTTAATTCGGTATATTGAGAGACATCGTAATTCGTGAAAAATAATATCCATCTTTTTAACTCTTGACACAGAATCACAGACTAAGTGCAGTCAGTCAAGATTACAGATTATTTATAAACAGATAACAGATGAAGAAGAGTGGAGAGAACAACCTATTTTTTAATGAAAAAAAATTTAAATTTGTTACCTTCAATAAATGTGACAATCCAGTTTTAGTAGATTATTGCTTAAATAACTCAGTAATAGAGAGGACAAGTGCCGTCAGGGATCTGAGCGTCATGACACAGATTATATAATAGTTACTACGTAACAGATACTTCACTCCCCTACAAAAACACAAACGTTTATTTTAGACAATACAAGCAAAAATGTGTCTAAGGCGCTCGACCTAGCGTTGTTATTACTTCGTTCAGCGCGCGATGTACCGGCGCGCCCCGATACAGTAAAGGGTTGACTCAATAAACTAAAAAAAAGTTTACGAATTATTTTTATTTACCTCACAAAATTACATCAAAGTTCCTAACTAAGAGTCGAATTTTATGTCGGAAAAGTGAATTTTACGCCGTCTTGTCATTTTAGTATCGGTAGCATAAAAAATGATACATATTGTGCTTGTTTTTTGTCAAACCCGCAAAATGACTATGAAAAACTTAAATCGTTTCTAAGATAGAATACGAATGCGCAGTTATCCCGCCATTAGAATAGTAATATACGTTGCGCGCGCGTGAGCAGTGACAACCGACTGGCAGATAGTACCGGCGCAGGTGACGAAAGTTTAGGTATAAATCGCAGTAGCTATGGGCGAGTGAGGGAGGCCTGGTCATGATGAGTTCGGACTTAAGATTCAGACTGCACATTGGTAAAACATGCTCTCAAGCGTTCAGAATGCTCGGATTTGTCCTTCGTCAAGCCCGACATCTGGACAGCATTCCAGCCATCAAAGCCCTGTACAACGCCTGGTGCGAAGTAAGTTGGAGAGTAACGCTGTCATATGGAGCCCTTATGAACTCAAGTACACTCAAATGGTGGAAAATCTACAAAAAAAGTTCATAGATGGCTCTATATGAAACAGTACGGATACTATGTTGGATATCCTTTCCTATATCACTATATAGGCTATATCACTATATAGGCTATAACACTCTGCAAGTGAGGTGTACGCTCTCACTGGTAGAATGCGTAGTCCGAACTATCCTCGGAGAGGTCAGTAACCCTTATATTTTGGGAAGGATAGATTTTGCCGTCCCGGACAACTACATAAGAGTGCTGCGACGTAAGTTGTTTGCTAGCTCATATTGCAGAACTAAGTCGGGAGGTAATGCGCCACTACCACGAGCTTTGCGATTACTAAACGCTATGCTATACCAAGACCAAGATCTAGACTTGTTTAACATGTCGTTAGATGATCTTCGCTACGCAACATTGCGTTTTCTAACACCAGAAAATAAACTTGCTGGGATTATCTAGGCTTTGTTATTGTTAATTTCTATTATTTTGCTTAAGGTGGTTGCTCGTCGTCAGCTAACCACAACAGAGCCAATAGATGGCGCTGATACTCTTATTTGATGAATTTAATTTTTTAATGACTGAAATAGTATTTGGTAAATAAAAAATATTGATTTTGCGAGTAAAGCGTATACATTTTAATTTATTAAGCTAAATTTGAAGTATATATACACTCTCTATATACTTTTATTTGTAAACAAGCGTGGCGTCAGGACTGATCACGCACACACGCGAAAGTATTTTCGTATCACAGATTATTTAATAGTGTATTTGACGTTTACAAAAGCATTTGCTAATTTTGTCACGTTGTAAATGAGTAATGTAGCCGATTGGTGAGAACTACTGGATTAAACGCATCAGGGACCGGGTTCGAACCCTTCCTTACTAACAAACCTTTTTCGTTTTCCATTCTAAACATTACATTTTTATTTATTGTTATTAGTTTACTGTCTACATTACTCTCGCTAATAACAAAATACCAAATATCATATAGATTTGTACCACTTTTTGATGTGAACTGTACCTACTCATACTAACGCTATTGGGTGGTTTTTCGTTGCTGCATGCTGGAGTCTGTTCTGTAGATCCCAAAGCACAGAGTACTAAGGACCCAAAGTGAAGCATTTGGCGTACTAGTTGTGCTTTGCGGTTTTACCCACAATCTAATAGAAACTGCTATTTGCGATAAAATGTAGCCTATGTGACTACGAGAGCGAGTGGAAGGCATTTGCTGATTATAAATTACAAACAAAATAAAAACAGTAAGTCATATGAAAGGTATATTAATTACCCGACTACGGCGAAGGATGAAAAAAAAGGAGGATTATGTTTTTTACCGGTATGTGGGTATGTATGTACGTATGTATGTTTGTATGTATGTTCATCTGTTCCCTCATAACTTCTAAACTACTTATTATAATTTAACAAATGAGGTGTCGTTGGACACGTTTTATTTGTCTGCTGGTTATAGGCTATATGACGTCACAACAAATTGAATGTGGCGCCCCATAGAGGGGACGAAGTCCAGAACTAAAAAAAATCTCACCCCACCCTATCGTGTGTGGTATCGTTGAATAGGGATTTTAAGATGAAGATAGGGTTTAGTACATCATGTTTTTGTAGGGCGAGTGTGTGTGTGTGTATATGTTTGTTGATCGCTATGTATGTATGTAAGTATGTTAACATATATACATGTATACATCTATCCAAAAACCCCAAAATGCTTTAAATAAAAAATAAGTTCAAGAACTAAAACCCGACTACTGAAAAATCACTCTCTAAAAAGTATGAAACAAGAAAATATTCTCATCTGAGATCGCTAAGTACAAACTAATCAATATGTATCGTGTATTATACAAACAACTAACTTGTAATAAATATTTTATTGTATTACATATATATTCTTAGTGGTGTTCAGTGGAGGTCCCCCGAGGTCGTATGTCACCTACCGTAACAAAACAATACACTCTGCAAAGTAACATACGACCACGGGTATCGACTGAACACCACTATGAATATTTATGAAATACAATAAAATATTTATTACAAGTTAGTTATTTGTATAATACACGATACATATTGATTAGTTTGTACTTAGCGATCTCAGATGAGAATATTTTCTTGTTTCATACTTTTTAGAGAGTGTATTTTCAGTAGTCGGGTTTTAGTTTTTGAACTTATTTTTTATTTACTTACTAAGGTATACTTTCCTTTTATAAGTATTTCAAAAATATTGTACACGACAATATTTTATTTTCATTTACAATATTTATATAAAATTAATAAATATATCCGTAAATGATAATGGAGCGGTCCTAATAGAGCAATGCATGACCATTTTCGAGATCTGGCACTGGTATCATCATCATCAAAATCAACCGGTACCAGTCCACTGGTAGACATAGGCCTTTCTTAAGTCACTGCCCACCGCTTTGCGAATATCGTCGCTCCACCTGGGCTCCCCTAGACAAAATCCAATTTCTGTTTTCATTCACGCTAACGCGACTTTAAAGTGTATGGGAATGACAACTTTGTTGCGGAAACATAAATGTCATTCCATACATTGTGAACTTGCGTTAGCGTGAATGGCAACAGAAATTGAATTTTGTCTAGGGGGGCTGGTCACAGGACTACGCTACGTTTGCCGATTCGCGGTCTCCACACTAGAACCAGTCTGCCCCAACGGTTATCGCTCCTATACGGCAGATATGACCAGGCCACTGCCATTTCAGTTTGCTAATCCGGACATCAGGAAACTATATGCCTGATCCTTCTTCTTTGGTCCTACCACAAATAAAATTTCTAAACAATTTAGTCAATTAGTCGTACTCTCCTCAGTACACTCTCTGGTAAAACACATTTTTTATAAGATGTCACTAATTTTGGTAACATGTTTGTTATAAAATCTTCGTCACGTTAAATTTTGAGAATAGTGATGTCATGTGTGTTTCGGTAATATAGCCAACATAATTTACAATCGTACAAAATTAAAAATACGACTTCACATGCCGCGATAGTCAAAATAGCCAGTTGCCATAAACATGTAATCAAGGTATACAAATTTGTTTACATTGTTTATCTCCATATCTCCGGAGATAATTACACGGTAATATTATAATATTACCGTGATGACTATCAGATCTCAATATAATTTGAATGGGACCAAACGGGAGGCATAATCTCTCAAACAAAAAAAAAAAAATAATTAAATCGGTTAAGATTTGACGAAGTTCTGAGGTAACAAACATGAAGAAAATATATCGTGGAATTGAGATCCTCCTCCTTTTTTGTGAAGTCGGTTAAAGAGTTATTCCGTTTGTTAGTCCGTTTATTGGTATACAAAGACGTATTTGAGAATGATCTGACAGATGGTCTGACAGGATCGGATCGGTTTATCTATGAATGAAAAGCTGATGTTGGTTTTAAATTGGCCTCTAAAATATCACCATCATCAGGCTATCTCACCTACAGCACGCCACTGAGCTCGATCTTCAGCTCTTTGTTTTCAACCACTGCCAGCCAGCTTGCATATGTCTTCGCTCCATATAGCTGGAGGGCGCCTTACACTATTACGAAAAAGATACTTTTAGTGCGTTTATCGAGCCGTGATCTCCACTCTAAAACACGTCTACCTCAACTGTTATCGGTTCTACGACAGTTGTGAACAGCCTACTACCACTTCAGCTAGCTAATCCTTTGAGATATGTCGATAACTTTGGTTCTCTGACGGATGACTTCATTTCGAATTTGATTCTTCAGACAGACTCCAAGCATAGCCCTCTTCATAGCTCGCTGAGCGATTTTGAATTGGTGAACCAGTCGCATTATCAGTGTCCACGTCTCGGCTCCGTAAGTAATAACAGGCAGGACGCACACGTTAAATACTTTCGTATTTGAGGCTATTTCGTATTCGTATAAGAGCGATGAAAAGACCAGTCGGTGAATACTACGGTGTTGAACCTAGTGATCCTCATCACTGTGACATCTTTAAATATACGCTTCTTGTCCGTTATAATAAAATCAATCTCATTTTTACGGTTCCGTAGCCGAATGGTAAAAAACGGAAGCCTTTTCCTTTGAGTATTCAGCCAGAATACTCAAAGATGTTCACCGATTACTCAAAGATACCTAAATCGATTTGAAAAATTCTATTTCTTTTTTGTTTCAAAGGCCCTTCCCAGGTAGTCCCAACTAAAATAAACGATATCAAATGCCGCGATATTAATGTTCAGTACCATGTTTGAGGTGTTTGTCTCCATATCTTTAGAGATACTTATCAGATCTCAATGAAATTACTATGGTTAACACTCTTGGGATATCTTCTTTCCAACAAAAAAAGAATTATCAATATCGGTTCATTAACGACGAAGATATCTACACACATAAAAAATACTATACGGTCGAATTGAGAAACATTTTTTTTAAGTCGGTTAAAATATATCGAAATTTCAAAACTTAGAGTACCTATCAATTTCAATATTACAAAATATGCCAATATGGTCCAAAATTTCCAAAAAACACTAAGCGATAAGATCCATTAAAAAAACTTAAAAAAAGAGAACCGACTTCAAATGCCACGCTATTAATTTTCAATACCAAGTTTGACGTGCTTATCTCCATATCTCTGAAGATTTATCATCTATACATCATGTCTCCTTTCCAACAAAAAAATAATCATCAAAATCGGTTCAGAAACGACGAAGTTATCCGCGAACAAACATAAAAAAATATATACGGTCGAATTGAGAAACATCCTTTTTTGAAGTCGGTTAGAAACAAAATAAAACTAAATTTGAGTTTGTTAGAGCCTAACCTAACCGATAAACCGAAGAAATATTTGAAGGCCACAAACTATAATAATAGGTACTGTAATGCTAATGAAAACTTGAAAAAGTCCTGAAAAAGCGGTGACTCGCATTTCAACGGTCTGGCATCGTCGCCTTTTCAGCGAGCGCACGGTTTGGCAACGTCTGACGATCGCGGCAATACACACTAATGAGTTTAGCGTATGACACTGTAAAAACTTCACTCACATATTGACAAAAATGAATTAAAATCTCGATCCTAGTGTTCATATTATTTAATCAAATTATGTAGTAAGATTGGATTTCGCGTATGTAAAGAGTTGTATAAAGACCAATAGATGTGATTTCATTGCAATTTTTTGATCCATTTACTCGTATTTGTCAATATACTTTTGTATGGAAATCGAACCACCTTAAAAGCTATCAATATTCAAAATCTCTTTTTTATGTTTATTTTATGTAATTACAATTAAGTACAAGATTGACTATAGAAGGCGACTTGGTTAAAAAACTGTAATGCCCATATAGTCTGTCTATCAAATAAATAAATAAATAATTAAGATAGTCTATAAACTAAAACAACCGACTTCCATGCCCCGCGAGTCCAATTTCAGTAGCAAGTTTGAGACGTTTATCGTCATATCTCTGGAGATATTTATCTGGGCCCCTAGACAAAATCCATTTTCCTGTTTGCCTTCACGCTAACGCAAGTTCAAAATGTATGGGAATGACATTTTTGATGCGAAAACATAAATATCATTCCATACATTTTGAACATGCGTTAGCGTGAAGGCAAACAGGAAATTGGATTTTGTCTAGGGAGATGTTGATGAAATTACAATGGGACCACTTCGGAAACGTAACGTACCGATTAAAAAAAGAATAATTAGAATCGGTTCACAATTGACGGAGTTATCGCGTAACATACACACAAAAAAAAAGCATACAGACGAATTGAGAACCCCCTTCTTTTTGGAAGTCGCCAAAGAAAGTAATACTTTCTATACATGTATATCATACATATTCATAGTGGTGTTCAAAAGATAACCGTGGTCGTATGCCACTTTGCAGAATGTATTGTATTGTTACGGTAGGTGGCATATGATCACGGTTATCATCTGAGCACCACTTTGAATTTGTATGAAATACAATAAAATATGTATTACAAGTAAGTTGTTTATTTAATACACGATACATATCAAATAATCTGTACATAACGATTTCAGATGAGAATATTTTCTTGTTTTATACTTTTTACAGTGTGAATTTTCAGTAGTCGGGTTTTAGTTTTGAAACTTATCTTTTAAAGTTTTGTTTTAAGGTGCACGGTGAACATTTTGCATAACCTAAAACTGAATAAATCTCGGGGTAGTATTAGCTAAGATTGACCACGGCTCGGTAAACGTAGTGTAAGACGACCTCCAGCTAGTTGGAATGATTATATACGCAAGCTGGCTGGCAACGGTCGGAAACAAAGAGCTGAAGATCGAGCTCAGTGGCGTGCCATAGGAGAGGCCTATGTCACACACAGCAGTGGACGGAAATGGGCTGAGAATGTTATAGTTACATGTTACTGGTCGGTCGCTGCAGGTACAGATGTAGTAGCAGTCTCAGCACCATGAGATTTGCTGGATGTTCCATGGGTGCATATAACGCGGCCTCCCCGCACAGGTAAATGGCTATTTCTTCTGATCTTACTGTAGCTTTAACTTTCTGTAACAAATATTACACAGACTTGTGAGTGAGTGTATAGCTACGAATAAATAATAAGTCAGGAACTCTAATTCAGAAGAAATTCCACACAAAAAGTGGCCCTCCTTCAAACCAAAAAGACGTCGATTCAAAACAAGAATCACTTCCGAAGTTATAAATGGATATGCTTGGTGATTGGTTTAAATTCGGAACGAAAGCAGGGATTGGTTCGCGCATGTGCTGCAATGTCTGCTATGACAGTTGAGTCAAACAAGACAAATATTCGACTAATGACGCGCTGGACACGACTTTTAACCCCGCCTACTCGGACACGACTTTAGTTGGCTCATTTTTTGACGCGGTTACATTTCTTGGTTTATTTATTTGTAGGTATATAGGTATTTTCTAGGCAAGCGTGCTACATCTTGGACCACAACGTCATTTCAGATGAGATAGTGGTCAATCGCTTGCATATTAAGTATTTAAAAAAATCTAGCAAAATCCAAGGTGGATCTTTCATGCTAGTGTGGATGGTGACATTATATTTTATCAAAATGGGATAGGAAGTGCTTATAAAAAATGCTGATGGTTTACAGACCATTTCGATTTTTTTATGTCTTCACACATTTATGTCAGATTTTCAGGCAAGAGCATATTGTATATATATATATATATAAATATATATATATATATATATATATATATATATATATATATATATATATATATATATATATATATATATAATATATATCTATATATTATTATAAAATATATAATATCGATCTTATATCAATGTCCCGCCTGACTTGCTACTAAAAAGTAGGTAGCACATCTGCCGCCATAACATTACGGTGTTCCGGCAGCATACAGCCCTTGAGAGTCAGAGTATTAGTATAGAATTACATATATAGAATTAAAGGCATATAACGGTGAAAGACGTTTACACGAATGAAAAAAAGCGACAAACCTTTTACAAAAATAAATCATACCTGTAACGCATTATCAACATGAATCCTCTTTCCATTGACCCGTTGGTCCCAGAGAATGTTCGCGACGGCGGCGAACATTCCCGTGTTCGCTTCGCGTTGAGTGTGGTAAGCTCGCAACAAACATTCACAGAGCAGCGGCGCGGTCGCCACGTTGCGAACCGCGTTCTTTACGTGCTCCTTTCCGTTGTCTTCCTGTGAAATTGAACTTTATTAGGTATTGGCTACGAATAAATTATAAGTCAGAAAAAGTAACTGCGTTAAAAAATGACCCAACAAAAGTCGTGTCCAAGCTGGCGGGGTTAAAAGTCGTGTCCAGCGCGTCATTAGTCGGACATTTGTCTTGTTTGTCACAACTGTCATAAAAGACGTTCCGAATTTAAATCAATCTCCAAGCCAATCATTTGTAACTTCGAAAGTGATTCTTCTTATGAATCTACGTCATTTTGGGCCACATTTTGTGTGGATTTTTTTCTGATTTAGAGTTCCTGACATATGATTTATTCGTAGGGTATTGTATAAGGAGCATATTTATTTAAATCATTAATTTCTAAAGTGATTAACCGTAATGACCAAATGTACAAAGGTATAGATAGAGCTGTAACAAGAACATTTATCTTTAATTTATTAGTGTAAACAAAAGCTCGATTTCTGCGCTAACACCTAAAGAGCAAGGCCCAGTGGTGAAGTGGGAGAATGGTCGGCTTTGACACCAGAGGTACTGAGTTCAATCCCCGCAAAAAAACTGGAAAAGAAGAAGAAGAAGAAAAGTTTAAAAAAAACTAAAAGGATAGTTTTTTTCAAAATAGTCCTTATTTTTTTAACACAATATTATACAACAAAATGGCCAGTGCGCCTCACTTCAGTAGCCCGCGAGGCTTCTTCGAGGAAGGACCTGTGTCACTTTTGCTAGCTGGCTGACAGTTTTCCGCTACGTGATTGGACGGACGGAGGTATAGCTAAATACCCACTGCGCTGAAATATAGTGGCCTTAACATCAATAGTGACAATAGTACAACTAACCTGTAGTAATAAATGTGCGTGTGCATCCATTGTAGGCCATTCCTTAGCCGCCATCGTGAGCGTGTCCAACACACAACCCGCAGCGGGCGACGGCACGCGCCACAGTGCGTGCATCCATGCTGATAGAATGCTTGCTCGTGGTATTCTGTGTTTACAATACAATACAATACAATATGTTCCAAATTCATAATAGCCACATCTAGGGTCACCAAGATACAGGCAAAGCCTAGTTTAGAACCCATTGGTCAAAACAAAAAGCAATCGATTTTTTTTTTTATGTTAAAGGGTAACAGGACAAGCATGACGCACGCTTAACGGTAAGCGATGACGTCTACCTATTACAGATACAGCGGCATGCAAAATTCTGGCAGTCCAGAATTTTGCATGTCACTGCACTGCGCCTGTTACCTTGAGACATAAAGATGTTGAGTCTCACATGCCCTGTAATTTCACTGGACACCTTGTCATTTCAACCGATAAATATTTCCTATTTAACAGCTGAAAAATAATTATGTTTATTATTATTATTACATAATGGTCTCATATTGTAATTAATATAATGGAACTAACTTCCATTTCTAACTTTTTAAAATTCATACAAATGTAATTAATTAAATTAACTGTACTTACCAATAGGCAATTACCACTGTAAACAGACGGAAGAGGCCTGGAACCTATCATACGGGTCTCGAGCCTAGTTTAGGTGCCAGGTTACCAAATTTGTTATATTTACCTGCCTTTTATTGATCAATAAATGATTTATTTATTTATTAATTGGCAAAGTAGAGGTACCGCCCCAGACGGACTAGCAGAAGTCCTACCACTACAATAAACGTAGCATAGAACGTCCTGTGACCAGGTGGAGCGACAACATTCGTAAAGCGGTGGGCAGTGACTAGAAACAAAGAGCCGAAGACCGGGCTCAGTGGCGTGACTTGGGAGAGGCCTACGTCCAGCAGTGGACTGACACCGGCTGATGATGATGATTATATATAGTGAGGTGCCGGCCGGTTACATTAATTACATAATTAAAATAATTTAAAAACTAAAAAGAAACCGACTTCACATGCCACCCAAGTCAGCTTCAGTATCAAGTTTGAGACGTTTATCGCCACATCTCTGGAAATACTTATCTGATCTTGATACAATTTAAATGGGACCACCTTGGAGATACCCTACCAATGAAAAAAAAAATCATTCAAATCAGTTCACAATTGGCGGAGCAATCGCGTAACAATAAAAAAAATACAGACAGACGAATTAAAAACCTCCTTTTGGAAAGTCTGATGAGAACTCTTTATTATGCTACTAACGATTTCAAATCGAAACCGTGTGGAGGATGATTTTTTTTAGTTCTTTTTGTATATGCTCAATAAGCAAGCGTTTGACCGATATCACACCTGATGTTAAAGCCCCGTATTCATGGTAAACATTTGTTGCGCAACTGGGCAACAAAAATGTTTTCGCTTGCCGGGCGTCAACTCTGCAACACGACGTGATCAACTCCCGCAACACAATTGTTGCCCGCAATATGTTGACAGCAACTCGGCAACATGTTTATGCAACCATATTGCTAAACAAATGTTTACCATGAATACGGGGCTTAAGTTTACCACAGATGGTAGTACCTAGGTGGTAAGCGATGCTGTGGTCGAAGATGGTGAACACGCTAGGCCTAAAATGGTCTCACTCTCAAGGGCTGTGCTGCCGGAACACTGTAAAGTTATGGCGGCAGATTTTCTCCTTGATATACATCAAGGAGAAAATCTAGGTAGGGTAGGTGGTACTTTTTTAACTTACTTAAATTACTTTTTTTTTGTAACAAGCCGCGCGGAACAACTATATACCTTATGCTCTACCACATATGGTATAATGCTTCAACGACCTGTGGTCAATTTTTGTACAAATGTGACACCTAAACTGTTTAGTCGAGTTGTGTACTTCTCGTCAATTCCACACAACTAAACTATTTGGTCGATGGAGGTGCGCATACAATTGATTACTCTATCGTCGATTTTTTTTATCGTCGCTTCAAACGTTAACATAACATCGACTTTAATACAAATAGCGTTTGATCGATAGTTGTCCAACTTTTAAATCAAAAGCAAATCGATTGGGCTTTTTGATTTTTTTGTCGAACAACTATCGTGTTGACAGTTTTCACAAATTCTATAATCACAGTTCATTCCTATGATCTTATGAAACACAAAAAAATAGTTGTTCAACTAAAAATGGTACGAATGCGGTAGCCCTTACCGTGTGTCTTCAATCTGGCGAAGTGCGAGTCGCAGCAGCAGCTCTTGTCCCGAAGCCCCGCCGCGTCCCAGCGCTCGTTGCACTATAGTCGGCCCGCATGATAGAAGACCCGTGAACAACTCCACAAATCTGAGGTGACACGTTTTATTTTATCTACTGATTTGTCTAACCTCTAGATAAACGATTCTACACCAAGTAGCTCATTGGAATAGCTCATACAAAAATAGCCAGAATTTTGCTGTATTTGTTATTTCTTCATACATGCTCGCCGGTTATAGGTACTTTGACTTGGCCTTTCTTTAAAACGTCTCCGATCGGGTCGTGATACGTTCCTTATATTATGAATAATTTAAGATCGTTTAAAAAACAAAAAAAAACAGACTTCAATGCCGCGCTAGTGATTTTCAGTAGCAAGTTTGAGGTGTTTACGTCCATATCTCTGGAGATACTGAACATATCTCGATGAATTTACAATGGGACTACCTCAGGAGTATACTCTTTCGAATAAACACATTTTTTTTAACATCGGTCAACAAAATACATTCTGACGAACTGATAACCTCCTCCTTTATATTGAAGTCGGTTAAATAAAGGAAATCATTGGAGGAAAATCAAATGTGGAGTTTATCTCCTGCGGTGAGTTTCCGCACGATGTTCTGTATCGACCAAATCAAAAAACCGTTGTGTTGGAGGGACACGTGTCTATAATATGAGGGCATATAATAATGAATAGTACAAGTGAAGAAGATGCACTCCCTGCGAGCTAAAATGCGAGATTAAACCTAGTTACAACGTCGGTATCATTAAAAATACGCTATACGCCTCAGATGAGACCATGAATTTGAGTCACAGAATAAACTAATAATATCTAGGAACCGCCTGTTGCGCACCGTAACATGCACCGTAAGTCCGCGCTGCGAGAGTCTGTATCACTCGGTCAGCTCGCGAGCCGACAGCTGTCTCTTACTGTAAGGTTGAGTGTTGTGAGAAAACAGATTGAATAGTTTTTTTTTTTTTTTTTTTAATACGTTATAGGCTAGCGTTTGACCACTATCTCACCTGTTGGTAAGTGATGATGCGGTCGAAGATGGTAAGCACGCTAGGCCTAGAATGGGAACTGGCTCTCAAGGATAGCTGCCGGAACACATTAGATGTTTGGTGACAGATTTTCTAACTTGAGGGTGGTAGCTGGCCAGGCGGACACTAGATAGTGTCCTACCACCATGCGGGGGTTTTGTTGGTTTCTTAACGATGTTTTTCCTTCACCGGAGGGCCACTGTGAGAAGCGCACATACATTTTTCGATAGAAAAATCCATTGGTGCACGGCGGTTTGAACTCGGTACCACGGCATCAAAGCCGAACGTTCTCCCGATTACGCCACCGGGCCTTCAATAGTAAGTAAAGGCGCGCGTCCGATCATGAGCGCGCGTGACACTACTGACTGAACTTGTAGCCCGCGAGCTGCGGCGGAAGTACTAGCATTTTTATAGCTACCGCGCGGAGTGCGACAGGCCTGACGAGGGTGAGCCCTCTCACGGATACGCGAGTTCCAGTGGTAAAATCGAGAGGGTGGGATTACATGAATGAGCTGATCAGAGCATTCCCCATGATAATGTCTATGAAATAAACTAAGAGAACCAACATCGCGACGAAGACTCAACGGCTCAAGTGTATTAGTCAGCGTCGCGTCATCGACTAATCTAATGGCTCTTCTCTGAAGGGAGTCAAGATGTTGCAGCTGATACTTCGGTGCACCACTCCAGAGATGCGAGTAGTCCATATGTGGCCGAATCTGCGCTTTGTACAACAAAATTCGTTGACTCGGCGTGAAGTATTTTTATATTTATTTTATTTATTTAACCTTAATTAAAACGGTACAAAAACCAATTACATTAATTAAGGAATATTACAACTAAATTTTAATAGAACATTTTAAATCACAATAAAAATAAATCAGTCAAAAATGTCATAAATAGTTTTCAGAATTATAAAAATTAAATTATATCACATTAATCCAACAAAGCAAATAAATGAATTAATAGTATTTATTTGATTATCTTCGTCTTTTTTTATTCTGCTAATATAGCTCTAAATGTAGTCAAAAATAACAGACAAGACAAAAATAATAACAGACAGAACGTTTTACTGTAGCACATAAAAACTTAAGACATAACAAATCCAAAACAAAAGCATAGAGCATATCCTTGTTAACCTTACTTAGGAGTGAGTGAGACAGACTCAGGCGAGTTCGCCATGACCAGCATTACAGGAGCGAGACAGTGGACAGCTTCCCGCGGACGTGACGTCAGAGCGCACAGGGCGTTCACCCCAGATGAACATATCTGAAACAAGGAATATTTTGTAGTTGTAGGACTTCTGCTAGTCCGCCCGGGGCGGTACCACCACTATGCTAATACATTTTTAGCCGTGAAATAGGAATTATTTTCCGTTGAAATGACAAGGTATCCAGTGAAATTACAGGGCATATGAGACTCAACATCTTTATGTCTCAAGGTAACAGGCGCAGTGCAGTGACATTTTTTTTTATATATCTTATAGGCTAGCTTTTGACCACTATCTCATCTGGTTGTGTAAGTGATGATGCGGTCGAAGATGGTAAGCACACTAGGCCTAGAATGGGAATTGGCTCTCAAGGATAGCTGCCGGAACACATTAGACGTTTTGGCGACAGATTTTCTAACTTGAGGGTGGTAGCTGGCCAGGCGGACACTAGATAGTGTCCTACCACCATGCGGGGGTTGTTGGTTTCTTAACGATGTTTTCCTTCACCGGAGGGCCACTGTGAGAAGCGCACATACATTTTTCGATGGAAAAATCCATTGGTGCACGGTAAGGTTTGAACTCGGTACCACGGCATCAAAGCCGACCGTTCTCCCGATTACGCCACCGGGCCCGGGCTCCTTGGTGGTAAGCTACTTTTTGGTAGATTTAATGATCCCACTACCACTGTACAAAAACTCATGATTCATGAATGCACATAAAACTTTCATTGGTAGGTATATAGCTAGGATTAGAACCAACGACCGTCGGGTCAGAATCAGGGTAACTATCCTTTACGCTCAAGGGCCGTCCAATATCACTACGTAAGTATTATAAAACAAATTCCATCACTGCGTCTGTCTGTCTGTTCGCAATAATCTCAATAGCTACTGAACGGATTATCCTGCGGTTTTCCCCAATAGCCAGAGTGTTTATGAGGAAGGTTTAGGTGCATAATTCGTTAAGGTTTTGTGTAAATTGGTTGAAATATAATATTTTATATTCGATGCAACTAACTGATGAAACAACGGGGCGGGCTGCTAGTATTTCATAACATCCGGAATTAATTATTAATGTAATATGTGTTTGACAAATAAATTATTGATTATGATTATGATTTATCTCCATATCTCTGGAGATACTGAACATATCTCAATGAAATTTAAATGGGCCCACCTTGCGGAGACCTGATTCGTCGTATTTTTTGTGTACGTTCACCGTTCACATTACTCAAAGACGCCTGAACCGATTTCGAAAATTATTTTGTTTGAAAGGGTTATACTACCCAGGTGGTTCCATTTAAATTCATCGAGATATGACAAATATCTCCCGAGATATGCTGATAAACACCTCAAACTTGGTACTGAAAATGACTAGCGCGGCATTTGAAGATTTTTAAACGATCTTAAATTCTAATGGAAGACTCTAAAACTCAAATGGAAGCGGGTAGGCCACACAATGACAGAGCATAGTAATAAATGGACAAAAGACATAACAGAATGGACGCCTAGATTCCAAACGAAGAGAAAAAGAGGAAGACAAAGAAAACGATGGTCAGATGACATCCAAAAGATTGTGGGTCCACAAAGGTACAGAACAACTCAAACAAGAAAAGACTGGAAAGAGCTGGAGGAGGACTTCGTGTCGCAAAGACACGCCGACGCCCCATAACCAATATTTTCTTATTCAACTTAATAAACTCAAATTATTAGATTTAAAAAAAATAAATAACATATTTCTTGGTACAAAATTATTCATATTACAAAATTATATTGTAAAATCTACGTTGGCAATAAATGCTTAATAATAATAAACGTTACTTCAATTATTAAGGATACCAAGTATACAACCTACCAGCGGAATACAATGTCCCCACGAAGTAGCCAGTACCGCATAAGCCATAGAGAACACATCAGTCGGCTCTTCCGGCGACGGTACATCTTCATACGTCATCCAACACGCACCATGGGTGCGTATGCGCAATAACACGCGCCAACAATGCTCCGCCCAGGTAGGATGCGAGCGGAACCGTGAGCAAAGCCAGGCGCCGACAGTTAATTGAGATTGGAGGGATATACCGCTGGAAGAGAAAAACTAACATTATTAACTAAGGGTCGGCCCACACCGCTACGCGACGCGGCGCGCACTTATTGAGAGAGTGATACAAAAAAGAACTTTATTTACTACACAAAAAGACACACATTTCATTGAGTTAGTTCGGAGGCTTCAGGCTGCGCCGCGCTGCGCCGCGCAGCGCAGCGGAAAGAAACAATTGAGCCGCGTGATAAACAATTGAACTTTATTAACTACACAATAAAATACATATTGCATTGTGATAATTTGGTGGTGTCGCGCGTTTTGCTACGCCGCGCGGCGTCGGGCTGCGCCGCACGACTTCAAATGCATCGCCGCGTCGCGTCGCGGTGTGAACTGACCCTAAGTAACTTAATAAAATATTACATTACGGAAAAATAAAACCAAACTACCGAAAAATGTAGCCTATGTCACCATAATAATTTAATTATTTTATGATCGTTTACGAAACGAAAATAACATGCGAGTAATTTAAATGCCATGCCAATACGCTAGTCACTTTCAGTGCTCTCATATCTCTGGTGATAAGGATGCTAATCAGATCTCGATAAAATTGATAAATGGGACCAAATGTCCAGTGAAATTACAGGGCATGTAAGACTCAACATCTTTAAAAATCAAGGTAACAGGCGCAGTGCAGTGACATGCAAAATTCTGGTAGTCCAGAATGTTGCATGTCATTGCTTTTGTAATAGGTAGACGTCATCGCTTACCATCAGGCGAGCGTCGTGCTTGTCCTGCTACCTTATATCATAAAAAAAAAACAACCAAACGAGAAGCTTACTCTCTCAAACAAGAATTAGGAGTAAATTACGGAGTCCTGTCCTAAGGTAAAAAATAAAAATATACAGGCAAATGGAAAACCTCCTCTTTTTTGGACATCGTTTGAAAAATACTACACGTAGGTTTGTATCATGATACGTTACACTAGCAAAGACAGAGTAGGAGCTATACATACAGCCAGTATAGCTACGTCCCTGTCATTTAGTTCATTCAATGATCAACTGTCAAAGTTCGTGATAAGTGGGCAGCTCCTGCATTACCATATTGAAATATTGATAGTGGGTGGTCTCTGCTATAAGCACACATTACGAATTCAGAAGTTTGTATATTTGTTTGCTTGTTACGGCTCGACCGATTTAGCTAAAATTATACACACTGATAGCCAATATGGTGCAGTATTGCGGCTTGTACGAGTATGAAAATAAATTGGGATGTATTGGGCGTACGAAGTGAAACAACCGTATAGTAAGACCGCTACTTTATTACTAATGTGTGATTGGCTAGCTATCAATACCAGTTGAAACTGGTTAAATATACATCATAAATAAATGCAATTTTTTTACGTTTTAATTTCCCGCTGGTAATACTTACGTATGAGGCGTGTAATCAAGTAGCAGCAACAGTTGCTTCAACAACACCGGACACCGTTGCGCCCAGTCGTGCAACACAGCTTGCAACTCTTCGCTTTGTGGCCGCCACTCTTGCACTTGTAGCGAGTCTACCACTGACGGGTCTATGGATTCCACTGAAACAATACCTTTAGTGAGTGCATGATGATACTTAATGACAAAACTAGATAATAACTAAAGGGTTAAAGTATCGGTGGACATTGCTTTTGTAACTATATCGATTGTTTATTTTGATGACCCCAACGAGTCATACCGCTCTATTTCTAGATGTTTCGCGTACATTAATACATCATCGTAGCAATATAAAACTAAACAAGGTAATAAATAAAGGGTTAAAATACCAAACCGGTGGACATTGCTTTTGTAACTTTATAGATTGTTTATTTTGATGACCCCAACGAGTCATACCGCTCTATTTCTAGATGTTTCGCGTACATTAATAGATCGTCGTAGCAATATAAAACTAAACTAGGTAATAAATAAAGGGTTAAAATACCAAACCGGTGGACATTGCTTTTGTAACTTTATAGATTGTTTATTTTGATGACCCCAACGAGTCATACCGCTCTATTTCTAGATGTTTCGCGTACATTAATAGATCGTCGTAGCAATATAAAACTAAACTAGGTAATAAATAAAGGGTTAAAATACCAAACCGGTGGACATTGCTTTTGTAACTTTATAGATTGTTTATTTTGATAACCCCAACGAGTCATACCGCTCTATTTCTAGATGTTTCGCGTACATTAATACATCATCGTAGCAATATAAAACTAAACTAGGTAATAAATAAAGGGTTAAAATACCAAACCGGTGGACATTGCTTTTGTAACTTTATAGATTGTTTATTTTGATGACCCCAACGAGTCATACCGCTCTATTTCTAGATGTTTCGCGTACATTAATACATCATCGTAGCAATATAAAACTAAACTAGGTAATAAATAAAGGGTTAAATTACCAAACCGGTGGACATTGCTTTTGTAACTTTATAGATTGTTTATTTTGATGACCCCAACGAGTCATACCGCTCTATTTCTAGATGTTTCGCGTACATTAATAGATCGTCGTAGCAATATAAAACTAAACTAGGTAATAAATAAAGGGTTAAAATACCAAACCGGTGGACATTGCTTTTGTAACTTTATAGATTGTTTATTTTGATGACCCCAACGAGTCATACCGCTCTATTTCTAGATGTTTCGCGTACATTAATAGATCGTCGTAGCAATATAAAACTAAACTAGGTAATAAATAAAGGGTTAAAATACCAAACCGGTGGACATTGCTTTTTTAACTTTATAGATTGTTTATTTTGATGACCCCAACGAGTCATACCACTCTATTTCTGGTAGAGTCCGACCGAAACTGGTTTTCCGGCCGAAACCGAAACCGAATATTCGGTTTTGGCTTCAGTTTCGACCGAAACCGAAACCGAAACTCACGTGGTCAAGTATAATATTCCTTAAAATACTGAAATTTGGTGCATTTTACCCATTATTATTATTTTAGCACCATATCTACACGAATACTCCCATCTACGGTTGCTACAGAGCTTATTGCGCACGACAATTCCCGAACAGGATTTTCTGTAAGCTAGTTAACGCATCTCGCAAGCGGTGAGATCTGAATGTCGTATTACGAAATTCAACCGTATTACAATCGCATAACGATTTGAATTTCGTTCGGATTCCGTATGCGAGATGCGTAAACTAGCTTACAGAGTAGCCCGGCAGGGTCGCCAGCGTCCGCCAAAGCGATGCCGCGAGAAACGAAGTTTGGCGAGCGTGTACGACAATTTCCGAAATTCGGTTCGGCGAAACCGAAACCGAACTTTCGGTCGGACACTAATTTCTAGATGTTTCGCGTACATTAATAGATCGTCGTAGCAATATAAAACTTAATTCAAGCTTAACATCAAGGGGAGATAGTGGTCAAACGCTTATCTGGAAATTAAAAAAAACAATCCCATGATTTGGTGTGTGGTGTGTTTGAATTCCCATGGTTAGACAATAAATCTTCCTTTAGATTTACTGGCTAACTTCATGGTCTAGTTGAAAGCCAGTTCTCATTCTAGGCCTAGCGTGCTTACCATCTTCGACCGCATCATCACTTACCAACAGGTAGATAGTGGTCAAACGCTATACTATACTATAAGATATAAAAAAGTAACTATTCTGTCGCTATGCGCCAGTAATAATTCACTCCCATATTTTTTTCCCTAACGCGCTATACTACGAAGAAATTATAGTCAAGAAAAGTAACTGCGTTATAACAATGACCCAACAAAAGTAGTGTCCATGCAGGCGGGGTTAAAAGACGTGTCCAGCGCGTCATTAGTCGGACATTTGTCTTGTTTGACTCAACTGTCATAACAGACATTGCAGCACATGCGCGAACCAATCCCTGCTTTCGTTTCGAATTGAAATCAATCTCCAAGCCAATCATTTGTAAATTCGAAAGTGATTCTTATTTTGAATCTACGTCGTTTTGCTTTGAAGGAGGGCCACTTTTTGGTGTGGATTTTGTTCTGAATTAGAGAAAGAAATGATAAGTCAGGAAGACTTATAATATTTTCGTAGGCGCCATAAGAAGTATAACTTCAAAAATCTTACCTTGAGCCAAATCAGCCACAGTATGTAGCGCAACGGTCCGTAAATACGGATGTGCGGCGAGTAAAGTAGATAAACATTGTCGAGCTTCTGTGACGCAGCCTGCTTTGCATGATGTGCTCTTTACCTTGCCTCCTGTCTGGAAAACAAATTACAGTAGAGTCCGTTTATAATGACATCGAAAGGAACTGACAAACAAGTCATAATAAGCGGACGTCATACAAAGCGTTTTGTGAAATGAAAAACCTTTTTTATGTAAATATGAATGTACTTAAGTAGTTTAATACATAAACATAGTTCAAAACAAAAACGAGCCACGTGCCGAACGTCGTCAGGAATCAAAGAACATTACCGAAGGTGTACAGAATCATATCGGTCATTATAACCGGACATAATTTACATTTTTGTATTAAAAATGGGTCATAATAAGCGACATGTCACTGTAAGGGAAGTGGGAAGTCATTATATCCGACTATTTATAAAGAATTTCATATGAAAACCAAACTTCGTAGTATAGTTACGTCATAATAACCGGTTGGTCAATATAGGAGGTAGTCATAATAAACGGATTCTACTGTAATTATCATTATCATTATAATCATCATCAATTTGCATAAATACACTGCTGGGGTGGAAGTCTCTACATTAAGAGCGATGAGTTTCGGGCGATGATAGTCGTGAAGAAAAGAGATGGAATTATATAGCTGTGTAGCTGTCTCCCTTTATTAGACGTTGGCGATGACAGGACGCATCGGTGTCAATGTAGAGACTACCGCCATAGAAAAGATAATAATACTACGTATAGAACGGACACTCTGTTCCCCCCACCAATCCGGCCTACCTCACCTCGCCACCGATTCTGGAGCTGTCGAGGAGCTAGTGTGAGTAAGGACGTCATACGCGCACGACTACAGAACAATACTACCTCACAAGGAGAAGAACATCAACTTCATACATGTATGAATATAAAACACAGAAATATTAATAATCAGTATTATGGAATATTTCTGTGGGACTAGGTAGACACAGGAGGTTCAAATTTAAGTATTTTCTATATAATATATATATACTTATACACTTATATTTGTATACCTAACTATATATTCGTATTTTAGAATTCATTTTCATAAATGAAACAAAGATATACTCGTGCGTAAATAAACCTTAGTTTTTAAATTACTGAATAAAAACTTTCTTAATAATTTATTTATCTTTGTCGCTTTTTAAAATCAAGTAACTTAAGTATATGAAATGTCTCTACCTAACTCTACACTATTCAAATAACGTAATCAAATATTTAGAAGATTTTAGTTTGTAAAAACTATCGCAACTGTTTCACTCGCACGCGTGTCGGTCTTCGTTCGCAGAAAAGTGTCTTAGTTATGGCGTATCGCGTTGAGTAAATGAGAATAATTTTATTATTTATATACTTTTGAAACCATAGCGAAGTACTTACTGGCATAGAAAAGATTATAATACTACGTATAGAACGGACACTCTGTTCCCCCCACCAATTCCGGGCTTCCTCACCCCGCCACCGATTTTGATTTGTCGAGGCGTCAGTCTGAGCAAGGACGCGTACGGCTACAGAACAATAGGTACTACTCTCGAGGAGAAGAACATCAACTTCATACATTTATGTTAAGACCAGTAGACACCGGAGGCTCAAATTTACGTAGGTTCTTATTATGTAGGTATATTATAAATACTTATATACCTACCTATATATTCGAATTTTAGAAATCATTTTCATAAATGAAACAACGATATAACTCGTGCGTAAATAACATTTAGTTTGTAAAATATTAAAAAAAACTTTCATGGTAAAACATTTTTATAACACAGCAATTAGGAACTTGATGTAAGTACCTACGTAGTATTTATATTATCTTTGCTTGATGTCGCTCTAACGTGCGAGCAAGACACAGAACAAATTCAAGTCGACTGGACCTGCGGACGACGCGACGACGCAGCGACTGCACCGAGTGCGAGATAGTACCTACACTTGATAATGGGCTATTCTTGTACTATTTACGGCTGCTTGTCTTGCAGACGTGACAAAGATAGGAGTTTTTACAGATTCCCTTTCAGCTTTTTGGGTAAGTGTACAAAAAATATTCATACGGTCAGTACGTTGGTCGTATGTACGAAGTAACTATTATATAATCTGTGATACGGTGATTACGGGCGACAACCTTAGACATCACGCACACAAATGCACGTATAGAAAAACGACATGTGTGTAGTGTCTGTGTCGGTGTCACAGTATCGGTCGTTAAAACGCTAGTTTGTATGGAGATTTAGTCGAGTGTCAGGGGAGTGGTACTGGCTAGCAAGTCTAAACCGACTTCAAAATGAAGTAGGTTCTTACGGTGACATCCTTAGATTTCACGCACACAATTGCGCCTGTAGAAAAACGACATGTGTGTAGTGTCCGTGTCGGTGTCACAGTGTCGGTCGTTAAAACGCTAGTTTGTATGGAGATTTAGTCGAGTGTCAGGGGAGTGGTACTGGCTAGCAAGTCTAAACCGACTTCAAAATGAAGTAGGTTCTTACGGTGACATCCTTAGATTTCACGCACACAATTGCGCCTGTAGAAAAACGACATGTGTGTAGTGTCCGTGTCGGTGACACAGTGTCGGTCGTTAAAACGCTAGTTTGTATGAAGCTTTAGTCGAGTGTCAGGGGAGTGGTACTGGCTAGCAAGTCTAAACCGACTTCAAAATGAAGTAGGTTCTTACGGTGACATCCTTAGATTTCACGCACACAATTGCGCCTGTAGAAAAACGACATGTGTGTAGTATCTGTGTCGGTGTCACAGTGTCGGTCGTTAAAACGCTAGTTTGTATGGAGATTTAGTCGAGTGTCCGGGGTGTGCTACCGCCCCTGGACTTATATAGGCTTCATCAGCTCTCCTTTTCAGTCTCTGCACATTGCTTTGCGTCACTTTGTCGCTCCACCTGGTCACAGAGCGTCGTATGTTCAACAAAATCATCAACCTTTGCCTTTGCCTACCTTTGCTTCATAAAGGAGCTGGGATGTCTTGACTAGTCGCTGTTAGGTGGAATGCTCAATACACCCAAGCGGGACGTCAGTGCAGGACGTATCGCCCCTACCTCAAATTAGAATAGGCGTGACGAAAGATTTTGAAATCCTCTTCCGTAATGTAGGAACACATTTACTATTCACAAAAAAACCTTTATTTCTGTAATAAACTTAAGTTTAACGAAGTTTAAAGCAATTTTTCTAAAAAAAATTCAATAGTGCGCGATAACAGCTCACATGTGTCATGGCGTCGGCTGTGACGTCACGCATAGGTTAATGACATACCTTACACAGTAACTATTATATAATATGTGACAATGGATACACATGGGGTTTCTAAAATTTAATGGCATTTTCAAGCAAACCTCATATAAGAAGACTAACGCGCAAGCGTGACGTCATGCGCTGTGATAGGTGTTTCAATCAAAATGGCCGATTGCAGTATTTTAATGTTTTATTTTATTGAAAATTTCAATAATCTCAATTTTTTATATAAAACTAAACTAGTGTTAATATGTATTTTGCCCTAAAATCATTAAATCTTGATTGAATTAAATATTTCTCTTGATTTTTTGATACTGTCGTCATGCCTATTATAACAACGTATGTTAGTGTTTTGCTGTAATAAAACCTGCATGGTGTATGTACCCGCGCGAGTGGTGCCTCTAGCGGTCAAAAAAAGAATACAGAAATAGGAACTCTGTGGTTAGGAAGAAAAGAGAGGGAGATTAGTATTGTATTATGGATATGTAGCGAGAATAAATACTTGGTTATAAATTGTAATACAGATTTTAATTACGTATGTTTTTATTATTGTTTTAAAATGGTCGTAAATCTGACATACCTGAAAGAGGAAGTCCAGAACGATCCTCGCTAGCTCGTGGTCACGTGATCTGAACACGGCAGCGTGCGTCACTATACGCACGCGAGCGCCGCATGGCAGCACTGGACACGTTATACCCAGACTCTCGATTTGTTTGGGGGAATTATCTGCGAACAATCATTTTCATCATGTGTGTTTTGAACGTTAAAAACTGTGTGGGCTTTCATTGTATTTTTAACCAACTTCCAAAAAGGAGGAGGTTATATGTTCGTCTTTATGCATTTTTAGGGTTTCGAACCCAAAGGGTACCAACGGAACCCTATTACTGATACTCCGCTGTCCGTCTGTCTGTCAGTCTATCTGTCTGTCCGTCTGTCACCAGGCTGTATCTCATGAACCGTGATAGTTGGACGGTTGAAATTTTCACAGATGATGTATTTCTGTTGCCGCTATAACAACAAATACTAATAATAGAACAAAGTTAAGAATTAAAAGGGGTCCCCAAACAAAAAACGTTTTTTACTGTAGCGCCATCTATGAACGATTGTTTACCAGTGTTTTTCAACCCTTTTCATGACGCGACGCGACCCCCTTAGTATGAAAAAAAAATCGACCTACTTGCACTGTTTATAATGTGTATTATGTTATATGTCTAGCTTCTACCCGCGGCTTCATTCGTGTAGCCTACAGGAAACAAATTACATATTTTTCTTTTGAAACAAATATTATAAGCACTCTCAGTCAAAACACCTACAAATGCTCTTTAATTATCAAACTTTGTTTTTTTCTTTTACTGAGTTTAATGTTTTCAAACTTTGTTTTTTTCTTTTACTGAGGCTTCGCGACCGCCCACGACCCTCTTATAGGGGCTTCGCGACCCACTCGTTGAATAACACTGGTTTACCCTACCCTTTGTGTTAACTAGAGATGCGCCGAATATTCGTTTGGTATTCGGTATTCGGTATTCAGCGAATTCGGCATCTTTTCCATTATTTGTATTCGGCCAAATTATTCGGTTTTGTTGCCAAATATATACGGTTCAAGCATTTCTATTTTCTTGGCTCATGTAGCCAAGGTGTAGAACTAAAAAGGCAAAACTTCTTATATAAGATTCATGTTATATTATAAGTCAAGGAAAACATATTTACTTCTTAACCTATAGTTAGTAGGTATAGTCAACATTTATTTTAAACCTTAAATCAACATTTATTTTAAAACTTAAAATCAACATTTTTATAAACCTCAATTAAATCCACGTGTCGTTCCTCATCTAACCAGCAGCGGAACGTAGCGTACATGTTAGAACTTGTTTACGCGGCAAAACAATGTAATGGTAAACCCAATAATTCAGCCGAATATCTGGTTCGGTAAAGGTTAAACCGAATAATATTCGGTATTCGGTGAAACCACTATACGGCGCTTCTCTAGTGTTAACGTTCACTTAAGTTCGTTAGACATTTGTTAGATGGCGTTGTAGTAAATAAGCATTTTTAGTATTGACACGGTATTTATATAATCGATTACTTTGTACTTTATTTTGCCGGCAAATTTTGTTTAATCGGAGCCCTACTTGTGCGGGTCCGACTCGCACTTGGCCAGTTTATTTTTAAATGTATGTTTATCGATATTTTCGCCAATTATGAACCGATTTAAAAAATCTTTTTTAGTTCGAAAGGGTATACTCCCGAGGTGGTCCCATTGTAGTTTTATTGCGATCTGATGAGTATCTCGAGATATAACGTTAAACGTCTCAAACTTGCTACTAAAACTGACTCGCGGGGCATGGAAGTCGGTTGTTTTAGTTTTTAAACTATCCTAAGTACTTTATTTCTTGTGTTCTTCCGCGATTTTATATGTTTTAAATGTGGATTATTAAATGCTTTGAATGTGTGCGAGAGTAGGGAAACAGCCAACAGCACAATGTTAGCAAAGACATGCTATTGTACTTTCACACCAAAATTTCACTGAAAATCTTTACTAATGTCTAGGCACATCTTTCATCGTTCACTAAGTATGACTTGCACTGGACTTTGACTTCAACTTGACAGGAATCTGAGTTTGACTCGACTTTACGACTTGAATTCTAATACTTCTAATCTACACTGGCCTAATAGTTAATGCACTAATTTTGTGGAGCCATAATTAAACATAAAAAAACACACTTCCGAACAATATCTGACAATATCATTCACGGGGCTTTGAAAAGTGTCGTTTTCCAAGTCTTTTAAAACTATACAATTTTATAAACTTACCATGAAGTCCAATAATGAATGTAAAGCAGTAATCCTTAGCTGGCTGGTCAGAAAGCACCGCCGTGTTTACTCTGTGTATGTCCTTTGTATCTAACAGAGCGAATGTCTCTGAGAAACACGCTTCTAACTCTACTCGGATACTTTCTTCCATTTCAGGGTGGTATGGGGCTCTGAAATTGCAGAAAGTAATTGGAATTTCATTTCTTTTCAATTCATAATTTTTTGATATTTCTAGTGCTCTAAGGTCTTTTTTTAATATCTGACCGTTTGACCACTATCTTGTCTGGTGGTAGCGATGATGTGCTCGAAGATGGAAAACATGCTGGGCCTAGAATACTCTGATTTTGATTTACTTAGACTCATATTTCAGAGAGCAAAATGTTTATAAAATTGGACATAACTATCACCAAGATGGCAAAATGAGCTTGACACTTTCAACGTATAAAGGTTGTGGGCTATTATACCACAGGATAGAGATGCGTTGAGGAAGGGCCTTTGCCCAACAATGGGACACACATGGCTATTTATAACTATCGAAAACAAGTCGTCCTTATTTTCCATCTTTTTCTCAGCTTCGTGAAGAAACAGTTTTTTTTTAATATCCTATGGATAGCTGATTGACCACTATCTTGCTTGGTGGTAAGCGATGATATCCTCAAAAGTGGCAAACACGCTAGCCTAGAATATTCTATAGTACTAGATTTTAATTTACTTAGACTCATATTTCAGAGAGCAAAATGTCCATAAATTTGGACGCTACTATCTCCATCCGAGATGAGCTTGATGCTTTCAGCGAATATTCTTCCACCATAGCACAGGATAGAGATGCGAGGAAGTCATGGGAGATGCCTTTTTCCAACAGTGGACCTAACATTAATAAAATAATAACTATCACAAAAAACATTGACCATATTTTCCATCATTATCAGAAGGTAAGGATTCACCACAAAAAGCGTTAGAATAATACTTACTATACTACTCCACTAACCTATCACAGTGACAAAAGTGAGCGAGCGCGCTGAGCGCAGTAGTAGCGACCTCTCTCAGACGAACGGACAGACTATGGTAAGAGGTGTGTGCCCGCGCCGCGCGCACCAATGTATGTAGCAATGTGCGCACACCGCTGCACGCGCGTAACACTCGACCGTCCGCTGCTGTCATGTACTCGTGTTGACGAGCTTGCGTGATGTCCTGGGAACATTTTTTTTATTGTACTAGTAAACAGTACAAGCACGATGCTCGCCTGATGGTAATCGAATACGTCTACCTATAACTGGTACAGCAGCATGCAAAATGATGGACATCATTTTGCGCGTTACTGCACTGACACTGTCTTGAGACATAAGATTGTTAAGTCTCACATGCCCTGTAATTAATATCACTGGATACTTTGCCATTCGATCCGAAAACATTCCTATTTCACGGCTAAATATGTGTCGGTAGTGACGTGACGACAGTGACGAGAACTAAACTCACTGACGGACCAATCACAGCGTTTGTCCACAGCAACGGCACCGGGACGTCAACGAGAACGAGATGACGGCGCCAAAGTAGAGGTACATATGTATAGTATGACCGCTTGTCCACAGCATATCCGTCACCGGGCGCCGTCATCCCAGCCGCCGATATTTCGAGTAGATCGGCGCGACCGCTAGAAATCGGCTCGCAGATTTAAGTTTAGTTTTAAGCGGTGGTGGTACCTAAACTCTCGTTAACCGGTGGTGGGTAAAGATAAGTTTCGTTTTGTTTTATATAAATTCTAATAAAGTCTTGTATGGAATTTTGTTGTTTTATTTTCAATCAGGAACGTTCCTTAGGCAACTAAGAACCGTTAATCATACGTTAACCCCAAATACACGGGGAAAACGTTACAATATGGGCCAATGTCCCGGCATTGGCTGGCAATACAAAACCTATTTGATCTTGTCCACACACTGCCAGCGCCCGGCGCCGTTCGTTCGGTCATTGTCATTTTTTTTTTTTCATTGTTTTTTTTTACTCAGACTACTGTATAAAGGCTGACGGAGTGGACTCAGACACACGAATGCCAGCAAGTTCAGTAATATTAAATGCTCGAGTATAAGGGGAACCACCATACTGAATCAGGGTCCCCAACTCTTAAACAGGCAAGAGTAAGGTAGTAATGGTCCCTAATTAGGGAGCAAGAGAGAACCGCTTATATTATTGCAGTGTAATAACACGATTCGTAAAAATAATCGTGCAGTGTAATCTGACGGTTCCATAGTATTTATATTACGTCACAGCGTTGTTTTCGTAGTAATTGTGCCATATTGCGTCTTTCAGGATTGTCTTTCGGTCTGTCTGCCTTTTTTAGAGTAGTCTAAGATAGTTTGTTTTATTCCTATGGAAACGCATCTGCCACGCATGGCAGCTAGAAGAAACAGAACCACCGGGATCGGTAGGTGGACAAACGATCGCCGGCACGTCATTTTAAAATCGGCCCGGAAAAATCTCGTTCTCGTTAAAATAAATTTATCTGTTATTCAGCCGTGAAATAGAAATGGCGGTCTTATTTTAAAGGGCAAAGCGTTCAGCAAACTTATCACCAGCTCATGCCGCCATCTCTGCCACTGCTGCCACAACATTGTCTATCTAACATTATGTAGGTTCCACTCTGAGCTAACCTTAGACCACAGCTAATCCGATATGCGTTAAAACTATATAATTTAAAATCGTTTATAAAACTAAAAGAACTAACATCAAATGTCACGCTAGTCACTTTCACTACTAAATTTAAGGTTTTTATCTCCATATCTCATGATCAGTTCTCGATGAAATTTCTCTTCAAACAAAAAAAAAATATGTTTCTTTGAAGTGTACAAAAAGTAGTAGTCATAGATGGCGCCACCAATGTATAATTGGGTAAAAAAATTAAATCCACTAATTTCGTCGTATCGATAGATCGAACCGTGGCTTAATTGACAGAGCACCTGGACATGTTATCCAGGAGGTTGCGGGTTCAAGTCCCGTCAGTACGATGACATTTTGGATTGTGTTTAACAATTTACAAAAAAATAATTTTCCAAATCGGTTCAGGCGTCTTTGAGTAATGGGTGAACATACATAAATAAAAAGATTTCGAACGAATTTAGAACCTCCTTCTTCTTTAAAGTCGGTTAAAAAAAGGGACTTACAGCCTGTGCAATCTGCAAGATCCTCGCCACAAGTTCTCTCAAAGGGAAGACATTAAGTAACGCTACGAGGTCTATCTCCCTCAAGGCGCCCTCGCTGACCGCGCCGCCCGTACCTCGCGCGGTCACTTCCTCCCACGCGTCGTCTGCCTCTTCTGGAATATAATCAACTTCTAGTTCTGGTATTATATAGTACTATGACAGGGCATGAGGGCAGGCAGTACTATGAGCATACTATAACGATATAGCATAGAAAAGAATTAAATAGAATGGAATGGAATGGAATGGAATGGAATGGAGTGGAATGGAATGGAATCGAATGGAGTGTGATAGAATAGAATAGAAAAATTCTTTACTGTACACCAACTTAAAAAGAAACGAACCGAAATTAAGCTACTTAAGTTATTAGAGGCAATACAATGGGCGGTCTTATCGCTTGACATGCTACGATGTACCGCCTGACTTCCTACCAAAAAAAAGTAGCAAACAAGTAATAGTAACCACTATCAAGAAAATCTGCCGCTATAACATAACGGTGTTCCGGCAGCACACAGCGCTAGAGAGTCAGAGCCACATCATCGCTTCCACAAGGCAATTGTGGTGTGGTTTTATGAAACCTCGATGCAAGTGAAACTTTTTGTTTATGTGTAGCTATGGTAACTAGCTGCTATGACAGCAGAACATAACACATTAGCATGTATACAAAGACTGCGGAAGCGTCCGCCAATCGTAGCTAACCTTAATGTCACATGACAATGTCAAACATCATATCCACCAATCAAGCTAAAGCATCGGCGACATGCGATAAATGGACGAAAAAAATGAGGCAATGTAATCGCATAAGAGGTATGTCAGGATCGTAGCATGTGGAAAGAAGTAGTATCTGCTATTTTTCCCCAACGCGAAAAAGGCATAATTTTATGTATGTATGTCAAAGTCAAAGTCAAAGCATTTATTCAGTATATGGGCAAATTAAAAATTTGCACTTACACTCGTCAAATTACATTAAATAGATCATATTCAATAAAAAATATTATAGATATAACAGAAACATAACTTATTGCTTTGAATTTACAAAAAAAAACAAAGGCATTCAGCTTTCATCTAGACGTCGAACGTCACACTTAAAACACATGTTTAATTACCCTGAATAAATTAGGGTTGCCAACCGTACTATTACGAGCACCCGCAACCCAGTGGATATTTCAGTACTTCAGACAATTTTTATTCAAAAAATTGTGAAATAATGAAACATAATAAATAAATAAAACGCAGACTAATTGCAGTACAAATCATATTCCGAATGGAATTGATTGTCCGTCTATCAGCTGCATAATACCGTCTTAACAGGTAACCCTAGATCTGCAAACAAAAGATGAAAACTGATTGACTGTTGAATCTACTGGTGTTTCGGAAGTACTCCCATCAGAGAAGAAACACCAAGAAACTCTATGGGGCTTGTCACTTATTTTAATTCATTTTTGTTATAATTCATATTCAATACTTTTAAAAGTTACAACAAATAATTATGTTATCATACAATTTATATTATATCTTGGAGCTTGGGGCATTCAGGCCAAGCATTTTTGTCATTCATATAGTCATTTAATGTTTTTAATAGTACGATTTCTTCATTAAATTGGATTTTACAAAGGTTTTAAATCTGCTCATAGACAGTTGATCAATATCTTTAGGAAGTTTATTATAAAATCGTATACAGTTCCCCAAAAAAGAACCACTAACTTTCCACAACCTGAATTGAGGTAAAATTAATCTATTTTTGTGTCTGTGTGACACCCTTTCTTACATTTGGCAGCGAGAATTTAATACATTTAGTTTTTTTGGCGTTCAGTAATAAGTTATTGGTTGTAAACCAATTCAAAACCTGTGTGATTGATTTGTTAACATCGTCAAATTTAGGCGCAATCCTATCTATTTTGAATATTAAGGATGTATCATCCGCGAACAAAACAATGTCACATAAGTTTTGCACGAAAGACGGCAAGTCATTAATATAAACTAGAAATAAAAATGGTCCTAAGATCGATCCCTGCGGAACTCCCATTTTTATGAGGGATCCAGATAACCTGACGCCATTGACCTCAACCATCTGTATTCTACTACAGAGGTAGGATGAGACCAGATCAAGTGCTTTTCCGTTAACGCCGTAGTGTTTTAATTTGCAAATTAGCGTTTTGTGACAGACGCAATCAAACGCTTTAGATAAGTCACAAAAAACGCCGATAGCATCTTGTGCTTTCTCCCAGGCATCAAATATATGTTTAAGAAGATCTACTCCAGCATCAGTAGTGGAACGCCCCTTAGTGAAACCATATTGTTTGTTATTTAAAAGATGATTAATATTAAAATGTGCCAAAAGCTGGTCTAATATAACTTTTTCAAAAACTTTACTGAGCGCCGGTAATATAGAGATTGGTCTATAGTTTGAAGGGTCATTTTTGTTCACTGATTTGAATAGGGGAATGTAATAAAAGTTTCACTTAAAAAAAACATTGACAGTCGGTTTGGGACAAATGAAACTTTTATGAAACTTTTCAGCAAGTTACAATAGTATGTTCTATTTCTAAAGCCGGCTTTTCACTATGGGATATAAAATAATGTATATTATATCTTGAGACATAAAATTTTATCGCTCGTCATACATTTTGTACGAGACCGTTTACACTATGCTAATAATATTCATAATAAATAATATACATTACATCCCAAGCTATAAATATTTTTTCGACCGACTGAGCGATATTTGAAGGTTTATATTTTACCTCCCCTACCCGGACCCCGCGCCTCCCCCTCTGTTTTTATTTTGTTGTTTTCTTATATATTACGACTCCACACAATTAGTGTATTTAGCCAGTGTTTGAATAAAACCATAGACAGCCAAAGCTGTGAGATGTAATATATAGCTCAAGATGTAATTAACATTATATCCCATAGTGAAAAGACGGCTTAAAACTAACCTTCAGTACACTCGACCGCGGCTTCAAGTCTTGGACTGGCCAGTAGTATATCCAACAAGGCGATGGCACGCGCTGCTGACACCGTGTCATTCACACGAGGGGAAAACACCCGCGCCGCCCACCGTACTGAACGGGTTTGTCTGTAAACATGAATCATTTATATCATGTCAAATATGATATATTGGTATTCGGCACTTATTCCACCCACTTCCATTGATCCGGACCGTGACGCTACGTTACTTCTGTCAAATTTTACCCCAGCGCGCCTAAAGGGGTTTCACGTCAAAAATAGAGTTCCCCTGATTAATGTAGGGTTGTCAACTGTACGCAGTATTATACGCAGCCCAATCCATGTTTAATTTTTGTCCAAGAAATCATGATGATGAAATGAAACAAAATAGTGTGGAGTTTCATTGGGTACGATTGCGAAATATTAAGCTTTAAGCGCTGATTTTAGCTAGATTTAATTAATTAACTAAGTAGACAACATTTATAGATTTACGATTTTCTCGTAAGACGGGCATTTGACGTGACTTACGCGATGTCGATATAGCGATCGACATATGTTTCGGCCTCATCCGTACATAATATCCATAGACAACATTACCGGATTTTAGAGATCCAATTGCCCCCTGCCTTCTGAATGGATGTTTTTGTATACCTATGTAAATAATATCGTTTAAAAACTAAAAAACAACCGACTTCAATGCCGCGCTATTCATTTTCAGTACCAATTTTGAGATGTTTATCTCAATATCTCTGGAGATACTTATCATACCTCGATAAAATTACCATGGGACCACACTTGGGATATCTCCTTTCGAACAAAAAAAGAATAATCGAAATCGGTTCATAAACGACGAAGTTATCCGCGAACAAACATAAAAAAAAAAAAAAAAAAAAAAATATACGGTCGAATTGAGAAACCTCCTCCTTTTTTTGAAGTCGGTTAAAAAGTCATGGTGACAGTAGTAGAACGAAGTAAAAAAGAAAGCTATTACAGCACGACATATCTTACCTAAACAGATGATGCAGTAGGAACAGCAATTGGCTGACATCCCGTTCGTCTATTAAGGCCGCTGCAAGCGCTGCTGCCCAGCGTCTCAGCGCAGCAGAAAGCGCTACAGCGCCGTCACTCATCCGCAGTGCTTGCAATACGAGGAACAGCGCCTCGCGGATTTGCTTCTTATTGCTTTGGCTTATTTCTGATATGAACTCGTCTACCTAGAAGGTAAAATCATCAACATTATCAGCCTGTATTAGTCCTGCACTGATCCCCGCGCACTGTAACAATAGATATTCGCTATTCCGCATACTGGGATGTAACGGAGCACAAATACCACCTCAGTGCTCCCAGATAACCTCACCTGCCCGTTGTGCATCCTGCTGACCAACAAACGAGGCTCTGGTGACCGACAAATGGCGGTATAACCATTTCAAATTATGGCGTGGCCAAATATTACAGCTGTTGACGGGCAGCAGCGTTACTGGTGCGGGTAGTTACGTCCTGTGATCGCCAACCCGCCTGCCCCGCGTGGTGATTAGGGCATATCTCTCCCAATGAGCCGAAGATCAGTGGCATATCCTGGGCGAGGCCTACGTCCAGCAGTGAACAGATACAGGCTGATTATGATAATGATGATGATTCCGCATGCTTATAATAAATCGTAGTGTGCGTAAGTTTTTTAGTTTTTAAAGTATCATTATGGATGTGGTTAATACTGGTATGGGCAAAAAAGTTTTTCTTTTTATTTCTATTTTTAACCGACATAAAAAAATGGAGGAGGTTTCTCAATATGACCATATATATATATTATTTTTTATGGGTGTTTGCAGATAACTTTGTCGTTTATGGACCGATTTTGATATATCTTTTTTTGTTGGAAAGGAGATATCCCAAGGGTGGTACCATAGTAATTTCATCGAGAGATATGGAGATTAACACCTTAAACTTGGTACTGAAAATAATAGAGCGGCATTTGAAGTCGGTTCTTTTTAGTTTTTTAAACGATCTTATTATTTAGGTACTTTTGTCACCCAATTACTATGTCAGTCCCATTTTATACACTTGTGAATGATGTACCATCGTGTACAGTTGTGTGTATCCAGTTTCAAAACATTTTCGGTTGCAAGTGTCGATTATTTTTTTAACCAATCAGAAGAGCCAAAACCAAAAAAAAAGTTTATTATCAATCAGAAAAGGCAAAACCAAAAACAAAACATAATTTTTGGCTTTGTCCCTTCTTGTCATTGGTCAAAAATGTCAACATAGACAGAAGCGAGATGCCAATTCAATAAGAGTGCACAGGAAATTATTCCTTAAGGTGGATACGCACAAATGAAGGCGATTGTACAATCAACATAATAATAACAAGCCTTCAACCACATCCTTGCTTATCACAAGGCGAGATAGTGGCATTATTAAGTAATTATTTGTACAGATAGAGCACCCTGGTCGCACTTGAAGTTTGCACAGCCAAAACGTTTGTTGAAATTAAAATTATTTCATTGCTTCGCCACAATACTAAGGTTGTTAAACACAATCCAAAATTTCAACAATTTCATTTTTAATTTCAATTTTAACAATTTACAAAAATATAAAGTGTGAGACACTTCAAAGAAACATAATACTAAGGTTGTTAAATAAGATAGATATAGTACTTATACTATATACATACTAGTGTCCACAAGTATCTGTATCTATCTTATTTATCAGGGCATGCAAATGATGAAGATTAATTGTTACAGAGTTTATAGACAGACCTGACAATGTGCCAAAAGCGCAGCATGCTGATGATGACAGTATGAGTCCTGTACATCTCTCAGCAACCCCTCCAACCTCAGCCGTGCAACTGGGAGCCTCTCCGTCAGCAACTCTGCATGTTCATACATGGCTCTCAATTCCACTGAGGTTGTACACTTGCATTCTTTCTTCTGGTATATATTTAGTTTCTGTACTTTCCACAAGGTGGAACGAGATCTCTCCTCATCAGAAAATGCGCAGGTTAGCTTTGATCGCTCATTTTCCACTGCTCGGAGAGATGATCTATTAAATTCATACAGATATTTCGATATTACAAGTAAATGTATAGTCAAACAGTTTTGTTGAAATGGCATAAAAAAAATTATAAAAATAATTAATAAAAATTTAATAAATAAATAATGGGTCCCCGAGACGATCAAGTGCACTTGTCAAGTCTCACGTGATTGACGATTTCACTTGACGAGGGACTTGACGCGACTTGATGGGCGACTTGACGACTATTGAAGGTGCTGTCAAGTCTCTCGCCTATCGACCCTACCGATCTGTGCCGTCAATCAAAATTTCTGTCAAGTATGGTCAAGCCCGTAGATCACTTGACGGGACTTGTCAAGTAATGCTGTAAACGATCAATATTCACTTCCAGCACGTAGACTTGTCAAGTGCACTTGATCGTCTCGGGGACCCATAAGATAAGCTGTATTAGACTAGTATTTCAGAGAATGTGAAGTAACAATGTACGCTAGAAAGAAGATGGAATTATGGTTGTCTAAATTTAATGATTACAATATTTTGGGTAAGTGCACTACATCATGGACCACATAATCACTTAACATCACACGAGACAGTGGTCCAGCACTACCCATTTCACATTAAAAAGAAAAAAAAAACAGCCATTTAGGCTGATGGCTGATGGCTGTATAAAGATAAAGTGTCAAGTTATGGACTAGCATACAGATTATTACATTGACCTAAAGATTTAGTTATTTATAAATAAATGTATTACCTGAATGTGGAAAGTAAGTCAACCAACGGATGATCTGGACTATTAGTGGGCCCAGCCTCTACAATAGCCTCCTCTCTCTCACTCATCAGCTTCACTTCTTCTATCTCTTTCCCACCAAACATTTTTATGGCTTCTTCGATTGGCATACATTGGAGCTTCCGTCTAGTTTCTAGCATCACCTCTTCTTGGTACAATACCTGTTGTGGGAGCAGCTCTTCAAATATTGGAGCTGATGGTAAGACATCTTCAAAAACAGCTTCCGACTTTTGCATTGATTTTGATGCAGTTGCGCTTGAGTCAGCGTCCATCTCTTGAGGTGGCTTTAACGAGATTAAGTATGCGTTTGAGTTAGAAAGTTCAAGCTCCCTCTCTTCTGATAGAGGTCCCGTCGCAACAGGTATAGTAATCCTTTCAAGTCTTCTATTTAAATGTTCATAATTATCCGTAATGGTTTCTATATTGCTTAAAACTTCTAAGTGGGATATATTTGATTCTTCAGTGTGTAATACTTGTTCTAAATTTGTATGAAGTGATATTGGAAGAGTGTTTGGTGGAGATGTTTCAAGAATATCAAGTAACATGTTTTGATTGATAGCTGCTGTAGTCGCTAAATTATCACTTTTTTCAGATGATGATTCCTTAGTACTTTTGACACTGGTTACATTGATTTCAGTAAAAATCTCATGTGTTGTCGACTCACTTTTGACCCCTAGTTCTATAACTGATTCCGATGTGCTCGCTTCCTCAAATAAAGGCTCCGGAATATTAATGGGTAACTCCAGCGATTCCTGTTCTTTAACTTTATTTTTTTCTTTTACTTTCTTTTTCTGCAATAGATAAAGTGAATTTAGAAACTGCGCAAACATATAACAAAGACTTATTTACGACACTAAATATGTTTTAATTCACCTCGCGCCGTTTTTCTTTGACCATAGTAGCCATTATAATAAATATCTGGAATCTACAGCACTTTGATTATAGTATTGTTTGCTAAAATATAACACTATTTTACAGATTTCACTTCTTAATTCTCAATCATGTTTATCCCCGAATTCAATGTTCAATTCAAAACAAAGAAATAAAAATATGTCAATGTCAAACAGTCAAATCAAAAGTCAAACTAGCAAGCAACAGCTGACACTCACTGAAACATATATACATATAATTGGGTTGCTTGCGTTCACGTCCTCTAGATACAGTTGTTTGGTTGTTTAGTAACTCGCTCGAAGGTCCGGATTGGTAGATTGGTTTAAGGTATTTGAGTGAAAAACACGCGTGGTCGTTTCGGACTCCAGACGCGTGTTTTTCACTCAAATTGTGTCTTTGACATATTGCGATGAGTTGAATTTTGAAGGCATGTTCTTGTATTTTTCTTTTGACGTGATAACGTATTTTTTAAATCAATCGTTGAACGTCGGCTGCAAGCCTGCACGCAATAAAGTATCATGTACCGCCCACCGCGTGCAAGCGAGAGGGCGGAACAAGCGATAGAGAGAGAGGCACGATCGTATGACGTTATCATAGAAAACAAAAGTGGATAGCTACTGATTAGTGCAGGTGATTAGTTGGCTGCGTAGTAACATGATTAGAAGCGTGTTCTATTTTTTGCGAGTGAACTACGAGTGTGCTACTCGCCCACACGCCCTCCCTTCCACTAAACACGTCTGGACAGACAGTTTATTGTGACCCATACGTTTTTTTTAAATTTACTTAACAGAGCCATTAAGCAAGAATTGGACACTACTTGCACTACACACCTGCACACATCATCCTCAATTACTAATCACTCGCACTAATCAAAGTGAAAACAGGCCTTAACCAGGCCTCCCTCACTCGCCCATAGCTACTGCGCTTTATACCTAAACTTTCGAGCAACGCCGGCGGTGCTATCCGCCAGTCGGTTGTCACTGCTCACGCGCGCGCAACGTAATTATTATTCAAATGACAGCACAACTTCGCATTCGTATTCTATATATTATATTATTAAAAACGATTTTTTTTTTCACAGTCATTTTGCGGGTTTGACAAAAAACAAGCATAATATCTTAAATTTTTTTAAGCTTACGATACTAAAATGACAAGACGGCGTAAAATTCACTTTTTCGACATAAAATTCGACTCTTAGTTAGGAACTTTGATGTAATTTTGTGAGGTAAATAAAAATAATTCGTAAACTTTTTTTTTAGTTTATTGAGTCAACCCTTTACTGTATCGGGGCGCGCCGGTACATCGCGCGCTGAACGAAGTAATAACAACGCTAGGTCGAGCGCCTTAGACACATTTTTGCTTGTATTGTCTGAAGTAAACGTTAATATTGTGTTTTTGTAGGGGAGTGAAATATTTGTTACGTAGTAACTATTATATAATCTGTGCCTTAACTGAGTGTGAAACAGGTCGTGAACTGGGTGAGAGTTTGGTTGAACTGTAAATATAGGACGTGAACGCACCCCAAGTGAGTGAGAGGCTATTGTTTGCGAGGTAGAGAAATGCAGCTAACAAATTTATCGACGATTACTTTAAAGTTAATCGATACTTTTTAATCGACTAAATTATGGATAATGTTAAGATATTGTAAAGATCGCGGGTCGAATTTGACTATGAAAGACACAGGACCGTGACAAATAGCAGATAGTAAAATTTTAGCGAGGCGGAGTCCTATACCCAGCACTCCCAGCACTCCCAGCAGTGGAATCAAACAGGCCGCAGATGATGTTAATACTGAGATAACGCGTGTATTTCTTAACGCGATTAGGGCCTCTTTCACTAGTTATATCTCTTACAAGTATCAGAAAGGCTCTATCTAGGATCCTATTAAAGGATAAATGCGTTCACGTTACTAAAAATCCCCCTCTGTAGTCTGTGTTACTAAATATAATTATTTTTAACCGACTTCAAAAAAAGGAGGAAGTTTCACAATTCGTCCGTATATATATATTTTTTTATGTTTGTTCGCGGATAACTTCGTCGTTTATGAACCGATTTTGATTATTCTTTTTTTGTTGGTAAGTAAATATCCCAAGTGTGGTACCATGTTAATTTTATCGAGGTCTGATTAGTATCTCCAGAGATATGGAGATAAACATCTCAAAATTAGTACTGAAAACTAATAACGCGGCATTGAAGTCGGTTCTTTTTTAGTTTTTTAAACGATATTATCGTATCTCTAGAGATATGAAGACAAGCCTCCGTAACAGCTGTCTAGGGGATTGAGAACAGTATCACTGCTTTAAAAAAAAGAAAGAAAGAAAATACATTTATTCATAGCCACAAACAAAAAAAATATCTTAAACAAAATATTTGTATAATAAAGTAATAGGCAAACGACTAACTAAAACAAACGACTTCCATGCCCTGCGAGTTAATATCAGTAGCAAGTTTGAGACGTTTATGTTTACGTCATATCTCTGGAAATACATATCAGATCTCGACGAAATTAAAATGAAACCACCTCGGAAACGTCCCTACCGATTAAAAAAATAATCATACGAATTAGTTTACAATTGACGGAGTAATCGCAAAAACATACAAAAAAATAAGAAAAAAATAACACAGACGAATTGAGAACCTCCTTTTTTTTGGAAGTCGGTTGAAAAGGGCACATTCTCAGCATGATGCACTTAGAATTCCTTAAGTGGCACTAAAATCTACTTTTACTATTATTATGATTTCAACCCTTAGAAATCCGCTATTTTAAAAATTTTCAAAATTAGAATCGACGATGCTGCTCAGAAAATTTCACTAGAAACGATTGAGAAATACGACCTGCAGAAGAGAACAGACATCTAAACATCCGGACACCAAGACATACGAAAGCAATTATGCCTAACCTAAAACGGAGACCATCGATTCGCTCGTTCAATAATGAAGATAGGTATTTTATGTTTTTTACTCAATCACGCAATACAGACTGAACGAATTTGGATGATTTTTGACAGATAATGCCGATAAGCTAGAATAAGAAAAAAAAGCTAAGAAATAAAAATAATAAGGCCAGGAATACTTTTTAAAACGAGTAAAACTGTGGAGCAACACTAGTGTGCAAATGAAATTATTTGCATGGATATTTTCAACTTTATTTATAACATTAACAACAATATGCTTACACTTTTGCATTATCATAATATAAAAAATCTCTCATTATTGTAAATAATTCAAGCAGATGTTTCCGGTTGCATGTGTTCCTCATAAGAAATATTTTCATCTTCATATTGGGCGTTTTGATGAGTAACAATAAATATTGGAGATTTCAATTTCCGTGGGATCGGTGACTTAGATTTGGTTTGATTAAGTGTTTGAGAAGGAAGCCCTTGCATTTTAGCACGGAACATAATTATGTCGATTTCGTGCATGGCTACATCTCGTTGGCGTTCATCCAATTTTCTTAACTTTTTCGCCAACAGTTGGCCATATAAATCATACTCGTCCTGGTCTTCGCTATTATGATCGATATTTGAATCTTTACAATGCACTTTTGAGCCGTCCAACTGTCTATAAGTATGCTTATTGGAACTGGTAATTAAACAATTTGATTTTCTTTTAGCCGTACATGAGTCTGGAGATTTGGTGGAACGGCATGAGATCGGGTCTACTGCATCTGACTTAATTGGAGAATTTCCGTACGTATCAGTCTCATTGAAGAACTGAAAGTAAAATATAATGGTTACCTACACAAAAATAAATAAAAACTAAGAAGCAACAATTTAAAATTTTAGTGTCGTATATCTATTAGTATACAAACGTTGTGTACTCTATTAATACTTTCTACTTGCGTTGTACCTAAAACTACAGTAAAGTAAAAACTAAATAGGTATTAGGTAGTAAGTAGTTATCTAGTTGTTTAAGGTTCCATACTTAACAAGAAAATAAAACCGGCCAAGTGCGAGTTGGATTCGCGCACCGAAGCTTTCGTACAAACTTAACTTTGCAGCTCGAGTCCTAGTCCGATGCCAAGACATGGTTAATGCACCAACCGCAAATAATAAGTTTGTTATACTAAATTAGTTTATAGGGTTCCGTAGCCGAATGGCAAAAAATGGAACCCCTATAGACGTCATGTCTATTTGTCCGTCCGTATGTCACAGCCACTTTATTCCGAAGCTATTAAGACTACACAGTTGAAACTAGGTAGGTTGATGTATTCTGTGAACCGCTTTACGATTTTTATACAACAATAAAACAAACAAAAGAAAGGGGAGGCTCCCCCCCCCCCATACATGGAACTGAAACTACATTATTTTTTTATAGATTTAAAATCCGGAATTTAACGTGACTTATGCGATGTCGATATAGCGATCGCCATATATGTTTCGGCCTCATCCAGAGGCCTTCTTCAGGATCTCGAGTGCGAGGCGCTCGCCGACGCGTTCAGCCTCGCACTGCGGGCCACTGCTCGTGCAGCGCGTGCGGACGTAGCGGGCGGTGGCGGCGGCGGTGGTGTTGGTGGGGGGTGATGATGCGGTGTAGATAGTGAGATAGTGGAGGCGCTGCATTAGGTTGGAGGGCTATATCGACATCGCGTAAGTCACGTTAAATTTCCTATTTTAAATCTATAAGTTTAAAATGAACGTGAGTTTTTTTGTAACGTGCGGTGTTTCTATATCATTGTCATTGAGGTTTATTTTTTCTCAAAGTCAATTGTTTGGGGTAAAAAGGCGTAAAATGTGTGTCCACCCTCTAACATTTAAAACAAGACAGTGAAAAATCTAAAAAAATAAATGTAGATCTCAATAAACATTTTCATCGAAAATTGGTTTAAACGAGATATAGCTAGCTGTTTTTGATATATAGCACATTTTGAAAACCGCAAATATAACTTTGTTTTTGATACAAACACTATGAAGAACAAAGTTATTTTTTGCTGGTGAAAAATTATGGTTATAAAAATATACTCTACTGTGTTCCGGAACTCTACGAGCGCGAGTCTGATTGGCACTTTGCAAGTTTTATTGCCATTAAGCGATTTTTTACGATTTTCAGATTTGTTCCTTTAATTAATTAATTATTAATTTGGTCCCGGCGGTGGCTAACTTTGAGAGCTGTCAATGCAATTCTCAACGACCTCTCAACTTTGATTACCGTTTATGACTGAGATTTTTTGAGACACGTTTATAAGTAACAGTGTTATAATATAAGTGCTGTAAGACCTTGCTTCTTGCCAAATTTATGCAAATTATGCAAATTGCGTCAACTTAAAAGTTTCATTTTTTTGAGTTTCGTACCTTAAAAAGTAAAATGGAACCTCTATAGGATCACTTTGTTGTCCGTCTGTCGGTCTGTCTGTTCGTCTGTCAACAAGACCTTTATCTCCCGAATGCGTAGAGGTATCAAGTTGAAACTTATACTACTTAAGTACTTGGGTCTACAGTATCTTTTGGCTGTGAAAAACTCAAACAAGATCAAAATATATGACCGTTTATATTGCATTTTTTCGCCTATTTTGCAATTTCACAAGGGAATCAAAACCTAAAAACTTTCCATTCCGTAAAAACTACCTAGAATCATGAAATTCGGCAAGAAGCAAGGTCTCTCTTATATATACTAAATCACTTACAACTTCAAGCAATCACTTATCTAGAAATAGGAATAAATCTATGTAGTTTAATAACAAAAAAGTGAATGTACTATTACAGACTTATTATTTTCTATGGATCGAACTGCAAAGTTAAGTTTGTCCTTTAACTTAGTTTGAGAATTGGCAAGTAGGTAGGCAAGTCCAACTAACTCGACTTGGCCGGGTTTATTTCACAGCTGAAAGATACCGTAAACCCGTGTATTTGATATAAGTTTCAACTAGATACCTCTACGCGTTCCTGAGTAAAAGGGTCTTGACAGACGGATAGACGGAAAGCCCGACCGTTAACCTAGAATCATGAAATTTAGCAAGAAGCAAAGTCTTCAAGACTATGCTTCTTGCTACTGCTGCTGCTACTGCTTGCTCACTTATGAAGGAATAAATCTGAAAACCACAAATATGTAGTTTGATAACAAAAAAAGGTGAATTTACTATTACAAACTTATTATTTGTAGTTAGTGCAATATTTTTTTTATGGATTGAACTACAAAGTTAAGTTTGTCCTTTAACCTAGTCTGAGAAGTTGGTACTGTAGCCACGGTGGGTGAGGCCAACTCGGCTTGGCAGGTTTTTTTTTAGTTAGAGTAATAATGTCTACGAGTTTGTACGGAACACTCGATGCGCGAGTCCAACTTGCATTTGGCTGTTTTTTATAACTGATAGGCTAGCGTTTGACCACTATTTCGATTGGTGGTAAACAATGACGTAATCGATGATGGTGAACACGCTAGAGCTAGAATGGCCTGAATCTCAACTCAGTAAGGTTTTGGCTGTAGATTTTTGTTCATTTAGTTGATTATTCATCAACCATTAACCAACGAGAATGGCAAAAGCTCAATGGCTAAGGCGTCGGCCTGGCGATCGAGAGGTCGTTAGTTCGATCCCCAGCCATTGCACTATTGACGTTAACCCACTCCAGACACAAGCGTATATTTAAGGTTAGTTGGAGGGGTCGACAAGACTGCTAGTAATGTGCAGCCCACATTGCTAGTAACTAAGCTTTTTCTTAAGTATTTCAAATTTGATATCTACTTAAAACGAAGTGATTTTAAACTGGTATCATCATGTTGGTCAGAACAATACATATACATTGTTATGTTTTTAATAAGTTTTTAATGCACGAAAAACATTTACCTCAGTTTCTAATTCATTTGTACTATCGCGTTCATAGACCTCACTAAGAAAACTTTCCATAGCGGAATATGCAAACCAAATTATCCGGTAATGAGGAATCTTCTTTTTTCTGTTCCAATGCAACCTAAACGACGTCATTAAAGATTCCTTTTCTTTTTAAGTTCATCTACTGATAAATTCAAACTGAAACATGACTGAATTCGCAACCATGCCATTGATATATCCCTTCTATTTTTATATTGAGAATGTTTTGGATCCCAGAGCATTCGTTCTCTTCTATAAATGTCAATAAATTCCAGTACAAGATTACTAGTCCATGACATTTTTACCAACTTTTAGTGCTTTACATAACAATCATCAGATGCGAGAAAAGGATATTTTCCAGAGTTATTTTTAGCAATATCTCAAGTAGTGACTTAAGTTACCAATGTTGGTTCAAATTTTCCAAGGTTTACGACACGTTAGAATCTCCCACGACAGCCCCACGAAATGGCGAACAAGTTGGACGTTCAGTGGCCAATAATGTTATTATTGGACAAACACTCCAATGTTTTTTTTTTTTTTTTTTTTTTTTTTTTTTTAAATGGCAATCGTCTTTCTTTTGAGACATTTTTGCCAGTATCGCGTCAGTTCAGTAATGAAGTTAGTATTTGATATTAATAAAAAAGGTAATGGTAAACGAGGTTAAGAGAAAGTAAAAGAAAAATAAGTTAGGGAACTCCACCCAAAAGAAAAGAAAAAATAAAAACAAATATTTACAATAATTGTTACGAGATATAAAAAGAATACACTAACAGTAAAATACATATAATAATTAAACTTTAATGTTATTATCGACAAGAAAATTACTTATGATTCTAAATATTTGCAAATTATTGGATGATAGAAGGGTAGGTATGGAAGTAGGAAGAGGAATAACAAGACTAAGAGAAAAATAAAATGCTGAATGATTAAGAAGCGGGCATGAAAAAAATATATGGTTGAGGTCTCCCTCGTCCAGACCACATTCGCATAGGGATGAATCCCTTATGTGCAATTTATTTTTAAAAAAGGTGGGTACACAGCAGTGCCCCAAACGCATCCGGATGATAGAACTTGACAGCTGCTTGCTGAGATGCCATTTAGCAAACCAAGGTCTCCGCGGGATATCCGGTTGGAGAGCAGCATACGCTGAGCCCCTGGTCTTGCTAGAGGCAGCCCAGGAGCTTGCCCAAGATCTGAACAAAAGTACTTTCGGAATTGCGAAAAGATCATGCGGAAAAATGCAAAATGGAATTTTATCACCATGGGCCACTGCATCTCTTGCCACTCCGTCCACTCGCTCATTTCCCGAAATACCAGCGTGGCCAGGAATCCAAATAAAAACAACTTCAAGCCCTTTCGATTGACATATTGCTAAAGACTCTTTAATAAGAAAAATTACAGAAATAGAAGATTTAGTACAAAATGGATTTGAAAGAAGAGATTGAAGAGAACTCCGAGAGTCTGAAAAGATAAGAGAACGACGAAGATTAAAAATCAGAATATATCGAACCGCTTCCAGTATCGCCCAGCATTCACCCGAGAAGACTGAAGTTTCAGGTGGAAATTTAACTTTTTGAACGATATTGTATTGAGCATGGAAAATACCACACCCAACACAACCAAGAGGGGAAAGTTTCGAAGCATCAGTATAAATACAGTGCCAACCACGCCAATCTCTCCTCAAAAGGCCTTGGAGATATTCATCAGCATGTGGGTCACCAGCACAGATGTCAAAGTCCAAAATTACAGTAGGCCGAGCGATGATGACTTCGTAACTAAAGGAGAAAAGGGGAAGAGAAGGAGAACGGATAACTGGATCTTTAAGTGACTTATAAATATTAAAACTCCGCAAAAGAGGAGGAGGTTTCTTGCTAAGCCAGAACCGAGATGTAAAAGAGAAACGCCGAAGAAGTTGAAGTTTAGGAATAAGAGGATGGGAGGAGTATTGTACACATCGGAAGAAGAATCGGTTAGCAAGAAACTGACGACGAAGGTGGAGCGGGGCATCAACACACTCTACCTGGAGTGCATTAATAGGAGACGATTTCATAGCACCCGATACAATACGAAGGGCTTTGGACTGGATAAGATCCAACTGCCTCATACTGCCCTTATTAGCAGGCTCCAGTAAAAAGGATCCATAATCCAAGACACTACGAATAATGGCATTATAAAGCAATTTCAAAGTAAATGGATGCGCTCCCCACCAAACACCCGAAAGGCATCTTAAGATGTTCAGATTTTTTTCACATTTGTCTACTATGTAGGCACAATGTGACTTACCAGTTAATTTAGTATCTAAAAGAAGTCCAAGAAATTTAACAGAATTTTCAACCGGAATTTTGGAACCATTACAGAAAATTTGCACATCAGGAGTATAGCGCTTACGGGAAAAAATAACTATGTTACTCTTTGAGGGGGAGAGATCTAAACCATTGTCATGAAGCCAAGAGTTTAGACATTGGATGGAACGCGAAACACAATTGCTAGCTAGATTAATTTTGTTATGTGATGAATATAAAAGTATATCATCAGCATACTGAAGGATACGGCAAAGACCGACAGACCTTTCCAAATCATAAGTATAAACATTGTAAAGAAGAGGGCTAAGAACTGACCCTTGGGGTAAACCACGCCAGATAGTTCTATGAGGAGAAATAGCGGGGTCACTACAACGAAGGTATATATTTCTTTCGGCAAGAAGGTTCAGAATAAAATTACATAATTTAGGGGGCACTTTTAACACTAAAAGTTTATTCTTAAGAAGAGGAAGTTGAACACTGTCATACGCTGAAGATATATCAAGAAATGCACCGACAACAGAGTCGTTCCGGGTAAAGGCAAGCCTAATGTCAGTAGTGAAAATACTGAGACTGTCCATGGTGCTCCTGCCCTTCCTGAATCCATATTGAGACTTAGCCAGAAGATCGTTGCTTTCAAGGAACCACTCAAGTCGGTTCTTTACCAGACGTTCAGCAAGTTTAGACAGAACCGAGGAAAGAGCAATAGGGCGGTACGAATTATGATCTTGCGAATCTTTATTGGGTTTAAGGATTGGGATAATATACTGAGATTTCCAACTAACCGGAACAAAGCCAGTGTCAAAAATACAATTAACTAGGCGCAGATAATGAAAAAGTAAACAGTCACTCGCTTTCGAAAAAAAAGAATAAGGTAAGCCATCCATGCCGGGGGCCGAATCTCTGACCGATTTAAGAATGTTTTTCAATTCTATCATAGAAAATGGACAATCTAAAGGATCATTTGATAAAGGGACAGACAACGATGGTAATTCAGAAGGAAGAGGACAATATTGGGGGGCTAACTTGTCCATGAACGCTTCAGCCCACGACTGAGATGGATTACAGGGCCGAGAAAGGGGACACCACGAACGCCTGTACCAACGTATTTTCGTCCATATAACAAAAGCAGGGGTACTAGGGCTCAAACTTGTACAAAAACATTTCCAATGATCACGCTTTTTGGAATGAAAAAGTCTTTTGGATTTAGCAATACACTTATTCAAATTGGAAAAGTTTTCCTGTGTCATATCACAGCAAAAGGAATGTTCCGCTACCTCACGGGCCTTTATGGCATCATTGCACTCCCTATCCCACCAAGGAGGAGGGGGCAACTTATTAGACGGAGGTTTTTTAATAGAAAAGGATTTATTTGCACACTCAAGGAGTGAGCGAACCAAAAAATCAGAAGAAGAAGAAATATTGTAAAAGTTTATAACAGGAAATTTTTTAGAAACTGAGACCGTGTGATCATGAAATTTTTGCCACCCAGAAAAATCATTATTATTCAAAATATATTTCAGAAGCGGGGGGTTGCCAGGGGGGATAGGACAGGAATTACGTTGAGGAAAATTTAAAAGAATAGGAAAATGATCACTACCATGTGTAGAAGGAAGGACACGCCAAGTCAGAAGAGTAGCAAGCTCCGGAGAACACAGTGAAAGATCAACAGCACTACGGAATTTATTTGGTCGAGTTCTCAAAGTAGGGGAACCGTCATTAAGAATACAGAGGTTTAGGGAATCAAGGGAATCTAATAAGAACTCCCCAAATTCGTCCGCCTTACCACAACCCCAAACAGGATGATGACAATTAAAATCACCAAGAACCAGAAGAGGCTTTGGGAGAGAGCTCAAAACTGAGACTACATTACGGAGGATAGCCTTAGAAGGGTCAGGAATGTATATCGATACCAAAGTGTATTCTTTAACTCGAACCGCAATTATTTGAAAACCACTATAAGAGGGGACATATATACGAGAAAAAGAAACGTTACTTTTAAAAAAAAAAGCAACGCCACCGTAGCCATCATGCCTGTCACTCCGGGCATCAACAAAGTCCGGGATCACATAATGAGAACCAGGCTTAAGCCACGACTCGGTAACAGACAAGACAGCTACGTTGAACTTATTTATTAAATAAACAAGCTCAGAGTATTTATTTGTCAGAGAATTACTATTCCATTGAAGCAGATTGAGAGCCATTATGTAAGAGTGAAATTAGTGAATTTAGGTTAAAAGCAGCGTTGGACGGTGAAGAATGGGGTTGGGGAGAAGAGTTCAGGAGAGTGGATAAAAGGTTTAGAAGTTTTAGAAGATCGCTAATGATAGATTGAACAGTTGGGGTATCTAAAGGTTTTTCAGGGTTGTTAAGGGCACACCCATTAGGAGCAGATTCTGAAAAATCTCCCCTTATTATGTTTGAGTGGGCCAGGCGATCATAACCAACCGAAGAAGGTGCAAATGAACCAGCAGGCTTTGGTTTTTTTTTATAGTGAACATGAGCAGGCTCAACATTTACATTTTTAAAAGAGCCTGGAAACTGTGACGGGAGAGCAGGGGAAGTCATATCTACGGGAGAAGAAACAACCTCGGCGAACGACAGCTTAGATGGCGGATGAAGCTTCGCAGCCTCGGCGTATGAGGAGTAATTTTGAGTCATAGCAGCTTTGATAGCAACTTGCCGGGCCATTTCAGGGCAAGCTTTGTTTGTGGCGAAATGTTTGCCACGACACCAAATACATTTAATGTTTTCGGTTTCAATATTGCATGTCTCTCCTGCGTGGGCTTGACTACATTTGTAGCAAGCGGGTTTGGATCTGCATTGAATTTTTGTGTGACCATATCTACAACACTGGAAACACTGAATCGTTGGGAGTGTATATCGTTCTACTTGGAAGGCATTATAGCACAAATAAACTCTGGACGGAAAAACTTGGCCGTCAAAAGTAAGTACGCAAGTTTGAGATGGCTTCCAAGTTACCTTCCCATCCAACATCAACTTAAAATTAAGGCGCCTCACCTTAATGACGGGACCACAGTCTTGAGGAACACGAACCTCTTTTATGATATCCTCCAGGGACATATCAGTAGGAATGCCTCTAACCAAGCCTAATCGGGTAACATTGTATGAGGGCACAAAAGCCCTATATCCGTTGTTCGTTAAAGAACTTGACTCCATAAATGAGTTGGCGCTATTGACGGAGTGAAAGGTTAGAGCAATTCTATTTCGACCTATACTTTTTATTGAACCATCCACTATACCCTGGAATTCTCTTGCGCGCCCGAAAAGAAATCGTCCAAAAGTAACCGGGTGCAAAGTTGTGCCCGCAGAAGGAGACTGTTCAATTTTTTGGACATGTACCACAAAGGGACCGGCGTCTGAATTTACATACTTCTGACGAGCAACTGGCGTGGGGACAACCTTTTGTCCTGGGGGCAAACTGGAAGACGCAACTGAGTCAGCAGACTTCTGGCCAAGAGGCATAGATAGCGAAGCGGATGAGGACGGAGCAGAGGAGGGAAGAGACGCAGCAGACGGTATGGGTGTAGTTAGAATTTCATCGTCAGCAATCTTGAATTCGTCTCCCGAGGAGTCGTTCGGGGAACAAGCTCTAACATCACGCTTTAGTGCTCTACGTTTCGAGCGGTTATTAATTACTAGCTCAAAGGGTCTTTCATCGGACGTATGGACAGAAGTGAAAGCTGCTGGAGAGGGAGGAAGACTTTTATCCCCCCAAGCCCCGCCACCGGGGTCGGGGGGATCGCCATCCTCCATTAGGGGGAGAATAAAAAACTACACTGAAAATAAAAAAAAAACTAAGCTACACTACAGTAATAATAATAAAGTACAACAAACTAAGCTAACAAAAAGCTATTTTGGAGAAGAAAACCCTAAATTACTTATAAGAATTAATAAAATAAAACCAGAGAAATTTTTTGAAGTCTCGCGGTACCGACGTTCCACTGACATCCACTCCAATGTTTGATGCACTAATTAGAAATTATTATGACCACTTATCATGGCGATGAGGCACAAACAAATTCTTAAACCGTACACCTACACATAACCTATATTAGACTTTACTTTTCCTTCGAAATACATTTATGTAAGCTTTTATACATTTCGATGATCAAAGAATGAAGGCCAAGCATCTTGACACTCATGCATTTACTTTTATCGTTGTCTCTTTCGTCCACATCAAAATGGCATCACTCCATCTCTCTCTAAAGTTTTAATATGGATAAATAATTCTGGCTGGAATTAAATTGCTTAAGGTAGTGATGTGATGGACCAATATATTTTTTAATTCATTGGCCTAAGTTCACCAAACATAAATCGACTATTCCTATATTTTATTTCTTCAATAGCATAATATTTTTTTACATTTTAGCATTTAAACCAAAGTAATACCATTAACAGTGCTTGCTGCTTAAATCTACTTAAATTATCGTATTATTAATGCAGTAAACCGTAGGTTCCCCAAGAACCTCGAAGTAAAACTTAGTCGATTAATCGAATGGAAGTTTTTGATGAGATTATCGAACTATTGTAGTTTTATTTTAACATTCAATTTAATTTTTCGCATCTCTACGTTAATCTACTGAAAGAAAAGTAAGTTTGTTTTTGCTTTGCCGTACTTTTGTAATTTGTTAAAATTGCCATCAATCAGTTGCCATTGCATCACTTTCGTTCGTTTCCATTCTTGGATCAAAGTCCACACTGCAGTGCAGCATGATACAAGCCGTACCCTGAGTCACCGTAGCCCAAGTATATTTGTTGCGTACTAGCTAACCGGTGCTACATAGCGAAGTCCACTCATTCAGATTCAATTCATCATTCGTATCAGTTGGGTATTGGGTAGATAGATCAGTTGTGAGCGAGCCCTACAGGTGAAAACTTGTGTTATTTCTCGAAAATAAGGTTAATTTACATTTAATTTTAAAAGTATTACGTTGGTCAATAATTTCTCATTTTCAACGTCAACTCACCTCGGATCTTCTAAAAGGTGAGTAAACTTTTACTAAAACTAATTTAATAATTTACATTTTTATAACTGGGTCAAATCTATAATGATAATGGTACCTACTTAATTTTTGTACCCTTGCATGTAGAAAATTTAAGTACATAAAAGATTTCATGGAACTTTCCAGACATAAATAAAAATTGAGGGTAGGTAATTGAGGTACTTTTTATAGTTTCATTGTCTATCATGTTGTACTTACTCATTTATATTTTTCTTAATCCTTAAATCATTAAAAAATAATGAATCTAAAGAAATTATTCAATAAAAACAGAAAATCTAACTAAGCCCGTGAAACAACAATTTATTTTTTACTGTGAAGTAATTTTTATGTTACAACCACTGCATATCAATAATACATGCCGGGGCATCCATGTAATTATTTATTATATATATATTATTGTATTATGAAAAGAACATACAAATGAATGCATATCCAATCATTAAAATGTAAATATGTAAAAGCAATTAATATAATGGAATAGAATTCATATATTTGAGTACTGTAGTTTGTACATTTTTGTATACAAATGTAGGGTAGATTTTCAACATGTTCTTATGCTTTTTCTAATTTTACTGATACTTTGTTTAATTTTAATCTTGTTATTTAACACATTGCCTGCTGAAAACGCATACCCTGTGTTTATAATGATATTACGCCAATACGGCGCTACACAGACGGTGTGTGTGGTGTGCCGCTACTTCAGTGCGGCTCACACACCACCTGTGTATTTCACAACAGTAATAATAATAGAAAAACACCACTGGCCTGTGAACCGCACAGCTCTACCAACATTTTTCTCACAACTGGTGTGTGCGCCCGCACTGTTGTTTGATTTTTGATACAATCCGACGCCAGTGCTACGAAACACAGATGTCATGTGTATATTAGCAAAGCTGAAAAGTTGCAAAAATGGCACCGCAGGCAAAGTGTTAAGGTATTGCTTTGAGAATATTACTAACAAGATGCGCCCCGCGGCTTCTTTTGCATTTTAACGTTACCTACGTTCTAATCTACTATGCTGGCTATCTCTGTGCAAATTTTCAACCAAATAGGTCAGCCGTTTGACCGTGAAGAAGTCCCAAACAAATATACAACACTTTGTACTTCTACTACTACTACTACTACGCTACTATCGCATTTATAATATTAGTGTTGATAAAACTTTAATGCTGGCAAAATGTAATAGGTTAAAAGTAATGTATCCATGCAAAAGACAATGTCAGGATAAATATATCTAGATAAATAGATAGATTAACTCTTTATTGTAAACCAAAAGAACTTAAAGTTAAAGTAACAATAAAACAAAAATCGGTTTTACAATCGACGGTCTTATCGCATAATCTCATCGCATAAAATCATCTATTAGCTCTTATTATGCCAGGATTCTAAACACAATGAAAATTCTAATATGCCTGGTGTGGATCTATATTCTGCTGGATATGAGATTAAAGTCAAGTATAATTTAACCTTTTGAACGCCAAAGTCACATATACGTGACAAGCACTTACGGGCCCTGTACATTATAGTAAAGATGGCAATAATGGTTGAAACATTTTATTGGTTAACAGTTAATTGATAATTAATAATTAATTAAAATATTGCTTCACCTGTTAAGAATAAAAATATCGGAAACATCGACTCGGCAAATAAATTATTAGTGTTTTATTTTGAGGGCAATAGCACATACAATCAAATGCAGTTAACTTATGGAATATTTTATATGGTTGAAAACAACATGTTTGAACTTCACTCCGGTCATTGTATAATATATCAATGTTCGAATATGTTCCTTATCCATTACCGTTTAAAGTTTAAACTTAACTGCATAAAAATGGGTTAGTTCGTGATTCGCAAGGCGAGGTCATTATCAGTTGAAGTTGATATAGTATTTTCATTCGTTAAAGTTAATTTTGTTTATTGAATATTATGGTTAATTTTGAATATTTGTTTATTTTAATGGTTGATAGTTATATTCATCATCTCTACATTATAGATGACAAAAACCGTACAAAACCGCTTGGCGTACAGGGCACGGGAGTGCGTTTGTAGCGTGGCCTCAAAAGGTATAACGTACATAAATTAATCTGGTAGAACATCCATTGGACGAAAATATACTTTATTTATAGTTGTGACAGAAGTTGTGAGTCAGTTCTTGTTCTGATCAACATGCAATTTAAATTTTCCTTCTCTTTGCCTTCAAATTTTTTTTTCTATTTGATAAACATGACGTACATTCTTTTCTATTTATTCTTCCAGTTTGGTCCCGTTGTAATTTTATTGAGACCTGCAGATGAGTATCTCTGGAGCTATGGAGAAAAACATGTCAAACTTGATTCTGAAAATGATTAGCACAGCATTTGAAGTTAGTTTTTAGTTTTATAAATGATCTTAAATTATGTTGTTCTCAGATGGCCACAGAAGTAAGCTCAGCTCCTACAATGCCGCAGTTGCAGTCAGTACAGAAAGCCATGGCTATACCCACTGTGGGAGCTGCAGTGGGTCAAGTTGGAGCCTTTTACACTAAAGTTAAGGGTATGTTTCACTGGAGATAACCTTATTATTTATTTACATTTTTATTATTGACAGACAAGCTCTTGACCTTATCTTATCTGATGGTAAGTGACAATGTGGTCTAAGATGAAATTGTAAAGAAAGCAGCAGTAAAAGAAGGTGCCGGAACAGCTGACATTAGTCTATTCCGATTAGTGCAACTATTCCAAAAGATTCTCCACATTTCATTGTTAAAATAAATTCTAAAGTGACTTAGTTATATGGTACTCAGATTGCAAATTTATAACATAATTGATTGATGGCCGGTGTCTGAGTAGGTACATTTATTGCAAGTTTATCTATGCAATAATGCTATCTTTGAATAGATAAACTCTATAAATGTATCTATATGTAAATCTGCCTTCTTTAAAATTAGCTGCAATCTTTAACCTTTTGAGTGCCAAAGTCACATATACGTGACAAGCACTTGAAGGCCCTGTACCCCAAGCGTCGTCTATAGAAGACAAAAACAGTACAAAACCGTACCGTTTGGCGTACAGGGCATGGGAGTGCATTTGTAGCGTGGCGCACAATAGGTTAAACATTTAAAAATTCTCCGATATTTGTCATACATTTTTGTATAAAAATACTAGTCATTCTCATTAATAGAACAACATGTCATTGTGCAAATAACACCACAATATATGTTACGAATCTGTTATCAAGTAGAACCCTTCTAATAAGTTTTGATATGAGTCATATATGATTTCACAATCCAAACTGGACATCATTTTTTGACCATTATCTTAACTGTTAGTAAGTGATGATGCGGTCGAGGATGGTAGCATGCGGCAACTAGTTCTCAAGGACAGCTGCCGGAACACATTAGATGTTTGGCGACAGATTTTCCAACTTGAGGGTGGTAACTAGCCAGGCGGACACTAGTTAGTGCAGGAAATGGTGCCCTCAACAAAACTTAGAATAAGACAAGGTCCCTACTAGTAGATTAATACATAGTTTACAAAAGTTCTCAAACCCGCACTTTATATTCCTCTGACATGGGCTGGAGACATTTTTAGAGCGGGTTTTATTCTAATAACAAATGCATTCAGCTTCAGTATGCTTTCATGCTTGATAGTGAGTTGAGACAAAAACTGTTGTTAACCATGCTTACAAATACATATAATTATCATTCTAGCCCCCTGAGGTATGCTTTTTAGAGATTTTTAATAGTGATTGAGAACTGCGTGTAGAGATCTTAATTATCGATAAAACAAAACAATACCTAACATTCAACCCTTGGTTACTCAGGAGCCCACTCGCTCCTCGAATGGGCTCTATCAACAGCGGAAGCCGGCGTGGTTATGGCAGCCACCACCGCAGCGCCCTACGTGGCGGCTCCGCTGGCCGCCGGCGACGCCCGCATGGCCGCCGCCATCGATACCCTCGAGCAGAAGGTCCCCATCGTCACCGAACAGCCCAAGGTCATAGTGGAGACCACCAAACAAGCTGTACTTAACAGAATCTCACCACATGTCAACAAGGTAAGTCCTTATAATTCTTTATTGTGTGTCACAATGGTAACTGATCTATATTTGTATGAGGGTAGTTGTAATTGAGAAATATCTTCTTGTGATCATAGTATCTGCAACTTACTTGAAATGTTTTTACATTTAGTGCCATATGTCTCGATACATTTTATAGTGGTAGGCAATATGCTAGTTCTATAGATTTAAATATGAGGATATTAAAGAAAACATTTAACTGATAAATGAATGGGGCCTGATATCTATAGGATCGAGGGGTCCACTTATACTATAGACTAGACTTTAGATAAATTAAAAAACCTTTTTCTTTCTGTGACTCTTAGACCTTCAACCAAAAGGTCTAAGCTGTGAGTAGACGGAAATAATGTTATTAGAAATCTTGGATTGCCACCATTTTACATCTCTTGCCTTTACTGTAGCGGTTTTAAGGTCAATAAGATGGTACTTTAGCGGGCACACTAATCGACGGGCTGGTCATTACACTAGTAATAATGTGTATGGATCGTTCGTTTAGTTATATCATACGGTATTTTAGTATTGATAAAATTATACCTTATGTATGTTTATACATAATCTTAAGTCTATATGTCGAATTGAATTTTAAACCTTCTATTGGTGTACTTTATCTATTTATATGATGCACTATATTTTCCCATGCTCTTTATAGCTAACTATTCATTTTAGTGATTTAACTTTTACCTAACATACTCGTATCTAAAGTCTAAGGCTGACAATCCACCAAAGCTGAGCGAGGAAAATGAGCGGCTTGCGATTAAACCATCAACAAATAGTATCACTTCATTTTTATGACAACTTTTCTTTTTATTACCGACCTCAAAAAAAGAGGAGATTCTCTCTCAGTTCGTCTATATATGCCTATGTTTTAATTTTACCGATTTCTCCGTCAATTGTGGGCCTATTTTCAAAATCATTTTTTATTCAAAAGAGTACTCCTGAGGTCCCATTGTAAATTCATCGAGGTCTGGTGAGTATCTCCAGAGAAATATGGAGATACTTAAACACCTCCAACTTTCTATTGAAAATAACTAGCACGGCATTTGAAGTTGGTAATTCCGATTTTTAAACGATATACAATTATGACGTGATACTATAAGTTAACTGATTCCTCGCAACCCGCTCTTTATCTAGAACGTCTATAATTACTATATAATGTGTTGTATAAGTCTATATGTGTACTATAACATTGTATATTAGCTGCTTGTGTATTATTATTATATTTCCTCAAACAGGTTCGTTCTATCGGCACCCGAGCCTATACCTCAGAGTTACCGCAATACAATAAGGTAGGATTGTAAAGTACTGTCATCCACCATCCACCACAAGGCATATATTGCATTTCACTTCTCGTATGGCGTGTCTTAGTATTTTTTGGTTTTGCTACTTCATATATCTCCAATTCATCGTTCAATTAGAATAATTATTTCGTTGTTCACCATCGTCGACTACATCGTCGCTTACCACCAGGCGAGATAGTGGTCAAACGATAGATTATCAGATATAAAATATATATTATTAAAATGCAAACTTAAGTCAGATGTCTTTTATCTATTAACGATTAAACGGCGGGACTAATATCCCTGAAAAGTTAAACAGGATTAGCCCGTATCGCAAAATAAAATGCGCGAGGCCCGAGGGGCAAAAGTTCTGTGTAATGTATTAGGTTGGGGAAAAAGTCTTTTCGCATTATAGTAAGTATGAACTTGTAATAAAATCTCTTTGGCTATACTATTTGTATCTGCCTGGTTTTGGTATCATTAAAAGTTTAAATTTTGAAGAAGATAATTCCATATTAAAATTAGGAAAATGTGTGATTTTTATTTGTTTTTCGTAAAAACGCCACGACTGCCAAAACTACTTGTCGCGGTTTTTTGATCAGAAGCCCCAAAATTTCTATAGCAATGGGATCATGTCCCTAATACCTACAAGATGGCAAAAAGTTATCGAACAAAATGGTACCTACATACTTTAGTTAAATGTAAATAAACTATGTATATTAAAAAATGTTTCGAATTTTCTTAAACTTTTTCCCCAACCTATTATATAGGTTTTTTTAAATTGCAGATAGGCAAGAATTTGATCACTATCTCACCTTATGGAAAGTGACAATATCGAGGGTTAATAAATTCATATAAATGTAGTTAAAATGAAGCGAAAACTCTAATTGAATTAAGAAAAAATATATTCCTAGTGAGTCATTAAGTTCTCATCAATTTGTCGACACCAGTCAATGAATATGTGGTGGAATGGTGACGATGGATGGAAAAATGAACGACGATAGATGTAAAAGTAATGCAAAGGTGCCTCTTTTAAATTAAAAAAAAAGCAACGGGTTGCACTCCGGGAGTGAGTGAAAACTTGAACATTTGGTCTACTCTCCTTCCGTCTTACGAATTTTCGATCAGGTCACGTGTCCTGACGCGAGTTTAACATGTTTTACCCATCCCAATAAGTTCACAACGCCGATAAAGAAGTTTTCACTTCAAACATGTATGAGTTGGAGACCGCGATTGTAGCTATTTAAAAGTGATGTTTGTGTAAAGTGCTGTATGTAAATTCTCTATCTAGGTAATTTTCTCTATGTAATTTCTAATGGGTGCCTCCAGATATTGTGAAAACAAACGGCATTGGATAGGGATAGGTGAAAAGAAAGTGGGGAGACCTTTGCCCAGCTGTGGGATTAAAAAAAGGTTAATTAAATAAAAACCAAGGTTGTCATTGCCACTATACCAAATTAGGTGCATTAAAATATTTGATTATTAAACTAATATATTAAACAGTTCGAAACTGGTCGGAGTTAATTTTCCGGTAAATAAAAATATTTTACGTGATAATAGCCGTTACAAACCTTAATAAGCATTAAAATATGTTTAACCATTACGACGTAATTAAATATCATCCAACCAAACTAAACTTCTCATGCCTCAATTCCGTGAATTGATGTTCTCCACTCATATTCTGTTATTAGGATATTAATTTCATTTACTGGCTAAGTCATCAAACTATCTTAATTATTTTAATAAATAAAATACCAAAATCAAGACGACAGAGCATCGACTTAACGTATCCTCAAATTCGTAAAAACTTTCTCTGTAATCGGAACGTGTGCCAAACTTGGAAACGTTCGAAAGCTTTCAGAAAAATTGTCGCTATTTTGGTGCCATGTTTTTCTTTCTGTCTAAATTTGGTTAGTCTTATTTGATCTCGCGAGGTTCGTGCGCAAACGCAGTTGTTACATTTAATAAAGAGGCCACCCGATGAAGTTATCATGGTAATTATCGCGTTATTTATAACTAAACTCGAATATAAATCTAACAAAGAGATATGTAGATCAACCTGTAGTATCGTAGTTAATTAAATTTAAGTTAGAGATCCAGAACAAAGGTTATTTTTGTAGTAGCTGTCACAAAAAGAGTATTGTTGTTGTATTATTTCAAACAACATTTTATAGAATTACGTGGAGTCAAATTTCTGAAAAAAAAATGATGCGCATATTTTTGCGAATGCATACGATATTCACTATACAATGTAGCGAAAAAAACTCTTTATTTTACGCTAAGGAAAAAACACTTACATATTTACAAACACTACTATAAGGTCTCACAGTGCTCGCGTACGCATAGGTTCTTTCAAACCAAACCAATACATCTATGACATTATTTTTTTTAAAGCGGCGTTATGAGTTTGTCTGAATCTTTATGATTACGGCGGCCGTTACAGTAGGTAGACACATATCCTCAAAACATAACAAAATAAACTATAGTAGCTAGTACTTTAATCTATTCATAATGACGCAGTTGAGAAATAATAATTCGGATATAGTTCGCACGAAATGTCTTTTCCCTTCAAACCGCTACATGTAATGTTACCTCTATAAATAAACATTTGGAATGCCAACATGTTTCTCAGAGCTAATAGTTAGGTAGTAAAATGTACAAACCTGTTCGGCAATTATCTACGATATTTAAACGTGCTGCGAAACATGCACAGGACAGGATGTAGATCATGTTTGTTATATTACGGTTATGTATGATAAATCTGGTAGAACGTTCTCTTATGATAAATATCTAGACTGACTAACCTTAGGCGCAAGTCAAACAGAAGAGACGTAGACAAAGACCGTCTTCACCCCGTCCTCTCTACATGTTTGGCATCGCGAGACTTCCCTATATCCTTCCTTACTAATATTATAAACGCGAAAATGTGTATGTATGTTTGTTACTCTTTCACGCAAAAACTACAGAACCGATTTAGCTGAAATTTGGTATGTAGATAGCCTAGATCCTGGAATAACACATAGGATACTTTTTATCCCGGTATTCCCACAGGAACGATGTCTACGCGAGTAAAATCGCGGGGCACAGCTAGTATTGTATAAAAGTGAGTTTATAAAACATCACGTCCGTACCCCGTTCTCGCCTTTCGTATATTCTATCTGCCATGCGCCTAGATTCTAGAACTAACCTATAGGGGGCAGTAATAAGGTAAAAAGAGTAGAAAGGGTGACAAAATACCTATTATTTTTATATTGAAGCCAAACGAGCACAACAACTACTACATATTATCATTAATAGAATGTGACGATGCGGTCTAAAATAGAACATCTCTAGCGAGACTGGAATATCTTTACTCCAATCCACATAAAGCATCAGTCCCGACCAATCTACCGTATTGGGTACACTGCTCTAGATAGAGAGTTCTAGAACTTCTAACTACCCACATTTAAATGCAACTATAACATGCTAAAGGCAGCTAAAGGTCTTATTAACTCAATACGGATACATGTTTTGATTGCAGTTCAATGAAATCTGACCTCAATAGATAAGTGCACGGTATTTCCTTGCCTTGTAACCTACTGCGGAAGCTAGCCAAGCTATTTAGTCTACAGTATGTATGACCACAGAATAAATTATACTACAAGTATGACTGAGGTCCAATGTACAGCGATAGGAAGGTGTAACATGTTTGCGACAAGTGGCTGTCGTGTGGTTTGTGTCTCGTTTGACTCTCGCAGACTTTATATCAAACGATGAACTGATGAGTCAGTAGCAACTACTCATAAATAAGTGTACTTCGTTGTAGTAGTAACACAGATAAGAAAAATCGCAGTACCTACCTATAAAATGGCTCAGACTATTTGAATCTGAATGAGAGAGAGAGTCTTATTTTCTTTTTAAATAAAACTACATAACTAGACAATCAAGACTTGCCACATGAGTAAAGCTCTTGCCTTATGGTAATGACGTTATAATACATATTACTCCCTTTAAACCATAAGTAGTAGTTTTGTGAAATATTACCGTTCTTATAGGATAGGCGTTGGTTCCATTCGAAGTAACTACCTGCCTACATAGATAGATATATGTGAATATAATGAATAACGAAACATAGGCACAAAGTTCTCGTACGACAGTGAAGAGTAGCAAACGTGCGTGACAAATTATACGTGAAGTTGCGCAATTTCTTACGAATGTAACTAAACAGTCACTGGGCAAAGATCACTGTGACTTTTGGTTTCGTCATTGCGACATGCATAAAATAAATGACTTTTTTAACCGACTTCACAAAAGAGGAAGAGGTTCTCAATTCGACTGTTTTTTTTTTGAGAAATTAAGCCTCCCGTTTGGTCCCATTCAAATTTTATCGAGAACTGATAATCATCTCCGGAGATATGGAGATAAACAATATAAAGAAATTTGTATACCTTGATGACATGATTATGGCTACTGGCTACTTTGACTATAGCGGCATATGAAGTCAGTTTTTCGGGTTCCGTAACCAAAGGGTAAAACGGGACCCTATTACTAAGACTCCGCTGTCCGTCTGTCTGTCTGTCTGTCTGTCCGTCTGTCAACAGGCTGTATCTCATGAACCATGTTGAAATTTTCACAGATTATGTATTTCTGTTGCCGCTATAACAACAAATACTAAAAACAGAATAAAGTTAAGAATAATAGAGGGTCCCCAAACAAGAAACGTGTGTTTTTCGGCATTTCAATGTAACGCCATCTATGAACGCTTAGTTAGGTAAACGTCCCATAGATGGCGTTATATTGAAATGTCCATCTCTAACACCTTTGTTAGACGTTAGATGGCGTTATAAGAAATAAAATGTTTATTAATTATTATTTTTTGCTGGCGAAAAATGATAGTGGTATTTTTGCTCGATCTTCTAAAATACTGTAGTGTGGTACGGAACCCTACGAGTGCGAGTACGACTTGCACTTGGCCAGATTATTTCATTTTTTACGATCATTAATTATTTATACTTCATATTCGTTTGTTTGATGCTTACTTTAATACATTCTGCCTGGTTATTACTTGGTGCGTTTCAAATACCCTCATGCTCATACTGTATTAAAGCCCTACACATATAGATCTACTGCAGAATAATCCTAGCTGATGCAACAGTTAGGATCAGGGCCTCATCTTCATTAACATTCTAGGACTTTATGGTCGTTCTAAGAGCATAATCGCGCCCTTCTTCTATCTTGTAATGTTGACTACCTAACTATTTGGTCTGGGAAAGTCTATTGACAAATTGACAATATTATAAATGGAAGACCTTTCATGCTAATGAGGGATTTAAAATCTGAATCTGAAATATTCATTATCCATGTGGTCACATTTATATTAATGTGAGCAAGCAACCGTGTACTATTATTTATTGTGCTAGCACATATATATATTATTCTTAATTTTACATAGGTATTAGGTAAATCAATTCATAAAATAGTATATACATTTATTCACATTATTTGCTTGGGGATTTTCCAACAGTTCGAAGTATGGTGTAGTTTCCGAGTACAAAGTGCAGTCGGTAAGGGCATGCAGGACATACTCGTACCATCAGGATGTTCCCAATCGTACGTGACGTCAGCCGTGTCGCTAGCTCCGAGATAAACACTGATGATATGGTGCATCCGGCTTGTTATTTTTATACGCCGATGATAACTTATCTACTCGTTCGTTGGAGATCAATGATTCGTTCAAACAATAGTTTTACTTACACTGTTCGTTGCGATAACTCGCAGAACAACATATTTATTTTTGATATTAATGTAATAAATGCGAAGTAGATTGATAAATGATAGTACAATATTCTGCCCCCTAGACAACATCCAATTTCTGTTCCCATTCACGTAAGTTCAAAATGTATGGGAATGACATTTATTTTTCCGCAACTTAGTTTTCATTCCCATATATTTTGAACGCAACGTTAGCGTGATTGTAAACTGAAATTGGATTTTGTCTAGAGGGCCTGATCAAATTCATATATGTAAATAATCAATACACGCTTGATAACGCTATTAGAATTTAAGGCGAAAACAAAAAGGATCTCTCTATATATTTTCTCTCAATCTAAGTATACCTGTCAGATTCATAAGCGCAAAGAATATACACTTCAGACGTAAGTATGAATTATGAATAGAGCAGATGTTTTACGAAAATATCACCAAGAATTGGTCAATAATGGAGCAAATAGTTTGCCAATATTCGCACTTCCAATATTTGGACCAATACCGCCAACCTAAGCCAGAACTGCGCATGTTTCACAAGACCGCGAAACTCAATGTTTACCAACAGTAAAAAGGGTTGTATTTTAATAGATAATGCAGTAAACTTTGTTTACAATATTATTTTAGAATTTGATCATTGGATAGTAGATATTATATATATCGAGGTTCCGCCTGACTTGCTACCAAAAATTAGATTACCACCATCAAAGAGAACATCTGCCGCCACAACCTTACGGTGTTCCGGCAGCACACAGCCCTCGAGAGTTAAACGTGTTCCACTGGTGTTCCAGGTCTAGCGTGTTTACTCTCTTTGACCACATAATCGCTTACCATCAGGCGAGATAGTTAGTGGTCAAACGCTAGCCTATGAGTTATAAAAAAAAGTTACGTCAATACAGATTTCAGAATCAACTCTCTAATTAATTAATTAATTCTGTACGCTCCATTAGCAAACCTTGTGAATAATAAGTAGGTATAGTTACCATCCACAACACTGACTTCAGTCTGTATTCTACGTACCTATAAATTATGCGACACTGCGAAGTAATGCAAGCTGAACAAATTGTAGTTAAATTTAGTTGTGCATATTTTCCTTGAACGCTTTCTATTTCAATAGAGGCCATGTAGATAAGATGAAGGAATATACATGCATGTCTGTGTATGATGTTAGATTGCGAGGACCATGAGCCGGAATTTGGGGAACTTTGAACTCGTTGTTTATCATACATTTTTATCATTTGGAGCTTGTGTTTCTCAACGTGATGTTTGGGTTATTCGCTTGGCCTGTCCGGCAAATTAAATATTAATCTGTTGGAAGAAGATTAGGGAGCTGATGATAATTTTTTGATACTTTTGATGTAGGATCTTAACTCAAATTCTAATACATTCCTATTACAGTTATAATTGAGTTGAAAAGAGAGAAAGAGCCCGCGATTCAGCCTTATAGCTGCATCTCGCTCTTGCCGCCGTAGTAAGACTGAAATAAGAACAGTTTAGTCGTTGTAGTAGACCTTTGAACCTACTTAGTGTAGGTTCACTGTTCTAGTCGCTTCCACATCTTTCACCGAGCCAGCTTGCTTGCTACAAATAGATATTGCTCAATTTGTTTATCAGATTACAGTAGTCCTTCTTATACCTATCAGGTAAATTCCATTTATTTATCTTGTATGTACATAATCTAGGATTATGATATCTGTTCACCTAGACACGTAAAGGTCGAATTATTGTTATTGTGAAAATAACCATTTACGAAACTTGTTTTTCTTTGCTTTTATATTTCTTCTTATTGACATTTAATGACGATGTTTATGGTAGCTTGATAATATAGGTATTGGTTATTTTTGGATTCGAATGTCCATGTTTTTGGTTCTATATTTTTAGGGTTCTGTACCTCAAAAGGAAAAAAGTCTGAAAACCGTAAATATGTAAAATTGCAAATTTACTATTAAGTATAAACTTGTGCAACGGTGCATTAACCGTGTCTAGGCATCGGTCTAGGGATCAAACTGCAAAATTAAGTTTGTCCTTTAACCTAGTTTGACAAGTTTGTACGGAACCCTCGGTGCGCGAGTCCAACTCGCACTTGCCCGGTTTTTTCGGCATTGTTTAGAACAACACTCTTAGACATAATTATACATTCATAATATTTATTAATTTATATAAATAACGGTTGCTTGATGCGCTTATTCACCCGTCGAAATTGCAAGCATTTGTTAATCGTGTACCAGAGGTTAAAACCATTATTTTCGTGTCTACAGCTGTAAGATCGAAACAAAATACTTTTCACACGGGTCACACGAGTTAGATTGGATGTCTGGTGGACTCAGGTGTCTGATAAGTATGACACGTGTCGAGGTAACAGGCGCAGTGCTGTGACGCGCAAAGAAATAACTGCATCCAGAGCTTAACATGACATATTATAGAATCTGTTATAGGCATACCTACGTCGTCGCTACCCATCAAGCGAGCGTTTTGCTTGTCCTGTTACCTTTTATCTAAATAAAAACCACGCTTTCGACTTTTGCATCTACCCTCATCATTATCATCAGCCTATCTCTGTCCACTGCTGGACTTAGACCTCACCTATGGCACGCCACAGACCTCGATCTTCAGCTGTTAATTTCCTACCACTGCCAAATAGGAGCAATTATTGGCCACTATTTCAACGTCAACCAAGGCTAGTTACCGGCCATTCTGACGGACACTAGCCAGCTTGCGTATGTCATCGCTCCCACCTATCTAGCTGGAGCACAGACCTGCTACATATTAAACTCGATCGCGTACACCGACCCCCATGAGACCGACCTTGAACGGAGATTGTCCCTTTCTTTTGCATGGACAACTTATATATATACCATACATATAGTATAGAACATATATAGCACTAGCAGGTTGTTAGACAAGGACACACTCCCACTCGGGTGTCTCTCAATTGGGCCGTTTTGTTCTACAAAGCAATTACAACCTTATTGTTAAAGCATACGGATTGAATTGAATTTGTCAAAACATCTGCAGTGCACCATCCTTTTTATTACGTCTATGAACTGGAGGTATAGTAAAAACGTTCGCTACAAGTAGCTAATCTTGTCCGCAGGTAATCGGTGCCCGCGTCGCGGCTGAGCAGCGAGTGAAATCTTTAAAGGAGCTCTCTTGGGCTAAAGCCAACGCTTTGCTGTCCACTGCATACGGCCAGAAGGCGATGCACAACATCGACAGCGGAGCTACGTATGCCATGCAACTTTTAGACCATTACTTGCCGCCTGTCGTCGCTGAGGAGCCTTCCAGTAAGTAACTTTTTTATTTACACCAAACTGGGTAGCACTTGACCACTATCTCACCTGAAGTTAAGTGATGATGCGATCGATGGTTTCTTACCCAGAAGGATCATATTCAACCTAATCACTCGCGATTTGAAGACCCCTGTACTTAACGGGAAACACATTCAGGCAGGAATTCCATTAATTTGAAGTATTGTAGTGAAGTTTTATCTGCAGCTAATAAAACATTACTAACTACCGTCTGTATGAATGAGCATAAGTCACATGTTGCAATGTGTAAGTATGCTTTTGATCATTGATATGCTGACGTCATAGTTAATTCAATAAGGATCTTTCAGAAAATACAGCTACAATGTTCCACTCACTATTTATAAGGTTTCAAGTTAGTTTTGCACGATATTTTAGAATCATTTAATTTGATCATTAAAATAAAATAAATAGAGTCGTCTCGTGACCACTATCAATGCAACTTGGTCAAAACGTCGAGTTAAATAAAACAAAATGTTTAAGCGCGATAAGTCCCGTATTTTAATATGTGTTCAAATAGCGAAAGTTTAAAGTTTACAATCTAAATAACATAAATGGTGGGATCGTGTAACCCTGAATAGAGTACACTGGTCTCTCTTGGCATCAGAATACAGCCCCCGATGCCAAGTAAAGGTTGATCTCCAACTCATTCTTCGTCTACCTATACTATATCCTTGTTTAGTCCCAACAGTTACATTAAATAATACAATATTAATGAATACAATGTATCCCCACAGATGAAATAACCGCCGCTACCACAGACCCAGCACTTCACACGGTGCAGACAGTGGGTCGACTGAGCGCTGTTGCCGCGCGTCGTGTATGGGCCAATCTCTCCTACAAAGTGAATGAACTTAGGAACTCCGGTAAGATCACTTAAAATTACATAAGGTATCAATTATGATATAAAAAACATTTTTTTATGCATTCATTGTTAGCGCTTGACCACTATCTCACCTGATGTTAAGTGATGATGCGGTCGATGATGTAGCGCGCTTACCCAAAAGATACCTATTCACTCGTCGCTTCAATACTTTTAAATTGTATCTATCGTGTACCTAGTTCCCACAGCTTACGCCCTAAAACGGCTCCCTTCCCACGGTATCTCCAGAGATATGGAGATAAACACCTCAGACTTAGAACTGAAAATGACCAGTGCGGCATTTGAAGTCTATTTTTTTAGTTTTTTAAATCATCCTTAATTATTTTCAAGTAAGATTTTGTCTCGAAAACTAAAGATCCTTACAAAAATTAAGGATTAGAAAACAGTCTTCTCTACACCAATAATAAGCACCAAGTTATCTGTTATTACACGACACGACAGAGACGCAGTTTTTTACTAAAAAAATTAAAATTTTAAATCCTTTTACGATCTAGCTTCTAAAAGTAAGCGCACAATTGATAATAATATCATAAGCTCCGCATAGCGCGTAATAACTTTCTCGTGACGTTAATGCCGTAATCTTTTAATGTCAACTGATTACAATTCTCGCGATGCAATCTTGATAACTAATACTGATCTTTTGAATTTAAGATCGTTTATAAAACTTAAAAAAAACTACTTTAAATGCAGCACTAAGTTTGAAGTGTTTATCTCCACATCTCTGGAGATCATGGATATTTCATGGAGATAATGGATTTTTTAAAATTATTCTAACGAAATGACGTTCATAAGTGTACAATGTACCTAAATGAATCAATAAAGAAATTGAATTAATCAGATTTTGATGAATTTACAATGGGACCACCTAAGTCAGGAGTATACTCTTTCGAAATAAATATATAACTGAAAACGTGCTGCCGCAACACCGTAAAGTTATGACGGCAGATTTTTCTCCTTGATGGTGGCAAGCTACATTTTGGTAGCTAGTCAGACGACAGCTTCTCCGAACACAACGCAGGCAATCATGGAACATCCTCATATTATTCTAAATTCTTAAAATATAACTTAGTAGCAACATAAGTATAAAATAAATAAGAAGTGTTACTTTGTCATCAGGTATTGAGTTAGACGTCCGTCGATACGTGACGGCCCTGCTAGCCGCGTTACATCTCGCCAACGTGACCAGCCAACAGAGGGAGCAAGAGGAACAGAAAGAGAAGGAAAAGGAGAAGGAGAAAGAAAATCACACTAACGGCGCAGAACCTACTTCTTCTAACCCCCAAACACCCCCTAAAAATACCCAGGAATCATCCCCCACCACCACTAACAAGGTGAAATCTACACCTGAATCAAAATCCATGGATGATTCTGATTAAAAAAATCAATTTATTTTTACATTATAATGTTTACCTAAGTTTAAACCACAATTGTTATATACTCAGATGTATCACAATTGTTTTGGTTTTAGATCTAAGTCGTAATATAAAGAGCTTTTATAAGACTGCCCGAATGAGTCTTAAATTTCGATGTATTTATGCGTTTTTAATAAGATACGTAATGGATATTTTTTGAATCGGTATATCACTATTGGAATAAATGATATTATAACAAAGAAAAAACAGTGTTTAATTCATTATGCTTTTATTATTCTAAAACGGTTATTAAAACTACAAGAAGCGTATATCCTAGCCGCCGTATATAAGATAATTATATTACGTCTTTTAAATTAATTTTATTCTTAAGCCCGTAATATTCCAGATAAAGATATGAGTTGATATGAGGAGATAAACAGTAGGTATGTGAGGTCATCGCTATAAAAAGTCGGAATAATAATATTTACGTATACAGTAAGAAGTTTGTATTCAAATAGTCTGTGCAAAAAGAGAACTGTCGTGGCGTTACGATGAACTAAAATTCAAAGGTAAGGAAGGAAGGTACATACCTACCTAGTGGCACACGATAAGGATAAGAGTAGGTACCTACCAAAGTATCAAACACTTAGTCGTATTAGTAATGACAGCAGTGTTGTCAATGCAACAAAAACAGTAAATTAAAACCACCGACGACCGATGCGACCTCAATTTCTACGTCGGTTCTCTTTTTGCACAGACTAGTTCCATATTATTGAGTACTATAAAGATTAATTGAATTACATATTGCGCAGGTTACAAAATACAACAATACAAAAATTTATATTGAATCCGAAAATACGTGTCTTTTGGCACACCTGTGTAAGTATGTATAAATAATTGTTATTTTATAACCATCGATCCGATAAACCAAAAACCTACATTAATTAATGGTGATGTCATTTCAGATAAAAACAGGACCAAAATATTAAAAAATTAAGTACATTTACTTCACTGAGGAACAAAGGTAATACATACAACATATAAGTGTAAATAACCAAAACCTTGTGCTAAATATGAACTTAATGAATGAATTAGGGCTAAAACAATGGATTCCTTCACAATGTTATTCATTGAAATACTGACAAAATAAAGATAACTACTTAAAACTACTTTACATTTATAAATACTATATAACTGAGCTCACTTAGGGCGAATTCCACTAAAATAGCAGGGACAAGCAGCTAACTGTCTATGGTTTATAAATCGCATAGGTTAGATCGATTTTCCGTTGAACTATATCAGAAGATAGCTTAATTTTGCTCAATCGATCATTACTGATCACGCATACACAATAATATCAGTATCGATTCTATCATTAATAATTTAAAATCGTTTGCAAATCGAATAACACAGACTTCAATGCCGCGCGTTATTTTCATCAGCACTAGGTTTGAAGTGTTTATTTCCATATCTCCGGAGATTCTTATCAGATTTCGATCAATTTACAATGGGACCAAGTTATACTCTTTCGAAAAATAAATAACGTTGAAAATCCGGATGTATATATATAATGAAAAACGTAGAACCTGCTCCATTTTGAAGTCAGTAAAAAGGGTACCCCATACTTCAAATATCTTGCGTGCATGATGACACTGTAGGTAGGTAGGTAGGGTGTACAGTGTAGGGACAGTGCAGTCGTCTTGGTTTATATGGTTCGTATCGTACCTATATACACAATATAACCGTGCTGTATACATCGATCTATTATGTTTTAACTCTAAAATGAACTGAGCTTCTCCAAAAAAGGATTCATTCGCCACAAACAAATAGAATAATGTTAGAGATAATCTTATGCCCCTGCCTTTTCAGTAAGAATTAGGCCTTAGACAATGTAACTAAAAAAATCGGAATACATTTGTTTTTATGTACTTAGGTAATGCCTGGAATAAAGTCAGTGATAGACTATTATAATTGACATAGATAAGTCCGTCTTTTAGTCATCCGTCTCATTGTTTTCTAAGTTCTAAGATAATGTTAAAAATAATTGAGTTTTAAATAAATATTTCTACTACCAAGGTTTATAGATTCCAACTACATTGTTAGATTTTGTAGTCATGGTTACACATCATTAGGTACATACCGGTTAAATAGCCACATAAATTAGTGTTTCCAGTTAATCTATAACAAAACAACGAGTACACTGTGGTACAATAAACACTGAATATATTAATTGCTAAAGTTTTAGAGATAAACCTCGTTTTGTAATAAGATTTTTTTTATTTAGTTTAGTTTCAAGGCCAGGACTACAGTTAGTCTTGGTTTTGGACGAAGACTGGCAATGTTTTGTTATAGCTATGTGAAAATATAAACCTTTATTCACATACATACCTAGGTACACAGACTAAGTAGAGATGTTACGCATCCTAGGTACACGGCAAAACGGTTACTATCGATTAGGTATTACATTATTATAAATATACTCTATATATTATTCAAATATACATTAGTATTTTTGAGCGTGAGTTACGTGCAGAAGCTCGAAACACACGCATTGTGTTGTAGTTATAACTCTCGAAATGTCTCAACACCGAAACAAGGTTGGTATTAAATGTTAAAATGACGGATTTATCTATATCAAAGTGTGGTATCGACGAATGTGGCATGGATCCGTCTACCCGAGGCCGTGGTCTTCGAAGAACCCTTGCGGCGTCTCCTCCTGCAACAAGGGTATCACTGAGCCAGAGTCGCTCGTGGCCGTGTTAGACCGAGCCATCGCTTTTCGGCGAACATCACACTAACTAGATTCTAAAACGTACACTGATAGGCAAAGAATTGCCTACTCCGTTATGTTACAGAATAGATACTAGTGCTATGGAAGACTAGTATCCTATGGTTGGGTCGAGACGAGAAGCATAGTAGGACTTGTGCGGCAGTTAATTGGGCTATTGATAGGTATGTGTACCTAATTAAACCGGACTCGGAAGACGGACAGATCGGTACTTAATCGTCTTAATGTTTGAGTGATGATGCACTATGCAGTCTAAGATGGAATCGTGCGTGATTGGAAATAGACGGCAAATATGAGGTGTGACATAACAGTCTTCAAGTCCAATCGATTAAGCGCAGCTATATACCAACCAAATGGCCTATCACGAACTTTGACAGTGGATTATTAAATAAACGAAATGAACGACGGAGACGCAGCTATGTAACCTGTACAGCTCCATCTCTGTCATTTCGTTAATTTCAAACCCTTCTTCAAACTACGTGATAGTGCAGGCCTATCACGAAGTTCAAGTCTTTCGTGTTCATGCTAGCTGGTAGAATTGAGACAGGAGGCCAATAAATAATTTCGGAAATTTCCTTTTTACCCAAATGCACCGGAATGTCTGCATACATTTTGATGCATTTCCACGTAGCCGTGTCGTAATGGAACCGGAATACCAAAAATTATGAATTAGAACGTAATTCGGAATATTTTGTTATTAATCAATTAGGTACTAGACAGTAAAATCTGCGTCCCTGAACAATATCTATAGCGAAATATACATACAGAAAATTACAAAGCAATTAAGAAGAAAATGTAATTTTTGCCGAATAAAATGCGTAAATTCATTTTGCTATATTTTCTCTTTAATTAAGTATTTTGAGGAAAATATTGTATAGGAACCTAGATTTAAATACTGTTATAGGCCGAATTACAGCACAGTATGGCGTAAATAAAAATATACTACAATTTTAAATTATATTTTGGTATTATGTTCGTATTTACATAAACTTCGACCCCTGCTGACCATCTGTAGTAGCTTTCATGATATCCCTCCATTCGCCATACTTACTTTCATCATCAACATTATCAGCTTGTATTAGTCCACAGCTGGACATAGGCCTCTCCGCTGAGCTCGATCTTCAAATACTTACTTTACCTATTATTTATTATCTAGACCTAGCGAATGGGTTTTCATGACTTAATGCATTCACAAAGTTCGAATAAACTCTATAAATGACTTCATAATCATATTGAGATAACATGTAACAAGAAATTGACGTATTATCACAGAATAATGAATTATTATAAAAATCTATTTGTTTATGAAAATTATCGTGAGAATAACACATATAATTATTTAAATCGGCTTTACACTCACGGGTTAAGATTTCGTAATTACTCCGACACGTTTCGGACATTTTTGATGTCGTTTTTCACAGGAGTAGGCCTACCGCGCGTCAGTTACGTGCCGAATCCCGTCGCGCGAGAGACGCGCGGTAGGCCTGACTCCTGTGAAAAAGGACATCAAAAATGTCCGAAACACGTTTTACGTGTAATTGTTCTCTAAGTATTTAGTTTCCTTTACATCGTCATTAAACGGATAGATCTTTATCTTCGGTGTCTATCCTTTACATAGCATAGAGATAAAACTGTTTTTATGTTTTTTAGGAAAGGTCGGCATTGCATGCTTATAAATGAAGATGTCTTTATAAATGCCTTCACATTTTAAATTATTTAATGCCATTTAATTAAATAAAACCTATACTTACAGTAGGTGTAAATAATAAAGGTTCGTTGGTATTAAGATATTATTTTTAAGACATTAATCCCGATAAAAAATAAATTCCGTGGATTAAAAAGGTTACCCTTGGCAATGTCAACATATTATTTTAGTCATATAAGTATTAATATTTCGAAACTGTCTTTCAACACTAAATCATTGGCTTACAAAAGAATAAAGATTTAATATCTCTGCCTTACTCATTTTTAATATGTATATTTATTGATTAATAAAACAAATAATTACAAATTTATTTTATTTTGAAAACACATATAAAAAGGATGGCAATTTGGAATATAATTAATAGAACATTATTGCACATTTTTACCTAAAATATAATTTAAAAGGTGCATTCAATCACATTAGCTATATAACGTAATTAAGCTATTTTAATATAAACGCACCAGATCATGCTTAATTTAGGAATGTTTATAAAACTTTGTATTTATATTAAATTTTATGAAAATAAATTATTAAAGTTAATAATTCGGCATCTGACTTAAAAATATTACGTAATAAAATATAAAAAAACAACAAAAGACAAAAAACAATTATAGCTATCATCATAACATTAATTATGATACAAGTAAAATGAATTTATATTATTTTTAGAATTGATGACAAAAAATCAATTCTTGGTCCTTTTTGGTCAAAATATTAGTATAAAACCAATTCCAAAGTTTTACATTACGATACTTACCGATTTAGAAAATTTTAATAATTCGATACTGAGACTAGTTCCGACTTCAAATACTTCAAAAATAGATTTACTTAATTAAAACTTCCATATAACATTAGAAGACTCCACATAATTTAAACGACATTTTTGAGTCATAATAACAGTAAAATATTAAATAAAAAATACTAGAAACGTTTGCACCAACATCAAGTCATGAAACTTATTCTAGGCGATATTGTATGTTCTCTCGGAAGATCGGAGGTCCCGCAGGGCCGGAGTCAGGGCAGGGCGCCGGGGCTCACAGGAGCCCTACCTCTCGTAGCGCCGCGTCCACAGTCTCGTCCTACCAATACAATCCACCACCCGTAAGCAAGCGAGTCGTTGTGAAACTGTGTTTCACGAATCCGCTCATTTATCGATCAACATCGATTACTGAATTTGTTACTATTTAACCGAATTTGGAGACAGGATGTTAATTTTACAAAGATTGATTTTCTTGATAAAGAGAGAGAGAGAGAGAGAGAGAAAACTAATCGACGAGCTTAGACAAAATGACTGACGAGGTTTTTAAATAATATTTTTTGGGTTTTAATATAAATCATTGAAGTGGCCAATCAAATCAACTATAAGTATCTCAAAATTTTGCTACACCTACCTACTAGGTTAATTGTATAATTTGCTTTTAAAACAGGCGACAAGTAGCATGCTGTTAATTTCACTTTTGTAGTAACGAGATATCAAAGCGAGAGCGTTATGAGCTTTGAGCACACATATTATTTACCAGCACCGCAAGTTATATGACAACCGTAGCATGAGTCTCTTTTTAAAACATACCTATCATTTCTACTACTGACATAAATGTTTTTTTCAGTCTTAAACAAAACATTAAAATGTTTGCTTTCGCAAAATACTAGCCCACAAATGAAATACCTGAGTACATAACCTGTGAATAGAACTCATGCCACGGAAGCGTAGGAGAGGGGTCATGCAAGAAAACAGAATTTTACTTCAAACAAATGTATTTCGACAACCCAGTACAAGTAAATGCATGAACAGCCCGACCATTACCATAGAAAGGACACTGCTTCACAAATAAAAATAAGTACTTAATTAGTTTTTAAAATTATAATGAACTTGAGCTATAATTTAAATTTTTGTTCGCAACTCTTCAATATCAATCTATGTTGGGAGTTGGGAAAAGCACTTAGGATTGTAAATCAATGTCCCAAATACAATTCATATTAGAATATAAACTACACAAAGCGACAATATACACAGATACACTTTTACATATGGACAATATGACTTAAATATTCGAGTATTGATACGAGATCTGTGACAATTTGATTCATGTCTCAATGGACGAGTAATGTTATGTACAAACGTTATTTAAACAATGTAATGTATTCATGCGATATCAAAATGTTACTCGATGTAAAGTGTATGAGGCTTGAAAGATAACTACAGCGCTAAGAAAGGAAATATAAAAAAGCAATTTTGTGAAGTTCATGCAAGATCAAGGCAAATTAAAATGTGAAGCTCAAGCGTAAATTTCTACGATATAGTTAGACTTATAGCATAAGTAATGAGGATCCGGGCTTGTGCAAGACATCAGTGCAACAATCCATCGTTCAGGTCCTGACGCCACCAGTGCATGCATTTCACACCAAAACAGAGGATACATTAGCGGAGTGCAGACAAGGGACTAAACTTCGCTCGAGAGCTTGAAAAATTTCATCCAATCGACCCTTTATTACATGTTTTTGCTCGCACACAAATATATTGCCGTCTCACTCGAACAACAGCAAAAACCAGCCAAATAAGGTTGTTGTGCGAACGCAACGACAACATTATTGAGTTTAAGCTATAGTGAGTAAACAATGGTCATTGTACGAATTTCATTCTGCTCTGCGACCGGAGTATATTCAAAGTAAAGGTTTCTCAGCAAACATTTAAGAAAATGGAAAAGCGTAGTCTTTTGAGTAACTGTTTATCTAGCAAAAAGTGCTTTATTGAATAGTAATTTTTATGTGTATCTTTAAAAATGTATTTAATTCTTTTTACTTATTCTTTAGGCACTAATAAAGCTTCTAAGACTCAGAATTTGGACTTGTCCTTAAAGTTATTACTAAATTTAGACATAATTTACAATTACTTTGATCTATTCTAGTATAACATAGTAAACCTAAATAGTTTCAAGTGTTTTTTAATAGTTTTTGATATATTGTAATTTGTTTGAAATTAACTGATATGTTTCAAAAGTCAGTGCCTGAAAATTCACCTAACTAAAAGGCAAGTGCTGCTAATTGCATATCATATATTTATATTTAATACATAATCAAAAGGCACTACTGAGGCCACTGTCCTAACTTACTGGTCCACAATATTAATAGTTTACTATCTAATTTATAAGAATTACAAATAAATCTATTATAAAATTTATTGGCAGATATAGTAAGATTGTTTTTGCTATAGCCACTAAAAACTATTTTAAAGTCTTTTGACTTCATTTCATGATAAGCTGACATTTGAACACAAATTTTAGTTAGTATACAAATATGTTAGATTATGTCAAAGTTAGTATACAAGCAAATTTCAATAAGACGGGCTTTTTATAATAACAATTTTGACCTACCCAAAAGTACTGTAAGTCCCTAAAAGTTTAGTTTAGCTATAGTTATTTGAACTGCAACCTAAGACAAAGTAACAATATAGTTTCATGAATCAAAGTAACAGTATAGTTTCATTATCAACAATGATTGATCCATGACAAAAAGTAAAAGAAGAACAATGATTGAAAGAAATGTACAGGGCTGACCGTTACTGTCAACTCTGGTTATCAATGTCTTTAATAGTCAATATATTTTTTTCGTGTCGTGTCGTGACAATACCGAAAATTATTAATGTTGCCGATAACTAAATTAAATTATATGCTAAAATGATATAGATAATCTTATTAGTATAAGATGCTCCAAGGATCAATAGTGCTATGGTCCATGGAGGATTAGTAAATATTGCTTTTGAATTATTTTGCACTGTATTAGAGCTTTATAACTTAGTATTAGACAAGTTCGTTATCCTGGCTACTGACCTCTTGCAGCAGATCCTGTGCAGCGATGGCCTTCAGGACATTCTTCTTGCTGGTCTCCTGAAGCTCTCCACCTAGCACCAACTCGTCCAGGATAAAGTATGCTTTCTCAAAGTTGAATATTATATCCAACTCACATACCTGGAAGTAGAGAAATGTATGATGTTAAATATGGTTTATATTTACAAGCGACGCCCAATGACTAAGGCGTCGGCCTGGCGATCGAGAGGTCGTGAGTTCGATCCCCATCCATGCTCTATTGACCTGAACCCAATCCAAACACAAGCATATTTAGCTTAGTAGGAGGGGTTAACAAAACTACTAGTAATGTGCAAACCGCATAACTCGTAAGCTTTGACTTAAAAAAGGAGGTAAAAAGAAATGGTGTTTGAGAATGCCTTTTAAAAAAACAAGTTCAAAGAAATTCCATCATATCCTGCATAAAGCCAGCTAAAAGACTTGATATAAATTCAGAAGATCTATTCAAAGCACACAAATTGTACTAATGGATAGTTTTCATCTTTCGACTTTGCATATAGTGTCGAATAAACAGTCATAGCAAAACACTAAGGGCCAGTATTCAGTTCAGTTCCTGATAATCTGAATGCTATATTATTATTAAGCTTCTACATCCATTTATTATATTTCCCATGCAATACTGATTGTTGTTATATATCTCGGTAGGTTGTTTTATAGCATAGTCCCTTAAGGCAATATGTCTCGTTCTGTGGCAACTTTAATCCCATCCTTCCATGCCATTTCTATTATATTGTCAGCCCAACCTTTCTTTTGCCTGCCAATGCTCCTCATGCCTACCAATTCTGGCCATTTAGTCACAGAAAAGACAGTAATCCTACGGACAGAACATGCACTCTTTGACAGCAACTATGACAGCAAACATGCAAGATTATACCTAGTTACAACATTGATAACGTTCAAAATATGACTGTCGTCGTTTGTATCGTGGACGATACGCGGTAGGAAAAAACAGAGTGAAAGATGCTTGATTTAGTTCCTTGGATCTATCCATATACTTACACTGCCAAAATATTTGTCAAGAAGTTCAACATAGCGATGTATCAGCTCCAGAGTCAGCAGTTCATTGTCTTCCTGCTCCATCGCGCAGCAGAAATAAAGCGAGGCATATCTGGAAACCAATATTAGAATATCAGAGCCTTATGTGTAGTGATAGGGTGATTCAATCTGCTCTAGTGTCTCTGTAGTAATGGATTTTAAGTTTAATGTACACATATGAAAGCAATTATTAATTGTTAATGTACATTTAGTTTATTAGTCTAAGCCATGACAGTTGCCTGTTCCTTTTAAAGTCACATAGAGATGTTATTTTTTTTGTAATGAGATTCTGACTGAGATTACGGGCCTATCACATTGTCTCAGTTATGTCATTTATATAACTTTAAAGTTATATACTCCACAGACATTACTTTCTTTACATAACGCAGCACTCTGCAGATAGTGTGACAATATCACATTTCAGATAATATACATCTACTTTCCTCTGCTTTACATAATACTGGTCTGTATATATTAGACTTTATCCAACATCAACCATAAATCAGTGTTTAAACAAAGCGCAACTTCGAACCCCTGGTTTTTTTTCAAATTTCCTTTTTCCATCGAATAGAAGGATAACTTGACGTTATTATTATTAGACCTGTTGTGATACATATCATACAAACCTGAATAAATTGTACAATCACAGACATTACAAATAAACTGGATACTACAAGTATAGTCCTATGCAATGTCTAGAACTTTAAATATGAAATTAGGCTAATAAATAATACCTTTTGTAAACAATTTTAACATCCTTCCATTCAAGGAAGGAGCACATCTTGGGCTTACGAGCTAGCACTGTGGTAATCAGTTCTCGAGTGATTTTCTTCTTTAACTTATCTGGATGTGCCACATACCACTTTTGAAGCCTCAGCTTGCCTTGACGGCTAAACAATAACATGAATTGCATCTGAAAGCAATTAAAGTACATATTATAGACCACATGAACTAAAAAAAAAAACATTGGTAAACCTACGGTGAACGATTTAGTGATGATTATACTAGAGTTTAAGTAATTGTGTTGAAGTGGTTTGATTTATTGGCATTGTTTGAATGAAATTGTGATGTTATTTGCACAATTACAACGCCCTTTTCATGGATTACTTAAATTTAATTTTATCAAGGATTCCTACCATTTTGTGTGGCTTATTTCACAGTCTTTATTCAGCCTATTTATAGAAAACGGAATGTATTTTAAGAAAAGTTGATATTATTAGGTAAATTTTCACATTTTCTATGAAAATTATACAAAAATAGAAAATTAATTACAATCGAGTTCTGACTTGAGGCAACTAGACTGACGTCTGACGTACGTACGTGACACGTGACGTCACTCACTCACTGTCAAATGACGTCTGACAGCATGATGACCACAGATTAATACACATCGGTGAGGCCTTCCTAACGTGGATGAAGTATTTAGTGGATGGAACATTACCGGCAGGTAGCGACCTAGGTTCTGTCTTTTATTTGTAGTATAGATATTATTAATGTAGTTTATGTAATTTTTATATTGTCATTAGGTAATTATTTTTAAGTTGTTTAAATAAAATTATAATACATTAAGTGGATGTGGCATTTAAATAACAATAATAATATGAGATGGAGAAAAAAAAATGGCTGGAAGTTATAGCGAGTAAACTTGTGGGAGCGATTTTTCGTTTAAATTTGGTTTTTGGCTGTCTTGTGATTAAGACAAGATTAAGATAAAGATTTTGATTAACTGTAGTGTTTAGTCGTAATATTTTTGTGTCGGTAAGATTTATTTAGTTAGTAATTTTTAAATACATCAGTAAAAACTTTTTAAGATTAGGGATGGATTTTGATCCGCCTGACCCTCCGGATCCTTCTAGTGGGTCAACCGCTACTAAGCGACGCATCGTGAGTGAGGAGCATCATCCTGCTAAGAAGACTGTTACATCCCCTGAGCTTGCATCAGCCTTCATAGATACAATTTTTACAGACGCATCACTAATTGTTGGTGGGCTGGCTTACACCAACCTAAATAAAGGTCCCTATGTGGTCCACGTTTCCAGGGTTGAACCCGATCTTTCTGCAGGAACAACTTTAAGACCCATCAAATTTGACCAATTTTTAAAAACACATAAAGTGAACAACATTTGCACTGAGGGCAATAAAAGAGTAGGACGGAACAAAATTTCTGTAGAATTTACGAATGCTGATGCCGCAAATAAATTTATCAGTTCTCCCATACTATCCATATGTAAATACTCGGCATCTATACCTTCATTCAATATCACCCGTATGGGACTTATTCGGAGAGTGCCCACCGACATGTCAATGACAGATTTTGTCTACTCACTAGTTTCCGGCAGGATGCGGTAAAGTGTTGAAAGCACCAAGTCTGAGCCGAAAAATTTTTGAAGATGGGAATCAACCTGGGTTCCGACCCAAACGGTAGTAGTCACTTTTCTTGACCAGGTCCTCCCTGATAAAGTATTTTCCTACTACAAATCTTTGCCAGTGAAATTATATCACTACCCCACCATCCATTGTTACGCATGCTGCAGATTCGGACATACAAAGGCTCAATGCCGGTCGAAACTAAGATGTTTTTGCTGTGCCAAGGAACACTCTAGTGATAGCTGCGAGGTTTTATAGGAAAATGCGACATGTCGACATTCTGGTCGTCATTTTGCGATCAGTAAGTTTTGCCCTGAAATGGAGAGACAAAAATCAATTAAATCAGTCATGGCTCAAAGCAGTGTTTCCTATAGAATGTGCTACACGGTTTTAAACGGCGGTTTGAAACAGAAAAAACAGATTTGCGCTTTGCCGGCTACACGGTTTAAAACATGTTTAAAACCATCAGTGTTTTATAGAACGTTGCGTGAATAGGACGTCTGTTCTACGCTCGCATTATTAATATTTTATATCATTTCAGCTGCCAGGCAAAGGCAGGGCAAGTCTCTATATAGCTCAAGAAGCTGTAACTACTTCTCGTTCTTTTTCTTCTCGTGCTATTTTGAGAACGTCGTCGCGTCGTCGCGTGCGTCTGCCTGCGCTCGCCGCTGTAACGTGACTGTCGTTCGCGAGGTTTTAAACAAGCGGCTAGACGGCTTCAAACAAGTTTTAAACCACCGCTTCTACCAGTGGTTTCAAACGCAAGCCTTGCTGCCAAGGGTGTTTAAAGTTCAAACGAAATTTGGCATAAAATCTACACTGTTTTAAACCTCTATTTCAAACCGCCGTTTAAAAACGTGTAGCACATGCTTATAAGGAAGCTGCTTCTCAATTTCCGAAAGTGACCAGAACTTATTCTGAGATTTTCCAAAATTCTCTACCTGCCTCCTCTGACGTTTTAATTCCTTTAACTCCTGCAAAGTCACAATCACAGTATACAAACTCATACGCAAAAGCAGTGTTTTCCAGCCCTCGTACGAAAGCTCCCTTAGGAAAGTCGTACGACAAAGCAGCCCATAGGGATATTGTTGCTGTTCCACCATCCTGGATTCCCAATGGTGGTGATTTGAACATTAGTTAACCCACAGTTTCATCTTCTCAGAATGAAAATATGCTAGAGACATTATTGTCTTTAATTATTAACATAATTTTAACAAACCCCCATCCCTTACCGTCCAACGTTGCCGATAAACTTCAACAATTAGTTATTTTTTCACATAATAATGGATGTGTCAATAATGTCCATCCTGCAATAGAACAGTCAGAGCCTACGACCAACGAAGCATGAACTGGTCCGACTAATTTCAAAATTTCACCCGTCAGTCATTGCTATCTCGGAGACATGGTTGGTCCCTGGTTCCCAATTTAGGGGTTCAGGATACTCCTGCCTCCGGGATGACAGGGCTGACGGGTATGCAGGTAGTGCGCTTTTAATTAAGCGTTGCCTGTCCTTTTCACAAATCACCATTCCATCCCATCCCCCTGATATCAACATAGTTGGTATCAGGTCCATGGGTGTATCTTTCATCTCCATCTATGTTCCCCATCCTAATTCTTGTCTTATCCCTGATATGCTCCTCCTTCTCTCATCTATTTCTCCTCCTATGGTGGTTATGGGTGATTTTAATGCGCATCTCATAATGTGGGGTTCCTACCACTCAAGCCTATTTGCCTTTCCCTTCTGGATATTTTGAATGAAATTGATCTCTGCGTGGCTAATGATGGATCGCCTACACATGTCACATGGGGGACTATTACTGCTCGCGTCCGTAGGGTTTAGCCCTCGATGTCTTACACGTGTCCCCTGGGTGGCGCCAAAAGAACAGTACTTTTCAGGTGGTAGGCTTAGGCCGCGGCGTGTTACCACCCACCAGACAAAGCCATGCCGCCAAGCGGTCGCTTTACGGCATGAATGTTTGATGAAGCCATTATGGGGAACGGGTCGGAAACAGTTGCGTTGCTTACTATAGCTAGTCGTGATACATTGAAGGTCAATTTACCTGGCAGCCAATCTTGGAGAGCAGCGGGATCCGAGGCACGGTTCTCCGCTGGCCGACCGCAGATAGTTGGGGGCCCAAGTAGTGAGCCAGCCACTCATAAAAGGCTGCCCCGCCATCTCGCGAAAAATCCCGGAGGTGCGCCATCGTGCCGGTTGGCGACCGGACGAGAGGACCCGATGGACACCTCTGGGGGGGCTCGGGCGTCCCCGCGGTCTCCAGGATTGGTTCCCAATAGGTGAAAAGACCTAATATGTATCACGGGTTGGTAATTAGCGCCTCGTTTCCACTTCCGTTTCCCTTACCTAACTTCACTCCCCACAAAATGAAAGGCAGAAACAGAATAAAGGTTAAACAGCGGAAGCACGTCCTCTCCCTTCAAGTGCACCTCTCAAACATTCGAGGCTTGCACTCCAATATCCTCTCGGTCCACCACCACCTTGAGACCGAAAAACCGCATATTCTGTTCCTCACGGAGACGCAGATCAAATGTCCAGCTGACGCGGCGTACCTTGCCTACCCAGGCTATGTTCTAGAGCATAACTTTAGGGCGAGGGCGGGAGTTTGTATGTATGCCCGCGATGACATTTGCTATCGGCGTCTCCGCAACCTTGAAGACCCTCAACTTTCCGTCATGTGGATTTTGGTGGACACTGGCATAGAGAAAATTCTTTATGCTAGTGTCTACCGTTCGCACAGCGGAGACGAGGAGACAAACAGGCTCACAAACCACCTCAGTGAGGCGGCTGATGTGGCCCAACAGAGGTATCCTTCTGCTCAATTAGTGCTTCTGGGGGATTTCAACGCCCATCATCAAGACTGGCTATACCCATACCAGAGCACAGACCACGCTGGTCGAGAGATGCGAAAGCTTGCTTTAACGCTAGACCTCACTCAGTTGGACCAGGGAGCAACAAGGATACCGGACGTTGATGGCCATACAGCCAATTGCTTGGACCTTCTGCTGACAACAGAACCAGACCGCTACTCGGTGTCGGTTTCATCACCCTTAGGTAAAGATAAAGATAAAGATAAAGATCATTTATTTGCATAAAACATGGGTATGCATACAATTTGAGAATGCATGCAATATGGTAAGAAGTTTAATGAAGACCTTACATGTTTTACCAGCAATGGTGTACAAATAGTTATAGTAAATGACAACGTTATCTTTTTCAAATGACATAGGTACATTGTGATACATTCAAAATACCGAAAAATTAATACATTACACATTACAAAATAGTCAAAAAGCAGTTAAAAAAAATCAGTAAAAATTAGGAAAACAATTTGAAATAGTATGTCTAGGTTTAATATTATTTTTATAATATCATTTTATTAAATTAGTAATTTAGAAATAATTTCTGATCAGTCAGGAAGTCAGATATTTTGTAATAACATTTTTTATTTAAGAAATTTCGAAGCTTTTTCTTAAATAGATTAACATTCAAAATCTTTATGTCATCAGGAAGCTTGTTATAAATTGCTGGTGCCATGCAGATAACGCTCTTCTGCATGTGAGTGGTTTTAGCGCTATGCAAGCATAGTTTGCTCTTGTCACGTCTGTTACGAACAGATACATCAGCAAGATGTGGAAATAAATTGGGGTTGGTCTTAACAAATATTGCCGTTTCAAAAATGTATAGCGATGGCATTGTCAATATGAAATGTTTTTTAAAAAAGGGCTTACAGCTGTCTGTCGGTTTTAGGCCAAACATTGCCCGTATGCACCGTTTTTGAGCTTTAAAAATATTATCCTTATCAGTCGAGTTACCCCAAAAAATTATGCCATAACGTAGAATAGACGCTACCAAGCCATGATAAGCTGTTAGCAGTGCTTCAGTGTTTACTTCCGAGCTTAATTTATAAAGAGCATAAGATGTAGTGCTTAGTCTTTTACTTAAATTTTCAATGTGGATCTTCCAATTTAATTTTTTGTCTATGACAAGTCCTAAAAATTTTGTTGAGTCAACCTCGTCAACAGATTTATTCTTATAATTAACAATGATGTCAGTGGGTGTTAGGTCTCGTTGCTTAAAGTGCATTATATGTGTTTTATCCAGATTTATTTTCAAATTATTCTCCTCTAACCATAATATTAAAGCTGTCAAAGATTGATTAATGTCAAGTTGATATGTCGATGTATATTTTTTATCGTTATTGTACTGTCATCTGCGAAAAGTGTCGTGGGTTGGTTAATTGCTAATGGTAGGTCATTTATATATATGATAAATAAAAGAGGTCCCAGGACGCTACCTTGCGGTACACCGTACCTAGGCGATCGTTCCGATGATAAATATGATTCCTCTTTTTTCGATTTTGGATTGATTTTAGTTATTTCGGTGTACTGAGATCTGTCACTAAGGTATGACTTTATTAAATTTAAAATTGTGCCTCTAATACCGTATAACTCGAGTTTGTTTAACAATATGCCATGGTCAACGTAGTCAAAAGCCTGTGTCATATCACAGAACACTGCACATACGGGATTTCTTTTATCCATATTTGTCATTACTGTATATAAGAAGTCATATAACGCCATATTGACTGTCTTATTTTCCCGGAATCCTTTTTGTTCGTCACATAAAATATTTTTCTTTTCAATGTATGAATATAACTCTTTATATATATATTTTTCAAATATTTTTGACATTATAGGTATTAGGGAGATAGGCCTATAATTTGACAAAAATTCTCTGTTGCCCTTCTTAAATAGTGGTTTAATAATCGAAATCTTCAAAGCTTTGGGAAAGATACCTGTGATGATACACAAATTTATAATATGACTTAAGTGTCCGCAGATTTGCAAAGCTACTGTTTTTATTACTTTTGTAGAGACTCCGTCATAACCTACACTATTGGTTTGTTTTAAATGTCTTATAATGTTTAGCATATCTATGGGCACACATGGCTTTATGAAAATAGAATCTTTTTGGTTTCTATCTAGTTTCTGTTTCTTATCACCCGAAGCCGGAATGGGTATAATTTTATCCACAAAATAATTATTAAATTCATTAGCAATATCCTGCGGGTCACATATAGTTTTATCAGCAACTTTTACTTTACTGATTGGCTCTTTAGGATAATTAGGCTTAGAGTTATTTATAAGATTCCAAGTAGTTTTCGATTTATTAGTGGATGTGTTTATAGCGTGATTATTCTGGGCTCGTTTAGTTAATTTTATAATTTTTTTAAAGACATTTGAATAGTTAATAAAACTTTGTTTGTTTGGCTTACTTCGATTTCGTCTGTATTGCCATAGCAATTTTCTTTTCTTTTTACTACATAGTTTAATCCCCTTTGATATCCATTTAGGTTTTCTTATAACGTTCATAGTAACTGTCTTATACGGAAAACATAAGCTATAAAACAGTTTAAATGTACCTATAAAACTATTGTAAGCGCAATTTGGATCATTTGTTTTATATATTTCACTAAATGTTATGCTTTCCATGCAGTTTTTAAATTTAGAAATATTTTCTGCACAATAATCTCTTCGCTTTATACTCCAGAATTTTAACAAACACGTTTTTTTAACGGGACATTTCAGTAGCTGTGCAGTATGATCTGATAACGCGAAATCCAGAATTTCTGCTTTACACCTGTTCTTAAAGTTGTGAGCAAAATTATCTATGCACGTGTTACTCCTTGTTCTAGTCGGTTGTTTTAATGCTAGGGATAAATTGAAGTTTAAGAGCAGACATTCAAATTCTAGTGTGATATTATTTGATTTCAAAACATCAATATTAAAGTCTCCTCCAATTATTATTTTCTTTTGCTTAAGGTCACACACATAACGTAGAATACCTTCTAGAATATTAAAATATACACTAAGATTGGACTGTTTCGGTATTCTATACACACATATAACAATAGTATTATAATCTATCAATTCTATACCGCAGCATTCGATAACACCTGTTACAGACTGAGCCGATATGTAGGACAGGTTGCGCCATTGTAAGCCGTACTTTACCAGAATACAGGCTCCGCCTCTTTTACTATCTTTTCTACAAAAGTGTGAAGCTAAGAGAAAGTTAGGTATATGTAATAAATGCTCATGTCCGGACATCATGAAATGCTCACTGATACACAATACATCGACTTGAATATCCTTTTCCGCTAATTCATTTAGAGAAACAGTAAGTACGTCGGCTTTATTAAGCAGTCCAGCGATATTTTGATGCATTATGTTAATGTGCTTTTCCACGAAAAAGCTGATTATTTTTTCCCCCAGTATTGCGAGTGTCATGCGTTGTCACAGTTTTTAGATTGGGATTTATCAGATTTTTATCATTATCAATATTATATCGTTGAATGTTAGTTATAAAATGTGACAAAGACTTGAACACATTACGTAGCCCATAATTATTTACAACTCCAGATTTTTTGAAAAACATGTTAGAATCATAAGTCACGTAAGCATTCGAATCGAATAGAAAGGCATACCTATGTGTCTGAATATCTTCATATAGTAGACTATTAAATTTCTGAACTCTCCAGTTATATATGTTCGAATACATATTTAGTTTATAAGTAGGTGCACATAAGATAATATTTGTATGGGTAATATTTTTTAGCATCTTTCTTATATCTATAATGAGTCTTGAGTAATTTTTATTTGTCTTGAAGTCTTCTTCACCAATAAATATTATGCAATAATCTTCCATATCAAAATCTTCCAGTTTATTACTAATTTCCTTCAAACTTGTTATTATATCAACATCTGGTGTCAAAAAGTGACAAATATCATATTTTCCATCCAATGTATCTTCCGCTATTGACGTAACCTTATTAGTTTTGTTGCTGCTGAGTATGCATATTTTCTTCACTGACACCTTGAGGTCTTTTTTATCTCTCTGATATTTTATATCAGCTTTGGTATGAGTCTTCAATTTTTGTTTGACTTTTTGTTGATATGAAATTGAGGGATCTTCTATTTGCTTTAATTCATGTACATCTTCTACTGTCAGTTGGGATTGATGTTTTTTCGTTAAATGACTTTCGGATTCAGTTTGAGTTTCCTTATTTAAGCGCATTAGATTATTTTCCAACGGTGGCTCAATCGATAGTTCCACAGCTACATTTCTATTTTCCTGTTCTTCGTTTTCATCATTATAATTTAGTATCTTCTGTCTCTTTCGTTTTCTTGTCGATTTCATTGTGAGCGAGCTTGTCGATTTCATAGGTAGCTCCGACCACTGTCTGGTGAAGTCTGTATCCGTCTACTCCCCGCCCGATCCCAGCCAAAAAGGCACCCGGCGGGTGTGGCGATACAGGTCAGCAGATTGGGATGAGATGCGTTGTTTTTTCGCGTCTTATCCTTGGTGGCAGGTATAGAATAGAATAGAATAGAAATACTCTTTATTGAATACCAGCACAGTAACATAATATACAAACAACTTAAAGTCTATGGTATTACAATGGGCGGTCTTATCGCTAAGAGCGATCTCTTCCAGACAACCTTTGTATGGACAGTATCGTGGTAAGAATTGGCTGGTAGTGCAGTGCGCAATACAAAAATCTACAGTGCGAAAAATAAAAAAAAAGATAAATAAAATTATAAATATAAACAAATCAATAAAGCAATTTAGTTATAAGAAATAAGGAAGAAATAGGCTAATTACACTTTATATATATACACGTACATATACACATCAAATACATACATACTGAAGAATAATATATAACATATATCACATGTTTTTCTTCGAGCGATCCCTCAGCTTGCGCAGATGCTGTGACAGAAGTGTTACGTCAGGGTATGGAGTATTTCATACCATTTTCTGACGTTCCGGTGTCAAGCAAAGCTCGTCCATGGTTTAATGCCAAATGTAGAGATGCAGAAGCATCAAAACATTAAGCTTACTTAGCCTGGGCTGATGCTCGAACCCGCAAGACTAGAGATGTACGCGAAAAGAAGAAAGCCTTTAACTTAGCCGCCAAGTCCTGCAAAAAGGCTCTCAAGAAGGCTCGCTTCGATCACATACGCCGAACAGGGAACAAACTTGCTTCTTACCCCTCGGGTAGCAAAGCGTTCTGGTCCCTGGCGAAGTCGATCGAAGAGAACTCACTAGCACACTCGGCTGAAGAGAAAGCGAATTTATTTGTTACTCTGTTTGCGGAGTCTTCACGTTTAGATGCTGGCAATGCTGTACCTTCTAGTCTGCCGACTTGCGGGACGTTTATGTCGGAAATCCGCATTCGTCAGACTGAAGTACGCAAAGCGTTGCGCAATCTAGACGTGAACAAAGCTAGTGGTCCAGACGGTATACCAGCTGTAGTCTTGAGGACGTGTGCGCCTGAGTTGGCTCCTATTTTGACACGCCTCTTTCGCTTGTCTATGACGACTGGTCAAGTGCCTAAGTCCTGGAAGCAAGCAAACGTGCAACCCGTGCCGAAAAAGGGTAGTCGTGCAGACCCTGTCAATTACAGGCCTATCTCAGTCACTTCCATACTCTGTAAGACTATGGAACGTGTACTGAACCACAGGCTCCTGGCATACCTAGAAGTGAACGATCTCCTCAGTGACCGACAATACGGGTTTCGCCGAAACCGGTCTACTGGGGATCTTCTAGCGTATGCCACGCACATCTGGAGCGAAGCCATCGAGAACCACGGCGAGGCGCTGGCCGTCTCTCTTGACATCTCGAATGCTTTCGACAGGGTTTGGCACGATAGCCTTATTGGCAAGCTTCCTTCATACGGCCTGCCCACTGGTTTATGTGTTTGGATAGCAGATTTCTTAAGGGATCGGTCGATTCGAGTGGTCATCGATGGCTGTTCTTCCGACCAATTGGCCATAAATGCCGGAGTCCCTCAAGGATCAGTACTCTCTGCAACACTTTTTCTGCTGCAAATTAATGACCTGCTTAAACCCGGTATCTTTGGGTGACGCAGATGACAGCACTGTTCTAGAGAGTTATACATCCAATGCACGAACCAGTGCATTACAAATCCAGTCTCATAGAGAAGCGATGGTCGAACGCTTGAACTTTTCTTTGAAGACAGTCTCTGATTGGGGCGATGCCAATCTGGTCAAGTTCAATGCTGCGAAAACCCAGGCGTGTCTTTTCTCCGCTAAACGGAGCCCATTTCTACTGGCTCCTACTTTCCGGGATGTGTCCGTTCCGATAAGTAACAATCTCGAGCTTCTTGGCATCTCTTTGACACCAACTCTCAATTTCGGCTCTTATATTGAGTCTAGAGCCCAGCTAGCCTCAAAAAAGCTTGGCATTTTGGCTAAGGTGAGACGGTACTTCACACCGGGACAGTTGCTTAATCTTTACCAAGCACAAGTCCGGTCGTGTATGGAGTACTGTTCTCACCTTTGGGATGGTTCTGCTAAATACCAGCTGGAGACACTGGAAGCTATTGAGAGGAGAGCCAAAAAACTCATCAGCGATGACCTATTAGTAAGCAAGAGACTCCAGAGTCTCGCGCATCGCCGCAAAGTCGCTTGTTTATCGGTTTTCTATCGGATACATTCGCAATGGAACTGCATGATTTGATTCCACCATCCCCATTTTATAATCGGACATCCAGAGACACTAAAAGGCGCCACCGATTTATGGTGGATATACCATCTACCCGAACGAAGCGATTTGCTTCTTCGTTCATCATACGAACCGCTAAGGAATGGAATACCCTGCCTGAGTCCGTGTTTCCGATTAAGTACAATATGGGGGTCTTCAAATCGCGAGTGAATAGGTATCTTCTGGGTAAGCACGCTACATCATCGATCGCATCATCACTTAGCATCAGGTGAGATAGTGATCAAGTGCTACCCAGTTCGGTATAAAAAAAAAAAAAAAAAACTTCGAGTTTATCCATCCCAAAATCCTAAGAGTGCAGTAGATATAACCTTGTATTCTCCTTCACTTTCTTCCCTCCTTTCCAGGAGAATTTTGCCATCTACATATGGTAGTGACCATTTCCCAATTATTATTTCTCTTTCTAATAGAGTCTTACCTTTCTGCAATCCTTGCCCTTCATTAAAATTCAATCTTTCTTGTGCTGACTGGCCTACATACGCAGCCACCCTGGATAATAAATTAGATGCAAGTACTATCTTTCCTTTAGATACTGACCCTCTGGTTTCTTATGATTTAATTCTGGAGAGTGTTACTGCATCAGCAGAACTTCACATTCCTATTAAAAAACCTTTAAAAATTGTATGATATCGACTCCATGGTGGGATTCTGAGTGTACAACTGCAGTCACACAAAGAGAAGAAGCAGAGCAAAGTTATAATACTAACATGACAGGCCAATTTTTTTATATATCAGCAAGCTTCCGCAAAGGTTAAAAGGCTTACTTCCAAAAAGAAAAAGTTCGGTTGGATCCAGTATTGTGAATCTTTGTCACCTAAAACACCTTCATCTCTTGTTTGGAAGTAAATCAAGAGATTTAGGTGCTCAAATAACATAGAGAATATATCTTCTAATGATCATACATCTTGGCTGGAGGCTTTTTCTGATAGACTTGCCCCTCCCTCTGTTCCCTCACCAGATTCCCTCTCTTCTCTACCAGCCTTCCTTCCTTCTCATAACCAATTGGATCAACCTTTTTTTTTCACGAACTAAGTCTTGTACTAGATGGACTAACAGATTCATCTCCGGGTATAGACGGAATCCCTTATTCCTTTATTGTTAAATCCTCTGATTAATGTAAACAGACTTATTTGCGTATAATTAATTACTTTTTCGTAAATGGCATAGTATCTGAGAAATGGAAAACCCAAATCATTATTCCTATTCTAAAAGCTGGCAAGGATCCTTCAGATCCAAATAGCTATAGATCTATTGCCTTGTCCTGGGTAAAATTACAGAACACCTTATAAAGCATAGGCTTGAATGGTTTGTTGAGAACAGTATAATTTTAGCCAAAACTCAATTTGGTTTCAGAAAAGGTTTTAGTACCATGGATAGTTTAAGCCTGTTATCAACAGACATCAACATTGTGTTTAAGGAACAGAAATATCTTGTGGGTGTATTTTTAGACATAGCTTCTGCTTATGATAATGTGCTGCTTCCGGTACTTAGGAATAAACTTCATCAGCTGAGTATTCCTGCTAGGCTTGTTCAGATCATTTGTAATATGCTAACGGAACGAACAGTAGTGATAAAACACATCAATCACTTTCTTCCACCTAAAACCGTTTGGGAAGGCCTACCCCAAGGTTCTGTTCTAAGTCCTCTGCTTTACAGTCTTTATACTTGTGATTTGGACAAATCTATGGACTCATTCTGTGAAGTACTTCAGTATGCTGATGATCTGGCGTTGTATGTAACAGTGCAGTCTATTGATGAGGCGACTTATAGACTAAATGCTGCTCTCTCCTATCTCAATGATTGGTTACTTCTACAAGGTTTTTCGTTATCTGTTTCCAAAAGTTCAGTGATCGTATTTACCGAAAAACGTGTCATCCCTACCATCAATTTACTTATTGGTCAGGAATCTATCCCTCAAGTAAACAGTACTTCATTTTTAGGTATTAAGGTAGATTCAAAGATGTCTGCTGCCCCCCATTTTAATTACATTTCGCTAAAGGCGGAACAAAACATAAACATTCTTAGATCTCTTTCAGGTGTTTGTTGGGGATCCCGCCCATACTCGCAAAAACTGCTCTTGTAGCGTACGCACCTAAAGCCGAAGTAGGTGGTGGCTTTTACACTACACTGGGATAAAACGATACGAGATAAATCGATGTTCCAACCAACTCAGAGTGGCAGAAGCAGCAAAAATAGAATACGAGCACTCACCTTGGACTGCGTCTGCTCTTCGTTGACCTTCCACCTTCAGCTCGTCCTAGGAAGAAGTTTGAATCATTGGTATTATCTAAATTAAACTACATGGACGTCGTTTTTGGCCCTCGACTTTTAACGCGAACTCAAAGACTCATACAAAGAGTCCAGAACGCATGTGCGCGCTTTTGCTTTCATATTCCGTTCAGAGCCCATGTGACACCATTTTTAAACAAACATTCAATATTAAAAATGAAGCATAGAAGAAAGTTATATTTAGCTTGTCTTCTATTTGGTATACTTAAATAGGAGGAGCCTTCGTATCTCTTCCAGAAGCTTTCATGGTACTCTAGTCGCCGATCAGTCGATGCCCGTCAGTGCGTACCACGGCTCTCCACTCAAGCTCACAGGACGACTACTTTTCGTGGCAGTTTCAGGTATCAGGTTACAAAATGCTGGAACAACATTCCGCCACCTATTAGAGACTTGCAAAATGCTCACAGTTTTAAATTCAAACTTAAAAAAATATTGTATGCCCACCAAATTGGAGAAGAAATTCTCCTGCACGATACCAGTGTTTTTTAAGATCACATCTATGACTGTATACTCGCTTAGCCTCATTATTGTATTTTATGTTCACTCTTCATTGCAATATTTGTTATTATACTCTTAAATCTATATATTATACTTAAGTTATGTCATGTCATATCATATGTCCGTCATGTTTATAACTAATTTTGCCTCCGGTTCTATTGCTATGTTTATGTTTGTTATTTTCAATATTTAATATAATTAATTAGCATGGTGTTAGCCGTAAGGTGACGTCACCGACCGGCCCCACCGGAAGACCAGCGTTAGTTCTGATACTAACATTATGCTGAGTTGGGGCCGATTGGTGACGTAGGTTACCAATAAACATTTTTCATTTCATTTCATTTCATTTCATTTCTAGGTGTGATGAGGAGATTTTTGCTTTTTTAGTGACCGTGCACGGTAGGATGAGTAATTTTGGTCTATTAAGCCAAAATATGACCAACGCGGACACCGAGCACGGAAATTTTGTGGTTTATATCTGATTTTCACAACGGCCGATTTTAGCGGTAAAACAAACGGTTGCTTTCGCTCCAACGTTTTACGAATGAGTGCCGCATGACAGTTGGTTTGACAACTGCGTTTTGTTGCTTTGTATGTACCGCGATTGTGGAAGGAACATCGACTTTATTGTCCGACCCTTTCGTTATGCGATAACGGAACAGCTCTATAATGCCATTATTCGAAGTTTTATTGATTATGGATCCTTCCTTTTAAATCAATGTCATAAAATAGGAAAAGAAAAAGTTTGTAAAATTCAATCAAAGTGTCTGCGAATTATCCTGGGTGCCATGAAATCATCACCCATCAATGCTATGCAGGTTGAGTGCTGTGAACTTCCTCTTGACCTTCGCAGGCAATTTATACCGGATAGATTCTTTTTCAAATTAGTACAAAATTCTTCACATCCCTTACTCCCAAAATTAAATCGTCTTTTTGACCTGTATAATTTGCAATATTTAGACAAAATGCCATGCCTTCTTCGAAGCTTTATATCATTTACCAACCTCCCTGCACCTCTCATTCAACTTCCAAGCAATGCCATATACTCGTCGCCTTATGAAGCACTTGTCTTTGAGCCTAACATACATTTAGACTTTGGAATTGAAAAAAGTTGTACTAACTCTTGCTCTTTGTTTAATGAACATATCAGCTCTCAATTTTCTGGCTGGTATTATTTATTTACTGATGCTTCTAAGCTAACACCTAAAAGTGTAGTTAGTGCGGCAGTGTGGATTCCCTCTTCGAAAATTTGCTTACCCTTTAAATGTCCCTCATATGCTTCCGTATTTACAGGTGAGGCCCTGGCCCTTTTTAGGGTTCCGTAGCCGAATGGCAAAAAACGGAACCCTTATAGATTCGTCATGTCTATCTGTCTGTCTGTCTGTCTGTCTGTCCATCCGTATGTCACAGCCATTTTATTCCGAAACTGTTAGGACTACAGAATTAAAACTTGGTAGGTAGATGTATTCTGTAAACCGCTTTCCGATTATTATACAAAAATAGAAAATATAAAGGTTTAAGGGGGGGCATCCCATACATGGAAATGAAACAAAAAATTTTTTTTTTCTTCAAACCTAAAAGTGTGGGGTGTCTATGGATAGGTCTTTAAAAATGACATTGAGGTTCCTAGAATCATTTTTTCTCAAAGTCAATCATTTGAAAGATATGCGCGTCTAAAATGTGTGTCCCCTCCCGCTCTAACTTTTAAAGTGTGGGAGTGAAAAATCTTAAAAAATTATATGCTGTAGATCTCAATGAAAACTAACAACGAAAATTGGTTTTATCGAGATACGGTCAGCAGTTTTTGAGATATGGCGACCGCAAAGATAACTTCGTTTTTCATACAAACACTATGAAAAACAAAGTTAATTTTGTAGTTGCGAAAAATCATAGTTATGGAATACTTAACGGTGTTACGGAACCCTACGAGTACGAGTCTGACTTGCACTTGGCCAGTTTATTTTTTATTTCAGATAGGCAAGCGTTTGACCACTATCTCACCTGGTGTATAGTGACGATGTGATGGAGGGTGTAGCATGCTTGCCTACCTGTTCACTCTTGACTTGAAGAGACCCAAGTTATAGCTACTCGGAAACAAGGCAGCCGGCAACGTGTTCCATTCCTTTGCGGTTCGGTTTAAATCGACCCTTCTGGAAGCCATATTGTTTGTTAAGTCCCACAATCTTAATAATTCCCAAATTTTTACTGACTCCAAAAGTTGTCTGGAAAGCATTCTGTCCAACCCTTTTCGCTCCACTTCCCGGTTCCCATTATTTTTCCAAATTAAACACCAACTCTTTCTATGTAATAATCATGATTTAAATGTTGTTCTTGCTTGGATTCCTGGACACTCTGGAATTCCTGGTAATGAAACAGCTGATTCATGTGCTAAATCTGCTTCCCAAATTGGTTTTCTTGACCATTTTAAAATGTATGCACATGATTTATGTCTTCTTCTTAAAACCCATCTCCATAACTCATGGTCCAAATATTGGGAAGATTCTAAAATAATTAAAGACAAGCATTACGGTGACATCCAATCTGACATCCCAATAATCTTAAACTTCCCTGGTTCTTTAAGTTTCGCAAAGCAAATAAAACTGTGACTTCCACAATTTGCCGTCTTCGATTGGGTAATACACATGTACTCCTGTTCATTTAGCCAAACTAAGGATCAGGTATCACTCAAGGTGTGAATGTGGTCTGGAGGAAGGAAGCGTGAACCACATATTTTTTAACTGTCCTAGACTTAATTGCTCCTTGTACGATCTTCTTCCTCCTCGTATTCAATCCAACTACATTTAAATACCTGCTATCCCTAACCTTAAAATTTATTAAAATAAATAAGATTAGATTGTAAACTATATTAGTTGTTAATATTATAAAATAATGTGTATCATTTGTGTAAATAGTGTAGTTTATGTGTACTGTAGTTTGTATATTATATTAGTTGTGTTGTCTTTTGTTTTAGATTAAATCATCATGGTGTGTAAAATTCTGGTCGATTCTCAATCCTGAACACCGACCATATTCTAATTTTACCGACACTCTCCACATGCTTTATGAAACTAGCATGAATGGACCACATATCTGTGGGTGGAACGAACATTGGCAAAATTGTGACAACAAGCCACAGAAGCCATAAAGTAAGAAACTAACTAATATGAGTAGGATAAAACTATACAATCACTAGTATGAGAGAGCGAGATAAACAAAATTTTTTTATCCTTCTCTGCGTATGCGATTTTACAAACTGGTTCCAGCACTGGAACCAAGTTATAGTGCACCCATTGGCTCTCACCCGCTTTCATGTATGACCCGACCAAATTACGTTGTTCATTTTATCTATCAAGCTGGCATATGTATCATGTGTTCATCATTTTAGTCGGGTTATATCTCTATAGCTATTTCATTCGCATACGCTAATGTTCTCTCCGTATATATACTTTCTCTATGCTTCATAACTAAAAAGTATACAATGTGATTTTGTCAATATGTCGTTGAACAGTCATTGTCAAATGTCAATAATTCGCTGTCATCTCCGTTCGCTATTTGTCAATGTCAAGTATAAGACTAAGATGTCATTATCTGAAGTTTGAACTCGGAAAGAAATTCAGAACTGCGAACCACTATTTATATTCTCTTTGCTGCATAGAGTACTAATATATACTCTTTGCCATAGAGTAACTTTTATACTGGGAACTCTTTGCTGCGAACTGCGATTGGAAAGTGGAATATGGGAATCAAATCAATTCATTAAAATTTTAAAATACAACAAATCCCGATAAATTGTTTGCTGAGAAATCAACGTACAGTCAAAGAGAATATAACCACTACGTTAACGTACAGTTATAAAAAGCGTTTCTCCAATATTTGTGACTTTTAATTTCTTGAACAAAATGGTAAGACACATTTAAATGTCGAATAAAACATACAATTAAAAATAACTAAATTATTACATGTAATCCATGAAATCCTGTTGCTATAAAAAATGTAGAACCATAAATTCTGACTGTTTTGCTAAACAATCTATCGATTCGGCAACTCTAAAACCATTAATTATTATAGGCAATTTATTTATATTGTTTAGGTAAAAAATAACTACAAGCACCGACGATATCATTCTGTATTTATTTTATAATTCCACAAATTATAACACAGTTTTTATTGACATTTTATTAACAGCTGATCTTAAAAATGTAATAGAACTGATTGTTTCTATGTTTGGGGGTATACAAATATAACCTTTCCTAAACTCGAGTTTCGTATCCTTAACTTTAACTAGTTAACATTTGATGTAAAAAAAACTTTCTACTTGTTTTATTTACTTATTTATTCTAATCTACACATCCATGCTTGACCACTTGACGTCATGTGATGATGCGGTCTAAGATGAAAACATTTTGGAGATTTCTACCATCAAGGAGAAATTCAGTTGCCATGGCAGAACACAGGCCTTGAGAGTCAGACCATTCTAGGTAGTGTGATCACCATCCTCGGCCACATCACTGCCTACCTCCAGGCAAGATAGTCAACCATCACATATTAAAAAATCAATACCATGTCTTTGTTTAGTGTGGTTCGAGCCACAAACAAATTATGGTCTGTGCCATATAGATTGGCGCTAAAGTGCATCGACCCCTCGTCAGCTGCTAAGAAATAAACTGGCCAAGTGCAGGTTGGACTCGCACTCGTAGGGTTCCGTACCACACAACAGTATTTTATAAGATCGAGAGAAAAATACCACCATCATTTTGCGCCAGTAAAAATAATAATTAATAAACATTTTATTTCTTATAACGCCATCTAACGTCTAACAAAGGTGTTAGTGATTGACATTTCAATATAACGCCATCTATGGGACGTTTACCTAACTAAGCGTCCATAGATGGCGTGAAATGCCGAAAAAAAACATGTTTCTTGTATTGTCTCTCTATTATTTTTAACTTTATTCTGTTTTTAGTATTTGTTGTTATAGCGGCAACAGAAATACATCATCTGTGAAAATTTCAACTGTCTAACTATCACGGTTCATGAGATACAGCCTGGTGACAGACGGGCAGAGAGACGGACAGCGGAGTCTAGGTAATAGGGTCCCGTTTTACCCTTTGGGTACCCTAAAAATGAGAGTAACTTAAAATTTTGAAAATCAAAACCAAATATATCTATTTATCATTGATGTTTATTACAATTCTACATACTACTAAAACACATCTAATACTATAAGAATCTTTGTCCTGACATACTGACTGACTGACTGACTGACAGACAACGCACAGCCTAAACGGCTGGTCCTAGAGACTTGAAATTTGGAGGGTATATTTGTCTTAGTACGTAAGGGTGTACTAAGAAAGGATTTTCCAAAATTCACCCCTTTAAGGTATGAAATGGAAAGTTTGTATGGAGAAACAAGATTAGATAGGCTTTTCTATTTGTAACTTCACACAAGTGCTCCAGTAAATAAATACGTGTTTCAGGCTTTTTCGAAATTCAACCCCTGAGAGGGTGAAATGGGGTAACAAAGTCTGAAATCAATATTGTTTCAGATTGCGCTGAAATTTGGCAAGCAGATAGTTATTGCGACGTTAGTTCCCTCTGACAAAATTATTTTCCAAAATTCACCCCTTTAGGGGATGAAATGGGGGTTTAAAGTTTGTATTGAGAAACAAGATTAGATCTTTTCTATTCGAAACTTCACACAAGTGCTCCAGTAATTAAATAAGTAAATAAGTGTTTCAGGCTTTTTCGAAATTCAACCCCTGAGAGGGTGAAATGGGGAAACAAAGTGTGAAAATCAATATTGTTTCGGATTTCACTGAAATTTGTCATGTAGATAGATATTTTGACGTTGGTATCCGCTAAGAAAAAATTTTTCAAATTTTACTCTTTGAGGGGATCAAACGGGGTTTCAAAGTTTATAAATATTTACATGTTTCAGACAAACAATTTGAACACACCGCTAAGTAAAAAAAACCTAATTATAATCACAGTCATAAAAGGTTTGTCACCTCTGCTAGACCACTGAAAGGTCAACAGACTTTAGCGCCAATCTATATGGCACATATTATAGTAGGATACATTGAGGTCTAATACTAGGGATGCAGGAAGGTAACAATGACCATCCCAGGGTGTTATATATATTCTTATGCTGAATGGAAAATAAGATTGTTTAAAAAACTAAAAGAACCAACTTCTAATACAGCGCTATTAATTTTCAGTACCAAGTTTGAGGTGTTTATCTCCATATCTCTGAGGATACTTATCAGATCTCGATGAAATTACTATGGTACCATTATAGAAATATCTCCTTCCAACAAAAAATAATCATCAAAATCAGTATATAAAAGACGAAGTTATCTGCGAACAAACATAAAAAATAAAAAATATTATATACGGTTGAATTAAGAAACCTCCTTTTTTAAGTCGTTTAATAAGCTAATTGACTACTCTCTCACCTCATGTAAAACTCAAAGTATTTATTCAGCATAATATGGGCAAATTAAAAATCTGCACTTACACACGTCAAATAACATTAAATAGATCATATCAGTAATAGTTATTCTAAATACTACTAATAAAATAATTATGTGGTCCAAGATGTGGTTCAAGGGCCCGGTGGTGTAATCGGGAGAAAGGTTGATTTTGATGCTAGAGGTACCGAGTTCAAACCCCGCCATGCACTAATGGATTTTTCTATCAAAAAATGTATGTGCGATTTTCACAGCCCTCCGGTGAAGGAAAAACATCTTTAAGAAACCAACAACCCCCCACCAACATCTAATGTGTTCCGGCAGCTATCCTTGAGAGCCAGTTCCCATTCTAGGCCTAGCGTGCTTACCATCTCCCACCGCATCATCACTTACCAACAGGTGAGATAGTGGTCAAACGCTAGCCTAGCTATAAGATATAACAAAAAAACATTTGAGACATGCTTGCCTAGAAGATGCCTGTTATATGCATTTTCACATGATTGTAGGATGCCGGTGCCAACGCAGGGTGTTCCAGTGGAGATTGTGAGGGAGAAGAGCAAGAGGACCCCTCTTCATCTTCATTTGATGTGCTCGATGTCTGTGAAGATGTTGCCGACTTGAATTTACAAGATGGCAATGAGGAGGTATCTATCAGCCTTTTCTAGTGCTCAGTATTAGAGATGCTATTTTTTAAGCTCGATCCGATGTTATGGATCGTAATGGATCGTAACGTCAAAACCATTCAAACCATAAAAGGGTTGCTTGGTTCCACAAGGCATTAGGCAACATAAATTACATTAACCTGAAAAGACTAATGTCTAATTTAATCTTATTAAAATTAACTTTCAATAATTTAAGTACATACGAGTACATTTCGATATCTATGAAGAATAAAAACCACACAACGAAACAATGAATTATGTAATAATATTCGTAGCTATTGATAATAAACTTTGTGTTTATTATCAATAGCTGTGATCCGCGATCGGATCGCATGGTTTCGATCCGATCCGAAAATCGAAACCTGTTTCACAGGTTTCTGATAAAGACCTCTTTAAAGTATCAGTTATCAGACAGATGATGCCATATAAAAGTAGTCAATAGTCTGTCAGATAGTTCCTAATAGGGCTATATAGAACTGGTGAAATTGGCCCTCAGGGTCAGCTTACACCGAGACGTGACGCGACGCGGCGCGCACTTTTGAAGATAGTAATACAAAATATAAACTAGCATGAACGGACATGAAAACAATGATGATAAATACATCATATAAATTTCCAGAAGAGTACTGGTGATAGAGATTTGTCACAATTCCGTCAGCAGTGGCAGCGTGAGTTGGAGACGCCGGAGACTCAGGATGATTCAGAAAAGATGGTGGAAGATGAGGAATCCGCTTTCGAGGATGATAATGTAAGCTTCTGCAATATGAGCGGTTCGGGTGGTATACAAGTGAAACCAATGAATGCTGGAGTAAACACTGTTTATTTAATATAGATGTGATTACATAAAGTAGTAAAGTACTAAGCTATATATATTTATACACCTCACTTCATCAACAACCGATATTACTTAAAAATTAGCACAGGGATAGCTAAAATAGTAGAATAGGACATCATCATCATAATCAGTCCATTGCTGGACATCGGCCTCTCCCAAGAAGCACCAATGAGCTTTGACTCATATTTCCCAGTCCAGTCACTGCCCACCGCTTTGCGTTAGTAGTTGGTCCACCAGGTCACAGGGAATAGGACATAGGATACTTAAATGTGTAGGTAAAGCAGCGAGGCTGTTTGGATGAAGATTTGAATTATCTCTTATATAAAAATGAATGTTTGTCTGTATGACCTTATTAGAATCGTAAACTATGAATTTGATCATGTGATGATCTTTAGCAAAGTTGTTGTGCATGAGCCAAAGAAGGTTTCTGAGTTGGTACGACCAATTTTCGACAGATAGCGCCACTGTCATTTCAATGTAAATGGAGAGGGAGTGAATGTAGGCATATAGATAAAGCTTTTCCGGGCAGGACGACGTCTGCCGGGACAGTTAGTACATGATAAACACATAATTTGCGATATAACACAATGCTAATATAAATTGGGAAAATGAAGTTATAAGCCCGTGCCCTTACCGTCTGAGATATGCAGAACTTTTAATAATTTTTTTATACCTGACAGGCTTGTGTTCGACCACTATTTTGCCTGTTGCTAAGCGATGTGTGGATGCAGATGGTGAATACGCTAGCTCTGGAATGTTCTAACTCTCAGGGCTGTGCAATGCTGGGACATGGTAAGGTTAAGGTGGTTGATTTTCTCCTTGATAGTGGTAAGCTACTTTTTTAATAGCATATCAGGCGGAATATCGATGTAATTTATTTATTTATTGCCACACAAAACAGAATTCTCTTTGAACTAAACAAATATAAAAATTGTAACAATTATGAGCTGAAAGAATTCCTAGACTATGTGTACACAGCATGATAAAATTAACAAGCAGTTACATCACCTAGACGTAATACATTGATGAAATTAGGATTCACCAGTGAGGATACCAAATAAGATTGGTTGATTTGGCATCCCCTCTAACGAGACGATGGATTATATATCTTCTCTCTCTCTCTCTCTTCTACCTTTCTTGAATTAAAATGGTCCGACCACCTGTCATCCAAGTATCTTTAAGTATGTGTTATAAAATGTCTTCAGGATTAACATTTCTAGTTGACAGAAGCAAACAGCGGACGTTCCACCACCCAGGAGTATGGGTATGATGAGCTGGCCGCATTCCGTCAGCAGTGGCAGAGAGAGCTGGAGGCCACGCCCACTCCTCAGCGGGAAGAGGGAACTCAGGTGGAACCGGAGCCTGTTACTGAGGAGGAACGGGTACATCACCATTGTATTTCATCATCAGCCAATTTCCTGGCACTGTTGGACATAGGCCTCTCCTATGGCACGCCACTGAGCTCGATCTTCAGAAAATATTTACTTATCAATTATCCTACTACAAGGAAATCACCCCAATAATCAGAAGCGGTGCTAAAGAAGAAAAAAGTGTGGTGTGGTTTTATGAAACCACGAATGAAGTGAAACTTTTTGATTATGACAGCAGTTGACATAACACATTAGCATGTATACAAATATGGCTGCGGATGCGTCCGCTAATCACAGCTAGACCTAAAAGTCATACATCATATCCACCAATCAAGCTAAAGAACCAGGTGTGAAGCAACATGCGATAGATGGACGAAAAAATTTGAGGCGTTGCAACAAATGTTTAACTTTAATTATTTAATACATGAATACAGAATAGTCTAGTGGAATAGGATGTGAAAAGAAACATTTGCATGTTATTTTTATCCATTTGAGTCCTAGAACAAAATCCACATGATCTCTTGATTAATGGCTTCGGCAGTAGCTCGAAAAATGGTTTCGTTGAAATTTTTGTTTTTAAAATATGTATCTTAAAATCAATAAATATTTTTCCTGGTCTTAAAATAGCAAAAGAGGAGTGTCAGGATTACGATCCTGACATACCTCTTTTGCTAGTGTAGCATGTAGCATGTGGAAAGAAGTAGTCCCTGCCTAACCGCCCGTTAGGGTTAACGGAAAAAAGGCGTGATTTTATGTATGTAATATTTTCGCAGGCAAAGAGGTTCTTCCTAAAAGCCGCAGATGAAGAGCGCAGCGGGAAGTGGTACGAGGCAATACAGAACTATAAACGTGCGATGGCCATAGTGCCGGACATAGAGAGGAGGCTCTATGAGAGCACTAAGGGCATGGAGACGCCACAAGGTTAGTTATAGCGATTAGTAGTGGTAGGACTTCTGATAGTCCGCCTGGGGTGGTACCACCACTTTGCCAATTAATTTTCAGCCGTGAAATAGGAATGTTTTTCGGTTGAAATTGCAAGGTGTCCAGTGAAATTACAGGGCATGTGAGACTCAACATCTTTATGTCTCAAGGTAACAGGCGCAGTGCAGTGTCATGCAAAATTCTGGCATTTCTGAATTTTGCATGCCGCTGTATCTGTTATAGGTAGACGTCATCGCTTACCATCAGGCGAGCGTCGTGATTGTCCTGTTACATTTTACAATTAAAAAAAAAGTCGTACACTTGTACAAACACTTATCTTATATTACTCTGGATATATATGACTATGACCAAACCTTTTTAATGGCCTCTTCTCTTAATATATGTAACTGGCTGCAACCCCCGGCTCCGCCCGCGTTAAAAGTATCCTATGACCTAATCTACTATATTGGCTTATCTGTGCAAAATTTCAGTCAGATCGGTGGAGCCGTTAAGATCGTATAGAGGTCCCAAATAAACAAATATACAAACTGACTTTCGCATTTATAAAAATAGTGTTGATTACTTAATTTTCAACACATTTGCTCAAAACATGCATTTACGAAGCCTGTATACTTACATTGTTCGAAAGTTCTCTCTACTCACCATACAACGGAGCGTGCGGTAAAATAGGTACCCTCACATAAGTACCTACTAACCGCACGCCCGTTGTATGGCACCGTGCGTATCCTTTACGGTTTATTTTTAATTCCACCAAAGAATTTAAAATTGCGAGTATAAATAAGCTGAATTTTAGAACCTCCTTGGAAGCGCTTTTGCTTAATATGTTTGTCTTATTGTAATACTTGTAAACGATACGATAGATGTACTTCAAATTTTTACTACACGTGGCGCCATTTGCAAATTCGCGCCGTTTTCATATTAGAAACGTCAAATATTGTTTCGACTTTCCGAGTGATATTTAATGTTTGTTTTATTGTTGTGTTTTCTCGCAAATGTGTTGAAAAACGTTGTTGTTGACACACGTGCAAATAATGGTTTTAACAAACTCGTGACTATGGTAATACCTCGACTTAGTCTCGGGCTTACATTCGTCTACTCGTTTGTAAAAACCAACTTACCGCACTAGTATCATAAATAACTATTGTTTGAGATCAGAAGCAGAGATAATAGAAGAGCCCCGAGTGAACACAAACGAGGATGACGATGAGGAGGAGGTGGTGGAGGGAGAGGAGGTGGTGGCTCGTCTGCTGAGGATACAGGCGCGGAGGGGCATCGCCTGCACTCCTGAACTGCCGCTCAGGGTAAATAAACTATTAACAAAGTAACTATTTATTTATTTATATTTATTTTTGGGAAACTTACTGCTAAACAATAAGGTATTACACCCCTTTTTGAAAAGTTTCTCAATTAGATTCTAGTGCTAATAAACCACTAAAAAATGCACAACATTTTTATTCAGTCGTGAAGTGCCATAAAATGCATTTAAAATTTTGCATTTTCAAATTTCGCGTGTAATTTCACGATAGATAATTGGACGCAGTGGACGCTATATTGCTCTGTGGTCATGACGTCAGTTGGCTGTGTAAACAAATGCAGTGATATGATAGTTGACAGTTGACACTTCTAATTTTATATAGCCGTATGACGTAATAACATGGCGACTACTATGTACTACTAACACCCTTTGGAGCGGGTGGAGCACTTTAAATATTTAGGGCATATAGTCACGTCTGACCTAAGGGACAATGACGATATTGATCGCGAAAGAAGGGCCCTATCCAGAAGAGCAAACATGATTGCCCGCAGGTTTGCACGTTGTTCGGGGGAGGTGAAAGTGACGCTCTTTAGAGCGTACTGCACCTCCCTCTACACGTGTAGTCTGTGGGCCAATTACACACAGCGTGCCTATGGAGCCCTTCGCGTTCAATATAATAACGCTTTTAGGGCGGTGGTGGGGCTTCCCCGCTTCTGCAGCGCTTCAGGTATGTTCGCGGATGCACACACCAGCTGCTTCCACGCGAGTGTGCGCAGACGCAGTGCGTCCCTGGTGCGCAGGGTGTGGGGCAGCACCAACATCGTCCTAAGGATGATCGCAGATAGGTTGGACTGCGCATATATTCGTCACTGCTGCAATAGACATGTTCCTAGTAGTGTCAGATGTATGTTGTAGTAGTGTCAGTATATTAGGAGTACGAGAATTTTATTTTATTTTATTTTTGATATGACATAAATATTGTAATCATTCATCTAATCTTCTTTTAATTATTGTATGACAATTGTAATTTAATTTTATAATTTAATCTCTTTAGTCTATGATTGTGACATTTTTATTAGTTTTACGATCTTATTTTAATGTGTTTTGTACCTACCATTGTAATTCGTCCAATATGGGCATGAGCCTGAAATAAATACATTTTAATTTTAATTTAATTTATGTAATGGTGTGACGAAACCGATTGAAAAAGCTAAAACCTTTGCATTGAATTTTAAAATTTAGTTTGCTATTTTATGAACTAAATATAACGTTTTCCGACTGCCAATATCTCACCTGATGTTAAAAAAAACTAGATCCAAAAAGGCTTGGACACGCGCATAGTGGTGGACTTTACTCAAGTATTGTTAATAATGTATCGGGTTGAATGTCCCTATGGGCTATGTGTTCAGAGCACTGTGACAGTGTGACACCTTATAGTATCGTTTATAAATACGTGTATGTATATATTGTTCAGGGTACCCACATCTCCTGCCTGCCATACGAGGTGATACAAGTGATACTGCGGTGGGTGATCAGCTCGGAGCTGGACGCTGTGTCCTTGGAGCGAGCGGGACTAGCGTGCCGCGCTCTGCACATTGCCGCACGGGACCCAGAGCTGTGGCGCGCGCTGTGTGTGCGGTGAGCGATGTACTACATTTATACATAGCGTCCTTGGAGCGAGCGGGACTAGCGTGCCGCGAACTAGAACAATTTAGAACAAGTTTAGTTTTAATTCCTACCACTAGAACAATCTAGAACAACTTTAGTTTTAACTCATACCACTAGAACAATCTAGAAACAAGTTTAGTTTTTGTAAATTGTTAACCACAATCCAAAATTTCATCGTACCGACGGGATTTGAACCCGCAACCTCCGGAATAACATGTTCCGGTGCTTTGCCAATTAAGCCACGGTGCGAAGTATCGTTACGACGAAATTAGTGGATTGCATTTGTTAACCCAATTATGCATTGGTGGCGCCATCTATGACTACTTATTACGTAAGTTAATCATTCGGAAGAAATCATTACAATGTTGAAATCTGACGAGAGATGTTGCACTGCGTAAATCAAATATTATGTTTCTTTTTAGTTTTAACTCCTACAACTAGAACAATCTACAACAACTTTAGTTATAACTCCTACCACTAGAACAATCTAAAAACAAAACACTAGAACGTAATGACTTAATGAGACATTGTATCCCTCCAGAACGTGGGGCATAGAATGCGGCACCCCCCGGCACCACAGCGCCCCCTCGTGGCGCCACATGTACATCTCGCGGCCGCGGCTGATGCTGCACGGGTGCTACATCAGTAAGACCACCTACCTGCGCACCGGGGAGACCACCTTCCAAGACCACCTCTACCGCCCCTGGTATCTGATAGACTACTATCGGTATCTCAGGTGGGTTTGATTTTATTTTGGTTCGATCTATTTTACAGTCCGAAAATGTGTAAAAAAACCTTTTTCTTTTAGGCTAGCGTTTTACCACTATCTCACCTATTGGTAAGTGACGGTGTGGTCAAGGATGGTAAGCACGCTAGGCTTAGAATGGGAACTGGCTCGCAAGGATAGCTGCCGGAACACATTAGATGTTTGGCGACTGAATTTCCAACATCAGGGCTAGCTGGCTAGGCGGAAGAATACCTAGTAGTATTTACACTACTAATATTTGTAACATTCGACGGCCTTTGGTTTAATAAATAATAATATTATATTATTTAAAAGACATTAGTTAGTTAGTCATTTTCAGTAGCAAGTTTGAGGTTCGATGAATTTACAATGGGACCAAGTCGTCGTTGTTAAAACAAAACAAGTTAAATAAAAGCTTTAAAAAAATTTAAAGAAGAAAATGGTCCACATCTGACAGATAAATCGGTGAATATAAATAAAAACCAAACTGATAACCTCCTGCTTTTTTAAAATTGGTATAAAATAATATAAATATTTATAAATAAAAAATAATAATCAAAAATTCACTTTGACGCTTTTGACTACGACATCTCAAAAGATTCGCATCATAAGCCACCTAGCTAGTGTAGTCGGAACTATTTCGACTCTGTGAAAATACTACGTAAGAAAACACAAATGTATGTGTGTGTGTGTACACACATATGCGTGTGAGTTAATAATATCTAGATTGATAAGTACCTATGTATCATAAAAGAAAGAACGAGAAACTGGTAACCTGCGTCGAATTGTGGCCCACAGTCGTGAGATGGCGAGTCTGTAGGTGTTGTATCGATTGCATTTCGGAGAATGTGCACAAGAACTGCACAATCTTATCCCATTGTCTCCATTATTCAATAGGACATCAAAACGGCATCAATTTAAGGGTAATACCAAAAATCCGCACAAAACGTTTTGCTTCCTCGTTTATCATCAGAACAATAATAATAATAAATGCAATTATCTGCCATCGACTGTCTCTACTGTCCTCTAAAATATAACCTGGGAACGTTCTAATCGAGAGTGAATTGGTACTTACTGAGCCGTGCTATATCTTTGGCTACGTCGGCACTTATAATCGGTTGAGATTGTAGCGAAACGTCTGCTTAGCCATGAATTATAAAATAAACCTACTTATAACATCTGTTGGTTATGGGATGGGATAGGATGGCTGGGATGTAGGGGAGGAAAAATACCACCTCAGTGCCCCCAGCCAACCTCAGCTGCTCGTGGTGCATCCTGCTGACCAACAATCGAGGCTCTGGCGACTGACAAATGGCGGTATAACCATTTCAAAATTATGGCGTAGCTAAATACTACAGGCCGGTGACGGGCAGCAGCGTCACCGGTGCGAGAAGCTACGTCCTGCGATCGCCAACACGCCTGCCCAGCGTTGCGATTAGGGCATATTCCTCCCAAAGACAGAAAGTCACACACAAAGCCAAGGCTCTAAGGCAGTGACTCAGTGGCGCATCTTGGGAGAAGCCTACGTCCAGCAGTGGATTGACACCCGCTGATGATGATGATGATGAGCAAGCGTGACAAATCTTCGGCTACGTCGTCACTTAACATCGGTTGAGATTGTAGCGAAACGTCTACTTAGTTATGAATTATAAAATAAACCTACTTATAACATCGGCATCGAGGTGTGCTTTCTCACCAGTTCATGGACGTAATATAAAAGGATGGTGCACTGCAGATGTTTTGACAAATTCAATTTAATCCGTATACTTTAACAATAAGGTTGTAATTGCTTTGTAGAACAAAACTGCCCAATTGAGAGACACCCGGGTGGGAGTGTGTCCTTGTCTAACAACCTGCTAGTGCTATATATTTTCTATACTATATGTATGGTATATATATAAGTTGTACATACAAAAGAAAGGGACAAACTCCGTTCAAGGTCGGTCTCATGGGGGCCGGTGTACGCGATCAAGTTTAATATGTAGCAGGTCTGCACCAGTTATATGGTATGGTACGTATCAGCACTAGTTATATAAACCCCCTGTGTATGGTGTCAGGTTCTTCCCCGAGGGTGTGGTGCTGATGCTGACGACGGCGGACGAGCCGGCGCAGTGCGTGCCGCAGCTCCGGTACAAACACGCGAAGGCGGTAGGCGTCATGGCGGGACATTACCGACTTATTGGTGATAAGGTACCAACTAACACTTGGAAACAAAGCTCACTAACCAGGTCTCTGTTCAACGGACTTCCAATAAGATCGTTTGAAAAACTAAAAGAACCGACTCAAATGCCGCGCGTAATTAATTTTCAGTACCAAGTTTGAGGTGTTTATCTCCATATCTCTGGAGATAATTATCAGATCTCTATGAAATTACTATAATACCACCCTTGGGATTTCTCCTTTCCAACAAAAAAAGAACTATCAAAATCTGTTCATAAACTACGAAGTTATCCGCGAACAAACATAAAAAAATATATACGGTGGAATTGAGAAATTGAAACTTCTTTATAACTGGGATAAAATTTGGCGGAAAGCAGCGGTCCGGCAGCGGAAGTGACGTCAGCGTCACGTTAACTTGTATTTTTATAAACGACCTCTATTGCAGTATAGCGTAAATACGAAGACTTATTCGCTAAAGTTCAACAGATGGAGTTGTCAGTACATAAAAATAATTAGTGATGTTGAGAAACTTCTAACGCGTAGCTTTCAACGCACCCTCTTTTTTTAACCGACTTCAAAAAAAGGAGGAGGTTTCTCAATTCGACCGTATATATTTTTTTATGTTTGTTCGCGGATAACTTCGTCGTTTATGAACCGATTTTGATTATATTTTTTTCGTTGGAAAGGAGATATCCCAAGTGTGGTACCATGGTAATTTTATCGAGGTCTGATAAGTATCTCCAGAGATATGGAGATAAACACCTCAAAATTGGTACTGAAAATGAACATTGAAGTCGGTTCTTTTTTAGTTTTTAAATGATATTATTAAACGATCTTATTTGTATATATGTTACAAGATCACTCCGTCAATTGTAAACCGATTTAAATGGTACATTTTTCAGTTGGTAGGTTACATTTCCAAGGTGTTCCCATATTAATTTCATCGATATCTGATAAATATCTCTAGACATATGGAGATAAACACCAATTGACTAGCGTGGCATTTGTAGTCGATTTTTTTTTCGTTTTGTCATCATCATCATCAGCCGGTGTCAGTCCACTGCTGGACGTAAGCCTCTCCTAAGATGCGCCACTGAGCCCGGTCTTTGGCTCTTCTTTTCCAGTTACTGAAATGAAATGAAATGAAATGCATTTATTCAGCTACACACTACAAAACGTAGGTATTTAAATAAAAACAAAAACTTAAACCTAGTAGTATATAAAACAAAAAATCATAAATAATAAAACTTAAGCTATTTGTGTGTGTGTGCTGAACAGGACCACCTCAGCACATATGTTCAGGTTTTAACCGGAACGCTGATTGTCAGATGGACCTAAGCGGATTGGACACGAAGTAAATTACAAAAATAAATAATATTACAGAAACATACATTAAACATACTGCCCACCGCTTTGCGTATGTCGTCGCTCCACCCAGTCGTTTCGTTTTGTAAACGATCTTATATTATTTATATATCTTATAGGCTATCGTTTGACCACTTACTCGCCTGGTGGTAAAAGCGACGATGTGGTCGAAGATGGTGAACACGCTAGGCCTAGAATACTTTTGACTCTCAACGGCTGTGTGCTGCCGGCCAACGTAAGGTTATTGGCTCAGATTTTCTCCTTGATCAGTTTTCTGCATTTATCTGCTGGAAGTTTACTCTCTGGTGTGTCCATATTTCATAGCTAGGGAGTCCCAGTGTGTGTAATATGTATGTCTAGTCTAATAAGTTTAATATGGATCTATATATATTTAATTTTAAAGTAATAACATTTTACTATAAACATAATAGTGCACAGAGATTTTTGACAAGTTCAATTTATTCTGTATGCTCAGAACATAAGGTTGTAATTGCTATGATACATCAAAACGGCCCGAGCGAGAGGATAGTCAAAGGGAGTGTGTCCTTGTCTAACAACCTGCCAGAGCTATATATGTTCTATATTATTATTTGTATAGTATATATCTTTAGTGGTCCCACAAAAGAAAGGGATAAAGTCCATGCAAGTATCGGTCTCTTTTGAGCCGGTTTTGCGCCTAGTGCACAGTCCAGTATATTTATAGTAAAACGTCATTGATTTAAAGAGTATTTATGTATGTTTTCAGGTTGTGATAGTGATTAAGAAGAATAACGCAGATAAGAAACAGAACCAGGCGTCGACGAGGTTCCGCGCGCGACGCAAGGAGGTCGAACAGGATCAGACACAGACCTTCCACATGGTACACATAAACATATATTTATTTGCCGTAACCTTGTCGTCATTACCACTGCACTATTGACGTGAACCTACTCCAGACACAAGCAATTTAGCTTAGTTGGAGGAGTTGACAAGAATAGTAGTAATGTGCAACCCACATTGCGAGTAATCGTTTATATATATATGTATATGTATATACGAGGGTCGTTCAATAAATACTTAGCCTACAAAAGAAAAACGAAAATTTTCGAAAAGTGCCGCTTTATTTTTCTACATAATCTCCTTTTAACTCAATACACTTGGCCCAGCGATGCTCCAACTTTTTTAACCCGTCTAAAAAATACGTTTTCCTGAAGTCTGCAAAATAGGCCTCCGTGGCGGCGATGACCTCCTCATTCGACCCAAATCTTTTTCCGGCGAGTGACTTTTTCAGGTTTGGAAACAAAAAGAAGTCACAGGGGGCCAAGTCTGGAGAGTAAGGTGGATGGGGCAGCAATTCGTAGCGCAATTCGAATAATTTGGCCATGGCGACGGCAGAGGTGTGAGCCGGCGCGTTGTCGTGGTTGTTGTCCAGTGTGAGCAAACGCGGCACCCATCGCGCTGACAACTTTCTCATGCCCAGTTCTTCGTTGAGAATATGATGCACCGTTCCTTCTGCAATGCCCACAGTGTCAGCTATCTCGCGAACTTTCAATCGGCGGTCTGCCAACACGAGATCGTGGATTTTTTTTATGTTTTCCTCCGTAGTAGCCGTTTTCGGGGCACCTGGGTGTGGCTCATCAAAAACCGACTTGCGGCCACGAGCAAACTCGTTAAACCAATTCTTGACGGTTGCCATCGAAGGAGAAGAGTCACTGTACACAGCATCCAAGCGATTTTTAATTTCACTGCGCGTTTTGCCTTCCAAAAATAAAAATCGAATCACCGAACGATACTGCTCTTTTTCCATTTTTGTTAAACTGACCGACACGTTCGCTTTCAAAGGCTATTAAAACAAAACTAATAGAGGTCATTGTTTAAAACTTTGACAATAGGCTTCGAAAACATTGCACTGTACTATGGTAAATTTTTTTTGTAATCGCAGTGCCATTGGGCGATGAGTCTACGTACTTGTTGAATGACCCTCGTATGTTAATAAAAAAAAATCGGCCAAGTGCGAGTTGGACTCGTGCATCGAGGTTTCCGTAACAACTTGTCAAATTACGTTAAAGTACAAACTTACTTTGCAGTTCGATCCCTAGACCCTGTTCATGCACCAATCGCAAATTATAAGTTTGTATAATGTAAATAGGAAAAAAAACAAGCAGATTTTGTAAACTTGCTTGTTTTTTGTTGTTAAATTGCATATGTACTGTTTTCAGATTTATTTCTATGTAGTGCTGCAAGACCTTGTTTCTTGCTAATTATCACGATTCTAGGTCAACGGAGAGCAAGTACTCTAGTTTTGATTCCCTTGTAAAATTGCAAAATATGCGCAAATATGCGACATAAACGGTCATATGTTTTGATAGCGTTGACTTACAAGTTACATTTATTCACAGCAGAAAAATACCGTAAACCCGTAGTTATTATTTGTGATTGGTTCCTTAACCATGTCTAGTTTGAGGGTCCGGTGGCGTAATCGGGAGAACGGTCGGCTTTGATGCCGTGGTACCGAGTTCAAACCGCCGTGCACCAATGGATATTTCTATCGAAAAATTTATGTGCGCTTCTCACAGTGGCCCTTCGGTGAAGGAAAACATCGTTAAGAAACCAACAACCTCTGCATGGTGGTAGGACACTATCTAGTGTCCGCCTGGCCAGCTACCACCCTCAAGTAAGAAAATCTGTCGCCAAACATCTAATGTGTTCCGGTAGCTATCCTTGAGAGCCAGTTCCCATTCTAGGCCTAGCGTGCTTACCATCTTCGACTGCATCATTACTTACCAACAGGTGAGATAGTGGTCAAACGATACCTATAACTTATAAGATATAATAATAACAAAAAGTCATCGGACTTGGGATTGAACTGCAAAGTTGTAACGCTGGCTACTCTCTACCTACCTACTTAGTCGCAAGGTAAATAAAAAAGCAGTCAGGTTAACAAGGGTATATTAAATTTAGAATAAAAGTACGTAGATGGAAGAAATGGGTCGTGGGAATCGTTCGTGTAACCGTTCTATCGTTTCACTCTGACGACAACCACTACTGGCCTTGGAATCCGCGGTCCGCGCTGGTGGTTGATGTAGTCTTCCAGGACGTCAGGCAGGGCAGCAAGTTGTGTGCTGACTCGACGGTTAGTACGTCGGTAGGGCAGCGGCGCGTAAGACGCGCAGTATCAGGTCTTGCCTGGTGGGTGGACCCTGGAACCCCGTTCAGGAAGCGGTATTAGCCCAGTGCATAGAAGCCTAGTTTGACTGCCATCAACCGGTACGCGATGAGAAGGCGAAGCAGTGATTGCTGAGCGATGAATAAGTGATCAAAGATGAGGCAGTCAAACTATGTACAAAATGGGGTAATAAAAAAACAGTACCCTCCTTTTCATAAAGTCGGGTAAGGTTTTTCTAGAAATCGGTGACAGATTTACGATTATTTACAAGAATAAAAAAATGGTAGGTGAGTACCACCTCTTATGGAGTAGGTAAGTGGCAATTTGGACAATATTGAAAAGGAAATTACTAATAGTCGTAGTTATAATGAAAATAGTTAGCAAAGATAAATAATGTTTACAATATGATTTATAAAATCCACCAATGATTTCAATGTATGTATTTACAAAGGAATCAAGACTATATCGCTGCGCTTGTTAAGTTAAGCTGCGTCATGCTATTAACTAAAGTGAACTTACACAGTTGGACTCACAAAATAATAACTACTACGATGTAGGCATATTCAAAATATATTAATTAAAACGAGGGAAAGCTAAATTGACATAAAATATAGGGATGAAGTTACAGTTATAAGGTGACCGTTGAGCTATGACGCGTCAATTTTGAATATGCTTGCATCGCCACACAATAAAAATAACTACTTATGTAAAAGAGAATACTCACCCGATTTGGGGAACAAGGCACTAAGCACGATAATATAATAATTGTAAAATTAGATGCCACTTGAGAGCTTTATGAGTAAGTTGTAGTAGAGGTAAACACGCGGGCGTGCACTAGACGGTTCGCCGTGGTATGAGAGCCAACGGCTGCCGGCCGTCCCGAGAGCCTCGGGTGGTTAGCCCCGCGCGCCTCTGTCGTTCCCCTCAACTGGTTTGACCGCGCTCGGCGCTTGTAATCGCGGCAGACGTTACAAAGTTAAGTTTGTCGTGTAACTTAGTTTGACAAGTTAGTACGGAAGCCAGAGACTGAAAAAGAAGAGCCGAAGATCAGGCTCAGTGGCGCGTCTTGAGAGAGACCTACGTCCAGCAGTGAACTGACACCGGCTGATGATGATGATGATGTTGCCAAACGTTTTCTTTTTATATCTTACAGGCTAGCGTTTGACCAATATCTCACCTGTTGGTAAGTGATTATGCGGTCGAACATGGTAAACACGCCAGGCCTAGAATAGGAACTGGCTCTCAAGGATAGCTGCCGGAACACATGTTGATAGATGTTTGGTGACAGATTTTCTAACTTGAGGGTGGTAGCTGGCCAGACGGACACTGGATAGTGGTAACCATGCGGGATTTGTTGGTTTCCTAACGATGGTTTTCCTTCACCGGAGGGCCACCTCTGTGAGAAGCGCACATAATTTTTCGATAGAAAAATCCATTGGCGCACGGCGCGGTTTGAACTCGGTGCGGGTCCTCAAAACGTTTATATGATGGTGTAACTCAGTCGTTATGGCCAGGAGTTGGAGCTGAGGTCGGCGCGCGGGCGGCGCAACGCGGTGCTGTCCTGGCTGCGGTACCGCGTGTGCTCGCGCCGCGACCAGTGGACGCAGTTCGAGCTGACGGCGCGCAGCTTCCCGCCCTTCGGCTTCAGCCGAGTGAGGAGTTACACGCAGGACTCCCTCGCACCGCTCTAATGTACCTGTAACTATCTACTTTACTAAATTTAACTTATTTGGATATCGTCTGTTGATAATATTTCTATAACCTTAAAGGGATTCGAAGACGGTCAAGCGGCAAGCACGTTTTGTTTAAATTGAGCCAAGTAGGTTGATGTTACCGTCAAACAGATTCTCCCACTTCATACCCGACCGTTGTAAAGGTAGGTACGTCATCCACCATGATTACTGACGCGACTGAGCTATGCTTGATCAGCCCGTTACGAACACTGTCAAAACGTGGCATCAAGCAGAAATATGAAATCACATCAAGCACGCGGCAAGCCCATTCTAGGCCAGCGTGCTACCATCCTCGACCGCATCATCACTTACCAACTGGTGAGATAGTGGTCAAACGCTAGCCTAAATGATAAAAAAAGCCTGTAAATACATCAAGCATCAAGCAAACATTGTAAACGGTCAAAATGCTTGTCTCAAGCTTAAAATGAACTTTCTTACCGCTTCGTGCTTGACCGTCTCCGAACCCTTTAAGGCTCTAAACTAACAGCTTGATTTCTTCATCGTTTTGGAGTCTTTAAATCAGGCGCTACAAAAATATTCACACGTACAAACGTTGTTTTCCAGACTGATGCAGCCACTGCAACAAGGAATATAGCCGCGTTAGACGCTTGCACGCTTCGACCATGCCACTATTAAAGAACTTAATGTAGGTACACTATATTATTAACATGTACCTTGGACATGTTATCGACCGGATCTGTTGTAGATTGAAATAGTACACGAAAGAGAACATGTGATATTCTTAGCTCAAGAACTATTTTTTTAACTGTTGTTGATACAAATCGTTTCATTATAACTTTAAGTTCCTTTAAAATATATAATAATGAACTTTAGGTAAATATAGTTAATAACTGCATGATAATTTCAGCTTTTACTTGTTTAGAATTATGGTTGTACCTATTGCAAACTCTCGCCGCTATAGTCTATAGTGTCTATAGTGCGGTCATTGCAGCTTTGCTGCGTTTCTTTAAGCTAGGAATGACTAACGACCTTGAGAAGCACGTTCTGATAGACCGTTTATTTACTCGATATCAGTTGAACCGAAGATTTTTTACGTTTGAGTCGCAAAATGACAAAAGCGCAAAATGGCAAACGGCCACAAATTGTCCAAAGAGCAAAATTTGCAAAGAGCATTACGTCCAAGGCGCACAATGACCAAAGCTCCAAAACAATCAAAAAGCAAAATGTTCATAGCGTAAAACGTCCAAAATTCATTTCATGTGATGTCATGTCATGAAACGTCATGAAATGTCACAAAATGTCATGAAATGCACGAAACTCCTGGGAAACATGCCCTGGCGCTCTAACCTGATATTTAAAACTGTTAATATTCAAGTGACGGTGATTGAATATAAATATAATATGAAATATGAAATTTTACGACATTTCATGACATTACATGAAATGAATTTTGGACGTTTTGCGCTATGGAAATTGTGCTCTTTTGGTCTTTTTGAGCTTTGGTCATTTTAATAAATGTAATGCTCATTGAACATTTTGCTCTTTGGACAATTTGTGACCGTTTGTCATTTTGCGACTAAACCTTTTTTTTACCAAGGATGGGCGAGGTAGTAGGCGGAAATAATTCACGAATAATATCACTTGATTTGGTCTTAATTAGGCAGAGAAGTTTCTTCTTCGCTCACCATTTAGCCACAGATTATATAATAGTTACTACGTAACAGATACTTCACTCCCCGACAAAAACACAATACCAACGTTTATTTCAGAAAATACAAGCAAAAATGTGTCTAAGGCGCTCGACCTAGCGTTGTTATTACTTCGTTCAGCGCGCGATGTACCGGCGCGCCCCGATACAGTAAAGGGTTGACTCAATAAACTAAAAAAAAGTTTATGAATTATTTTTATTTACCTCACAAAATTACATCAAAGTTCCTAACTAAGAGTCGAATTTCATGTCGGAAAAGTGAATTTTACTATCTAAATCTATCTAATCTCTATCTCTATCTAATCTAGCAAAAAATTACACTATTATTTTTCGCCAGCAAAAAATAATAATTAATAAACATTTTTTTCTTATAACGCCATCTAACGTCTAACAAAGGTGTTAGGGATCGACATTTCAATATAACACCATCTTTGGGACGTTTACCTAACTAAGCGTTCATAAATGGCGTGAAATGCCGAAAAAAACACGTTTCTTGTATGGGGACCCTCTATAATTTTTAACTTTATTCTGTTTTTAGTATTTGTTGTTATAGCGGCAATAGATATACATCATCTGTGAAAATTTCAACTGTCTATCACGGTTCATGAGATACAACCTGGTGACAGACGGACAGACAGACAGACAGACAGACAGACGGACAGCGGAGTCTTAGTAATAGGGTCCCGTTTTACTCTTTGGGTACGGAACCCTAAAAATGAAACATATTGTGCTTGTTTTTTGTCAAACCCGCAAAATGACTATGAAAAACTTAAACCGTTTCTAAGATAGAATACGAATGCGCAGTTATCCCGTCATTTGAATAATAATATACGTTGCGCGCGCGTGAGCAGTGACAACCGACTGGCAGTTAGTACCGGCGCAGGTGACGAAAGTTTAGGTATAAATCGCAGTAGCTATGGGCGAGTGAGGGAGGCCTGATTTAGCTTCCTCGCACATCTCTTCGGTTATTAACATTTTTTCTTGCACAAGCCTTGAATTCTTAGAAGACGATACAAAAGTGTCACATCGTTGTCTTACCCAAGTGATTCCAACCCAGTGAAGTCTTGTTTCTCCTTGATCATCCGACAGATAAGCTACTCCTTAATTACACTGATATTAAGGACACCAAGACGATTTCAAGTAATACATTTATTAATGCATTATTCTGCACTTGAATATACTTTATTGCTGATTTTTTGCGGATTGCTTTAATTGGAAGTTAAGTGTATAATTGTCAATTATGTATAAAATCCCGATCGCGCTGGTGTTTTATTATCAAGTGTCACCTAGTTTCTTCTATCGCCATTTACACTATATTGTTCCTACCACACATATATATACACAAGATAACGCAAATGCGTGAACTTCCCGTGTCCGAACCCCGACCAAGCGTCAAGGTTGGCCGCCTCTACTTAAAGCCCGCGCGTGTCTGTTTTTACAGCCGGACGGCCGCGAAAACTATAAAAAGGCTCTTTGCGTGGTAATTAACTGCAATAGCCCAAAAATTTCGAGCACCCAAAGGACAATACATATTTCCTATAACTTTTTCCGTCACTACATTTCGGCTGTGCCGTCACAGAATGTATTGAAAAGTTGACACGCTTAGTTATACAAATCGTAATACTTGCGTTATCTATTGTACATATATATCTGTGGCTCCTACCGCAGATTAAAAGAACACATTAGAAAATATGTATATTTTTGTTCTATATTTTCGCATAATTCGACTCCTATATGATGAAAGTACAAAAATAATTCGACTGTTGTGATGAAACGAAAGAATATATTTTGGTACACGTTTACACAATGTTTTTTTATTACATCAATTTTATCGTAGGGTTGTCAGATATGCTGAGGTTAGTTAAACGTCGTCGGTATTGGGATTGCAAAAATGAGAACAAACTAAACGATTTTAGTTAGTGTTTCATTATGTTATTTCTCGTACGACAGATGTAAGTTTCATTCGTCGCAGAAATTAAAAAATGTAGGCTTTTAAGTTAAGTATATAGTTTTAGTAGTCTCTTGGGTTATTTCACAAATCCCCATTGACATTCCCCATCACTGGGGATTTGTGAACTGCCAATATTAGAGTATTCCCCATTTAGAGCTCTGAGATTTGTGGAAAAAAGTGCACAAATCCCCATTGTGGTCTCATAGAGCTTTTAATGGGGAATACTCTAATATTGGCAGCATTTCGATGCATCTTTTTTGTTTAATTTAAAGTTAACAACTAAAAGTACTTTCTATACATTTGGCAGCCATAAAGATGTCGCGGTCGTCGCGTAGTTTTTACCACAAGAAGTCATAAGTTTCATATAAAGGGCATTTTTGGGCCCAGTTGGTTTTATTGTATATAATTTTACTTGTTGATTTTTTTATGTTAGAATAAATTGTTGCCTCATTGTGATTTAATTATTGTTTCAGTCTCAAAGACTGCATTTGTAGGTGGAAATATCTTCCTATATGTACATACTTGTTATATTTCCCTTTACTTACACTGTTTTTATTTATTGACGTAACAAAACAATACCACAAAGAAAATACTACCGTTACATGATGTTAGTAAATAACCAATTAATGTAAAATGAAGAATTTCTCTAAATATAAATCAGTGGACTTTGAATAAGAATTAATGTTATTTATAAGCACTGCTTTGTGAAACTAGTCCTAAGATTTGAAGTTAAATAAATTGCTAATTAAATCGATTAAACGACTTTTATTGTAGACTATACTCAAAATTAATTAACAGAGCTCGTACGTGAGGTTTACTCCTCAGCGTTATTATATAAATAGTATCGCTCTTTGCGGGATTGTATACCACCATTACCGTCACATGAAACATGAGTCACATGTCGTTGTAAACCGTAAATAGTTTCAATAACTAGGTTTTGGTACAATACCGATAACATGGTATTGTGTGTCATAATAACTGTTTATCGGGCGAAACCAGTTTTCGCGAACTACAAGCGTTGCAGGCGATGTAAGAACCGATTGGGTATTGTAGTAACTATTTATTTGCAATACCTAACCTATACAGGCGCTAGGCGTTGCGAGTGACGATCGAAATTAATGAAGTTATTGTTTTTGCTGGCGCCCGATTCAATCAACACTATATAGTAACCAGTTTGTGTCAGATTACAATTCTTCTGCATTATTTAGATGATACTAATATTATATATGTGAAAAATTTGTATTTTTTTTCATCATATAAAAACAATTAGATACATGTTCACTCGCGATTTGAATACCCCGGTTTATAGCTTTCGAAACATTTCCGCATTTTATATGGATTTTCTGCCTGACTTACTATCAAAGAGTATTTTACCACCATCACGGAAAAAATCTGCCGCCGTACGGTATTCCGATAACAGATTTTGTCAAATTTCAAATACCAATCGCAATGCCGCAATAACCAGTTATGGAGAATACCATGTTTCGGAAACCCGTATTGGTATGTATACCTACATCGCGTTTCGTTATTGCAATGTGGCGTACCGACCCACCGCACTCACATGCTTTCTTTGCCCCAATATTTACTTATCTAGACCATAGACAAACAGGATTTATTTTTATTCTTCAAATTACAGAATTGATATTGGACAGGCCTAAACTGATGCTACGACCAAGGAGATTACACTCAATAGAGATTGCACGTAGAAACACTCTTGAAGACTAAATAGGTGGTAAAGGTATGACTACTGTTGGTAGGACGGCCGCGTCTTCCACCCCTACGTAGGGAGTACCTACAGTTTTAATAGATAAGACAAATTATATCTAATTTCTGGATAGGCGACATTCTATAAATAAAACAAAAAATATAATATAACAATATTTTAATAAACAGTATAAAATTAACAAAGCACATAATTTAAAACACGTAGGTATATTTTATAAAGCTAAATGAACAGGAATGTAAATGGTTTGTTGAAAATATTGCACCACGGTGATAGAGCACCACTAGATATGTCAGCATTATTATAAATATATTTTTATTACATTTAATACATATTAAAAAAAGCTCATAATATAATGAACATTCCTCAAAGGAATTGTACACGATCGAGATTTACCACTAACTATGATGGCTCGAGGTAAAATTGCCGTAGTCAAAGTAACATTTTTTTCGATACGACATCGAACATTTTCATGAGACTGTCGTGACATTTTGTAAAACAAAATGTAAATGGCTAGATATCGACTAGCCAAATTGCCAATTAATGCCAAGCATTGCTTATCAATTTCGATTTAAAAACAATATTAGTATATCTTAGTAGAGGCAAAGATCGGTTTAAAAAACTATTTATTTGGGTAATTTTCTCTCTGGTCAATGATACATTTATCAACCGAGTAGAACAAAATATAACTATAATTCGTATGAACAAAAAAAGATTATCTTAGTTGGCAGTAGATGATACTGCAGAAAGTTTTGCACAGCCAATAACTGGAGTTACTTCGACATTGTATTATGAAACCATCTAATATGAGATCTGACCCTAAATCCCAGTAATGAAAACCAGACCTTAAGCTAGTGAGTATAAAATGATCACTTTGGATCTTTCCAAAATATAAAGACATATTAGTATATTAAAATTTAAAAAAAATTAACTAAAGTATTGAAAAGGTACATTCATAATAAATGATCAGGCAGCTACGACAAGCTTATTATGCTTGTTTACATATGAAGGCGCTTTAAATAGGCCTTGATAAATAGTCCATTGTTGCTAGCGATAGATTGTTACACAGTTTGGACCACCCTCTACCCTCTAAATGGAATGATAAGTGCGTTAAAATGCATGAAATAAAATTGTATAAAAATAAATATATTAAAGATTTTTCTTCTCTATATCTCTTTGTGTGTGTGTTGTATGATAAATTCTAATATATATTAGATTAATCCCGGCCGCTAATGCGCGCCGGCACTCAGTGCATCGATTTAGTTAATTTTAACAGTGATTTTACATTTTTTCAGTTCACGTCAAGAGTGCAATGGGTGGGAATAGAACTCACGACCTCTCGATCGCTAGGCCGACGCCTTAACCCCTTGGGCTATTGGCGCTTTTAAAAAGTAATTTAATTGACGTAGTTATTATAAACATCACGTAAAATAATATTATGCTTAATGACTATTATTAAGTGCACTTATTTCGTAAAAAGCGTACAAAAATGCAGTCTAGAACTACGCTGGAATGACTTTGATATAACTAAATGCTAGTAACGACAATGTTCATTTTTATTTAAAGTAAAATATATTGAATAAATGAGATTGACACTTTTGGTTTCATATGGAAGTATGATATCACTGGATATGCTTTGATACAATCCCAAATTGACATTGACGTATCATTTACAATGCAATATTATGCACGGATTTACGACTAATTTCTTTATATCGATTTTAGACGTCGTTGTGGGCACATGGTTTTTGTTTCTATTTGCGATTTTTATATAATATACTTATCTTCAAAAGTGAGAGAGTTTTTTATCTAAAGCCAATTATGAACCCCGCTGTAACAGTATCTATATAAATACGATTTATTCCAGTGTAGGTATGGTTTGTATGAGGTCCCTGTACCGCTGTAACATGGGCGTGTAGATCTGATCGTGGTCGGGGTACGGGGTCGCCACTGGAGATACCTTCGGTTCAGATCCTGGGGAAAATAACAGCTCGTTAAATTGTGGATATAGAAATCCCATCAAACACATTTTCATGTAAAATGTAGCCAAGACGAGAGCACGCGGCTCACATTGTCAAAAAGTTATCAGATCTCATTTAGAGCCAAGCTTCTAACGCTCTAAGCTCGCTCTAAGCTCGCTTCTAAACTCTACACGCCCTAACTGTACAAGCTCTACTTATGTGGCTTGGTCATTATGTTACTACAAGATCTATTTGTATAACAGAAAAGTAATTACAGTGAAGACATTTTTCATCTCATGTGAATGTAGCGAAATGGCAGTATAGCCCTTGCGCTTCGCTTGGCTCGACTTATAATAGAATATTTATCTCAGACAAATAGAATTCTATAGACCAGCAGCAGTTCCCATTCTATGCCTAGCGTGCTATCATTCTCGACCGCATCATCACTTACCAACTCGTGAGATAGTGGTCAAACGCTAGGCCTATATAATATTTAAAAAAAAAAAAAAGATTACTGACCATCAAAATTCGCAACAATAGTTACGAATGTTGTACTTTTGTACATACATACATAAAATCACGCCTTTTTTCCGTTGAGGTAGGCAGAGACTACTTCTTTCCACATGCTACGATCCTGACGTACCTCTTTCGCTTCTTCCACTTTCAATAGCGACTTCACATATCCATACTTTTGTAACATTCATAAGTTAGATAGTTTTCTTAACACCTAATTTCATTTCATTTCAATAGTCATGATACAATGTGCCATCTTTATAGTTTTCCATATAATTTCATCCACTATCCATAGTTAAGTAACAGTTGTAAAGGACCTCTTAATATTGGCTTCGGCTGCATCAACGCCTTCCAAAAGTCCGGGCGTGAAATATACCCCCCTCTTTGTGATATTTAGTGTTTTTTTCCGAACCTCTCACCCCACTTCTAGCCTCACGTGATTAGTGGACGATCCCTCATCCCAATATTCTCACGGGAACGATGTCTACGCGGGTAAAACCGCGGGGCACAGCAAGTAATATAATGAGCGACGATCTCACCAATAAGCTTGACCCCAGAGTTAGCGCTCCACACCACGGCGGCGCGGATGGCTGCCCCTAGTAACGCTGCATTGCCGTGCTGCTCCTACAATTACAAACATAAGTATTTAAAAAAAACTATGGATGCCAATGAGATAAGTAATATTTAAAAAAAACCTTTTTAAACACAAGTTTTCATATAACCTAGCACCAGAGTAAGTCAAGACTAATCCAACGAGCCCAAACACGACGGGTATAACATGTGTAGTTCAGGAGTTCCTTTGGCCACCTTTCAGCTCCATCATCAGATCAGCACCTTGCCATCAAAATATTAAATTGTCACGCGATTTACACATGTACGCAAAATTTCAGCTTAATCGGTAACCGGGAAGTGAATCAAATTTAATTTGCAAGATTTTATGACTAACATCGGGACAGATAAAACTAAATAAAAGTTTGTAGTAAAAGTAAGAGCCAGTTTTCCCGGATCCTGGACCGGTAGTTTTTTTTAAATGCAAATTGGGTAGCACTTGACCACTATCTCACATGATGTTAAGTGATGATACGGTTGAAGACCCCTGATTTGTATTTGATCGGAAACACAGACTCAGGCAGGGAACTACATTCCTTGACAGTACGTATGATGAAAGAGGAAGCAAGTCGCTTTGTACGCGTAAATGGTATATCTACCATGAAGCGGCGGTGCCTCTTAGTAACCCTGGTTGTCCGATTATAAAATGGGTATGGTGGAATCAAATTATGAAGTTCCGATGCACACTCGCCGAAATGAATCCGATAAGTCTCTACATGAATAGCAATGAATTTCAAGCGATGATCGTCGTTAAGAAAAGAGATGCAGATATACAACTGCGTAGACAAAGAAAAGAATAGACCGCGGGTAGCTCCGTCTCCTTCCCCACATGAAAAGGGATATAGTATGGAGTTATTCCATGTAACGGATAAGGACAAAGCTATACTATTTCCGTCTCATAACATATAATATACTGATTGATTTTTTTTACCGACTTCAAAGAAAGGAGGAGGTTTCTCAATTTGAACGTATTTTTTTTTTATGTTTGTTCGCGGATAACTTCGTCGTTTATGAACCGATTTTGATTATTCTTTTTTTGTTCGAAAGGAGATATCCCAAGTGTGGTACCATAGTAATTTTATCGAGGTATGATAAGTATCTCCAGAGATATTGAGATAAACATCTCAAAATTGGTACTAAAAAAAAAAAATATACGGTCGAATTGAGAAACCTCCTCCTTTTTTTGAAGTCGGTTAAAAATAGCTTCTAATTCACCAAGTAACATTATATTTTCAAAAATAATAAAAAAAAGTTTTTTTACAATACCATGTAGCTAAAATCGCTTGGCCATTATCTCACCTGATGTTAAGTGATGATGCGATCGACGATGTAGCACCCTTACCTAGAACACATCTGTACACTCGCGATGTAAAGACCCCGGGCTTTAGTTAACGGGAAACACAGACACCGTCAAGAAAACCCATTCCTTGGCTGTTACATATTATGATGAATGATGAAGCAAAACGTTAGTTAGTTCGGTAAATGAATAAAGTAAACTTACAAGCACGTATACGGGCGTGTTGAAGACATCAGCAAATATCTGCAGAAGTTGTTTGTTGACCGCCGCACCACCCGTCGCCACCACGCGGGACGATGAGTCTGTACATTATTATTACATTTTAGTACTTTTTTTATGATATAGGGTAACAAAACAAGCACGACGTTCGCCTGATGGTAGGCGATGAAGTCTACTTATTAAAGATACAGCGGCATGCAAAATTCTGCACAGACAGAATTTTGGAACACGCTTAAGGAGTGAAGCGTATTCTAGACGGATGTAATCCAGCGTCTCAACGGAGGTGACCTTGATTGTTGCCATCCATCTAGACTGCAGATGTAATCCAATTTTGATTTGACCTTTAACGTCCTTGGAGTACGGGCGAGAGTTCCCATCCGCTAGCGTGTTGGCGCGTGGATTACATCCATGTAGCCAGCCAAAACACAATTCACAGATGTAAACAAGGTTACCTTTCAACCAACCACACCCTCACCACTGGAAGCGTTATGCCAGCGACCCAAAGCCGTGCTACGCTTCATTAAGGAGCTGGGGTGGCTTGGGTGATCGCTGACAGGGGGAAATGCACAATACACCCCAAGCGGGACGTCAGTGCAGGTCTTAACGCCCCCATCACCATATAAATTATAATTAGAAGGTCACCTTTGTTGGGACGCTGGATTACATCCGTCTAGAATACCCTTAAACACCAAAAGAAAAAGAGATAAAGGAGAAGTATTACAAGTACTTTAACGATAACCTAGAAACCTGACAGGCTACAATAGTAATGACATTTACCAAGAGCTAGTCCCATATCCTCAGCATGCGCCCGCCTGGCGAGGGCCTGCGTCTCCAGCAGCGCCCGAGCCTCGAAGGCGGGGTCGGCGCGCTGCACGGCGCGCCCGCCGCCCTCCACCAGCCAGCGGCCCGGCGCCGCGCGCGGGACTATCTCCGCCGTGTCGAAGTATATACCTGACAACACCAGACAAACGTAAACGTAAGCAAAAGAGCTTTCAAGGAGGTTCTAACATTCAGTTTAATTATTATCACAATATGAAACTCTTTTTTTTGTGGAATTCTTATGTAGGTTTTACGGAAATTAAAAAAAACGTACTTTTCTTTACTCATGTGATAACACACACGTTTCTAGCCATGCGCAAAACAATATCCTTAAAGAAATAAACTGGCCACGTGCAAGTCGGACTCGCACTCGTAGGGTTCCGTACCACACTACAGTATTTTATAAGATCGAGCAAAAAATACCACTATCACTTTTCGCCACCAAAAAATAATAAATAATAAACATTTTATTTCTTATAACGCTATCTAACGTCTAACAAAGGTGTTAGGGATCGGCATTTCAATATAATGCCATCTATGAACGTTTACCTCAGCGTTAATGGATGGCGTTATATTGAAATGCTGAAAAAAAACATGTTTTGTTTTTATCTATTTCAAGACCATTTCACCAGTTCCTGATAATAATCTGACATTTGAGGCCATACAAAAGTTGTCAAAACCAATCAGATAAGTTCTCATTTGAGTGATTTTTTTGTACAGTCCGGCAAGTATAACTTGGCGTGCCTGTGCGCCACTGTGCTTTTACTTTGTACTTTGATAACAGTTTCTCTTAAACCACTTTTAATTACTTTTGGCATTATTGAACTATTTTAATGTAGCAGATTTATCAACAATAATGTCGCGGTAATCTCTCAAACGTCAAACTCACAGTTTCAATTAAAAGAATTAGTTCCAAAATCCACCACCGCCAAGTTATACTTGTGGCACTGTAATTCCATTGAGAAATAAATGTCTTAAACCACAAGTTCCTACTAAGGCTATCAGGAACTGGAGAAACTAACCCCTATTTATACGGTATGTAACGATATTTGACTTACCCATATACCCCATATTCCCTCTGACAGTAACTTTCAACAGCTCATCGAAAGCGCTCCAGCTCTGTCCGGCCAGTCTGTCTCTGTGGTTCTGTCTGGTGAGGGAGCCGTTAGCGAAGCACAGCAGCGCCATGTAGGGCGCTTGAGGAGTGGGCCCCACGAGGATGTGGCCGGCGGGGGGCGCCGCGGGGGCAGGGAGACCGAGGAGCAGGGTGTCACTGGTGCCCAGGCTGAGCCCTACGCTGCCAGAGCTGAGGCGAAGACCTGGGAATTAAATGAAATGAGTTTATTTCGCTTGAAATAGAGTATACATACTCGTAAGTTGTTCGAAAATATTATATGAGAACATCTATTTCGCCATGTAATGGAATGTGAAAGAATCAAGAATCAAAGAATCAAAGCATTTATTCAGTATGTAGGCAGTATAAATATACCCACATATACACGTCAAAATCATAAATCATAAAATAAATCATAACCAATTATCAAGTAAACATAGCAAAAGCAGAATTTCACGCTTTGAATTAGAAAAAAAAAAGTAATGAACCATTCAGCTGTCATCCAATCGTTTACGTCAGAATATTTAAAAACAATTAAAGTAGGTTAAAACCAACCATACATGTAAGTGTGTGTTTCAGTACTTCAGACAATTTTTATATAAAAAAATAAAAAAAGTGAAATAGTGAAACACAACATAGAGAAACGCATACCGATCACAGTACATATCATGATCCAAATGGAACTGATAGTCCGTCTGTCAGCTGCATAATATTGTTTAAATAAAAATAAAAATGGCAAGCCTAGAAAGAAAATCTGCGGACAAAAGGGGAAAACTGAATGGCTGTTGAATCTACCGGTGTTTCGGAAATACTCCCATCAGAGAAGAAACACCAAGAAACTCTATGGGGCTTGTCTTGTCATTTTATCTTTTTTTTTTAAATTAATTGTACATGTCAGCTTTAATATTTTAACAATATATTATTAATTATAATACAATTTATATTTGTTCTTGGAACTTGGGGCATTCAGGCCATGCATTTTTGTCATCCATATAGTCACCTATTGTATAGTATGATTTTTTCATCAAATTGGATTTTACATAGATTTTAAATTTGCTCATAGGCAATTGATCAATATCTTTAGGTAGCTTATTGTAAAAGCGTACACAGTTCCCCATGAATGAACCACTAACTTTCTGCAGTCTGAAATTAGGTATAATTAATCTATTTTTATGTCTTGTATTAAAATTATGTACATCAGACCTTTTCTTATAATCATTTATATTCTTGCGTATGAACAAAATATTTTCATAAATGTATTGACATGCCACTGTTAGAATTTTAATTTCCTTAAATTTTTCACGAAGTGAATCTCGCGACCTCATACTATATATAGAGCGAATAGCTCGTTTCTGCAAAACAAATATTGATTGGATTTCAGCGGCTTTCCCCCACAATAAAATGCCATAAGACATTATACTGTGGAAGTAGCTGAAATAGACCAATCTTGCAGTGGCTTCGTCCGTTAAAAATCTAATTTTACGTACTGCGTATGCAGCGGAGCTTAACCTACCTGCTAGAACCGATATTTGAGAACCCCATTGAAGCTTTGAATCCAGGATGATGCCCAAGAATGTTGTGGATTCAACAAGTTCTAATGGTTCATCATTTATTAATATACTTCTATTTAGGATACCCTTTTTTACATTTGGTAGAGAGAAATTAATACATTTAGTTTTTTTTGCGTTTAACAATAACAATTATTGGTTGTAAACCAATTCAGAACCTGTGTTATTGATTTGTTTACATCGTCAAAGTTAGGTGTAGTCCTATCTATTTTGAATATCAAGGAAGTATCATTTGCGAACAAAACAATATCACATAGGTTCTGTACGAATGACGGTAAATCATTGATATAAACTAGAAATAAAAAAGGTCCTAGGATCGATCCCTGCGGGACTCCCATTTTTATGAGGGATCCAGATGACCTGATGCCATTGACTTCAACCATCTGTGTTCTGTTACAGAGGTATGATGATACCAGATCAAGTGCCTTACCTTCAACACCGTAGTATTTTAATTTGTAAATTAGTGTTTCATGACAGACACAATCAAATGCTTTTGATAGGTCACAGAACACGCCAATAGCATCTTGTGCTTTCTCCCATGCATCAAATATATGTTTAAGAAGACCTATTCCTGCATCAGTAGTAGAACGCCCTTTAGTAAATCCAAATTGTTTGCTATTTAAAAGATCATTCATGTTAAAATGTGTTAAAAGCTGGTCTAATATTACTTTTTCAAAAATTTTACTCAATGCCGGTAGTATAGAGATTGGTCTATAGTTAGATGGATCATTTTTGTTTACTGATTTGAATAAAGGAATCAATTTACTTTTTTTCATCAAATCCGGGAAGACACCTTGATCAACGCATCTGTTAAAAATAAAAGCTAAGTATGGGCTAATAACAGTAATAATGTAACTGAGAACTGTGGTTGACATTCCCCACAGGTCCTCGGTTTTCTTTTGTTTGAGCATTTTAAATGTTTTCACAATTGAGTCTGCAGTTACGTGTTTGAACTGGAACAAGGTATCACATTTATTTACACACTTTGATAATATAGAATAAGCATCAGCGGGACTAGAATTTATGGACTGAGTGGTAGTAATGGGTACTTGAGAGAAGAACTCATCAAATGTATTGGCAACCTCATTACTATCCATGATTAATTTATTGTTAATTTTTAAGATGATCTTACTGTCTCTTTGTTTTATTTTTCCAGTTTCAGTATTGATGATTTTCCATGTTGTTTTTATTTTATCATCGGCATGCTTAATTTTTCTACTAAAATGCAAAGATTTTGCTGTCTGACAAACCACTTTAAAAGTTTTGGAATATAGTTTTAAGTGATTTATGAATTTAGTATTGTGTAAATTAATTTGTTTTTGTGAATATAAGTTGTACAAATTATTTCTACTTTTGTAAATACCAGGAGTAGCCCAGTCATCGAACCGAATTTTCCCAGCTCTTGTAATAGTTTTAAATTTAAAAATATTATTGAACTCTGCACTCAATATTTGAGATAAAGTGCTGCATAGGTCATCGGGATCCTCAGAAAATATTAGGTTCATTAGTTGCTTGTCAATGATATCCACAAACTGTTCAACCCGATTGGTTGTAATGGGCCTGTATGTGTATTCTTGACCTTTGGTGGATGTTTTACATGAAAATGTGCCACTCTGTCCCAGATGGTCGGAGCCAAGTTTATCAAAGATTGCAATTTTCTCAGGTTCACAGTTGCAAAACACATTGTCCAAGCAGGTTGCTGATGAGCTAGTGATTCTAGTCGGCTGGTTAAAAAGATGCTTTAAATTGAAGCTAAGAAATAATTTTTTTAACTTATCACTGAGCGGTGACTGCTCAATTAAATTAACATTAAAGAACATACAATACTGAGATAAATGAATAAAACAAAAGCAAAAAAAAATCAAATTAAATATACAAAATTATTAATTATTACGATTTACGACTATTCTAATTAAAAAAATAAAATGTCAAAATAAATATAAAATTAGAAAATATGTCATAGTTGAATTAACATCGTTGAATTAAGCGTTCATAGATGGCGTTATATTGAAATGCCGAAAAAAAACACGTTTCTTGTGTGGTTATAAAGTTTACATATAAAGTAGAGTCCGACCGAAACTGGTTTTCCGGCCAAAACCGAAACCGAAACCGAATATTCGACCATGGCTTCAGTTTCGGCCGAAACCGAAACTCACGTGGTCAAGTATAAAATTCCTTAAAATACTGAAATTTGGTGCATTTTACCCATTATTTTGCATTAATTACGACATGAATCCTGAGTCCTGCTCAAACATTAATAATTTGTCATCGCACCGTCTTACTCTTGGATTTATTACTATTGTTTGCACCATATCTACAATAATACTCGCATCTACGGTTGCTGCAGAGGTATCCGAACGGCGCACGACAATTCCCGAACAGGGCCGCCAGCGTCCGCCAAAGCGTTGCCGCAAGAAACGAAGTTAGGCGAGCGTGTACGACTACTACTATTTTCACTGGGAGAACTCCACAGGCATGGAACAGAAGTATGGTGGTTCTGTTTTACAAAAAAGGAGACAAAACCCTATTGAAAAACTACCGCCCGATTTTGCTTCTGAGCCATGTCTACAAGCTGTTTTCAAGGAGCATCACGAACCGTCTTGCGCTAAGACTCGACGAGTTCTAACCTCCGGAACAGGCCGGGTTTCGAAGCGGTTACGGCACCATAGACCACATCAACACAGTGCGGCAGATTGTACAGAAGACCGAAGAGAACAATCAGCCCCTGTGCTTAGCATTTGTGAACTATGAGAAGACCTTTGGCTCAATCGACACCTGGTCCGTTCTCGAGTCCTTGCAGCGTTGCCAAGTCGACTGGCGATGTCTAGTGATGAGATGCCGCAACGATGACTGTACAAGTACAAAACCAGCGAACTAAACATGTCCACCTGCGTCGAGACAGCCCCCCGTCATATCCCCGAAACTGTTCACTAACGCCTTGGAGGGTATGTTTAAGACGCTGGACTGGAAAGATTGTGGCATTAACATCAACGGCAAGTACATCTCTCACTTACGATTCGCAGATGACATCGTCATTATGGCAGAGACGCGGCAGGACTTACAATGGATGTTGAATGGCCTAGCTGATTCTTCTCGTCACATCGGTCTCCGGATGTATTTGGATAAAACCAAAGTCATGTATAACGAGCACGTTGTTCCGGAACCGATTGCCGTAGATGGAATCCCACTCAAAGTTGTAACTAAGTATATTTACCTAGGGCAGACGCTCCAACTAGCCAAACACAATTTCGAGAAGGAAATCCAGAGAAGAATTCAGCTGGGCTGGTCAGCATTCGGATAACTCCGTCGAGTCTTCTCGTCGCTTATGCCGCTGTATCTAAAGACAAAAGTCTTTAACCAGTGCGTCCTACCTGTGATGACATACGGAGCCGAGACGTGGACACTCACAGTTCGACTGGTCCACCGGTTTAAAGTCGCTCAGCGAGCTATGGAGAGAGCTATGGTCGGTATTTCTCTGCGGGAACGAATCCGGAACGAAGTAATACGCCAGAGAACAAAAGTTATCGACATAGCTCAACGGATTAGCAAGCTGAAGTGGCAGTGGGCCGGTCATATCTGCCGCAGGACTGATAACCGTTGGGGAAGACTTGTCCCAGAGTGGAGACCGCGAATCGGCAAACGTAGCGTAGGACGTCCTGTGACCAGGTGGAACGACGACATACGCAAAGCGGTGGGCAGTGACTGGAAGAAAAGAGCTGTAGGTCGGGCTCAGTGGCGCATATTGGGTGAGGCTTACGTTAAGCAGTGGACTGACACAGGCTGATGATGATGATGTACGATAACTTCCGAATTCGGTTTCGGCCAAAAATCAAGTTTCGGCCAAAATTGGCCGAAACTTTTGCCGAAACCGAAACCGAAACTTTCGGTCGGACATTAATATAAAGTTACTTATAAAGTTTAAAATTATAGGGGGTCCTATTCCTAAAATTTTAAACTTTATTCTGTTTTTAGTATTTGTTGTTATAGCGGCAACAGAAATACATCATCTGTGAAAATTTTAACTGTCTAACTATCACGGTTCATGAGATACAGCCTGGTGACAGACGGACAGACATGCAGACAGACGGACAGCGGAGTCTTAGTAATAGGGTCCCATTTTACCCTTAGGGTACGGTACCCTAAAAAATAATGTTTTTCGGCAAATTTTGTTCAATCTTATTATTTATTAGTTTTATTGGTTATTATATATTGTACTGAGTAATGGAACCCTACATGCGCGAGTCCGACTCGCACTTTGCCAGTTTATTGTTTGATGTATTCGAGAGCGAACGTTATTCATCGTTGTACATTTTGAGTCTCATTAAAATGCCTTGGTTTTTAATATACATAGTTTTCCAGCATAAAGGTCACGCAGTGCCATCAGCAGTTGTTATTACCGATCGTTTTCACTGCACAAATAACATGTTGCAAAACAATTGCCCGCTCTGTTTTTCATACGCTGTCAGACAGAGACAGATAATCTTTAGGCAACAAGTCTTCTGCGCAGTGAAAACGATCGGTAATAGGTCCCTTCACACAGTATTTTGTGTGAAAATAAAGAGGTATTGTATATTATTCGTTATGTGCATTTGAAATGTTCTACCATCTGTTTACAGTACAAATACATTATAATCGAATAAACCAAAATAGCGTTTGTTATTCAAGCAAATATTGACATTGGGTAGATATATCTCAAGTGGGATAAGCATTATAGTACAATTTAATGATAAGCGCATTATCACACAAGATATAAGAGGTTGAAGAAAATGTACTGATAAGGTGTCATCATGACATAAGTTTACTGATAATCGTATTTTAGATTTTGAAAAGCTGTACCTTTATCATTTACTTATTTCTTTTTTGTATAAAAGGCTAGCATTTGGCAACTTGCTCACCTGTTGGTAAATGATGATGTAGTTGAGGACGGCTATTTTTAACCGACTTCCAAAAAAGAGGAGGTTCTATGTCCGTTTGTATGTTTTTTTTTATATTCATCGATATTTTTGCCAATTGTGAACCGATTCGAATGATTATTTTTTTAATTGGTAGGGTACATTTCCAAGGTGGCCCCGTTGTAATTTCATCGAGATTTGATAAGTATATTCGGACGATAAACGTCTCATACTTGTTACTAAAACTAACTCGCGCGGCATGGAAGTCGGTTGTTTTTTAGTTTTTAAACTATTTTAAAAAAACTATATCAAATTATGGAAAAATAAATGCTGAGATAAGGTATCAAAGTATTAATTCAGCATATAGGTAGTTTTCATATACACACATATAACACGTCTAAAATCATAAAACAAATCATAATCAATTATCATGTAACTATAGCAAAAGGATAAAGTTTACGCTTTCAATGAAAAAAAAATACAAAAGTAATGAGCCATTCAACTGCCATCCAATCTGCGATGTCGGACAATTAAAAAATATTGTAGTAGGGTTGCCAGCTATACTAATACTCGCAACTCTATGTTTGACGTGTTATGTTATCGTAGTAAATCTCTATGAAGCGACTATCGTATATTGTCTTTCTCGGGGTATCTAAGATCCTAACAAGAACATAATAATATGCAGCTATGCTCAAACTGTTCCTATACTTTGCCACAAAGCTACAGCTTTACCGTTCAATATATATCGCTACATTACCTGCCAAGGCTGAGCAGTTGTCTCCAGTGAAAGCGATAACGCGACAGTCTGCCCGGAAGCCGTATCTCTGCACGAAGTACGGAGATATCGCGCCCAGATCTGTGGCCGTGGGGACTGGAGCCCCTAACTTGCTTTCTAGAGTCTCGTCGCCGCATGCCTAAACCATAGATTTAGATGTACATTTGTGATGTATTAGTTAAACGCCCCACCACTTACTGCTTCATACAAGCGGTGGGCAGTGAATGGAAAGGAAAAGCCGAAGATCGGGCTTAGTGGCGTATCTTGAGAGAGGCCTTTGTCCAGCAGTGGACTGATACCAGCTGATTATGATGAGTTAAACGGCATTGCAGGTTGTAGTGCTTTAGGCATTCAACACATGGTAATGTTAGCGGCAATGGGCTTTCAACTTCATGAGGTCTGGACTAAAGTTGACACGTTTACATTTTCAAATCGCATCATCACTTCCCATCATGTCAGATCGCACCATAAACAAGTGATTGTCTTTTTATGTCGAATAGACAAGCATTTCACTAATATATCATCTGATGTGATGATGCTGTCTAACCGATCGTTTTCACTGCACAGAAAACATGTTGCAAAACAATCTCCGTCTCTGTCTAATAGCCTATGAGTAACAGAGCGGGCAATTGTTTTGCAACATGTTTTACGTGCAGTGTAAACCGTACGGTAAGATGGAGTCGTGTATTGTCTTGAAGTGTCTGCAATGAGATGAAGTGCTGGACAACCGATCTTTGTCAGCGAAATCCTGGCTGTAGCATTTTTTTTTAATGCTAAATAGTAACAGGACGATGCTCGCCTGATAGTAAGCGATGACGACTACCTATTACAGATGCAGCGGATAGCTTGACATAAATAATTTTTGTACATCTTGTGGATTTGTGGACCCGTAATCGGTTCATCAATTTACCATAGGTATCTATCAGGCAAAATACTTTAAAATATGTTACTACACAAACCTAAATAGAATTAAATTGAGTTAAGAAACTCACTTTCAGTCTTTTCATCTCGTGGTACTCATAGTCCAATATCAAAGAAAATAATAACGGATCCATCAGGAAAACTGCAAATTGTACTTCCTTCATAAATCTTGACTAAATTGAGTTGAGAAACTTACCTTGAGAGCCTTTTCATCCCATTTCATGGTCCTAATATCAAGTAAGTTCATCCCGGAGCCATCAGACAGGTCTATGGGAGCGATCTTGCCCAGGAACAGCGAGCAGGCGAAGGAAGACACCAGCGATATCCTGGATGCAGCCTGGTATACCCTCGGCTTGGTGCGGAACATCTTGCGGATTTGTGGCCCTGTGAAACGCTCGTAGGCTCGGGAGCCAGTGATCTTTGCGAGTTCCTGTTGATTGTTGTTTGATGTTATTGGCTTGAAAATGGTACCTAGGTACGAACTACTATAATAAGGAATATGGCAAAGTTTGCTATTTCTAGGAAGGGAGCGTGCGCTTCAGTGTAAGAGTGCGAGTGTGTGAGAGCGAGTGTGTGAGAGCGAGTGTGTGAGAGTGTGTATGTGAGAGAGTGTATGTGTGGGAATGTAATGTGTGAGAAAGTGATGTGTGTGGGTGTGTTGGTGTGTGTTGTGTGTGGGTATGTTGTGCGTTTGTGTATGTTTGTGTATGTATGTATGTTTGTGTTTATATTAATTACCTGAGCACCTCCGACTGCTTCCTCTAGTGCTCGGCAGTCAGCACTGGTGCTAGAATCCATCCAGACAGGAGATTCACATAGGAATGCTGTGGCTAGCTGAGTGTGGAGGAAATCAGCTCCAGAGAGACTTGATAGTTTGGACTCGCTGTCTTTGGACCACCATACTGAGCCGTGTTGCTAGAAAAAGGGGATGTCAGTGTTAACTTTGTGATTCGGAAACGATATGGGACAAATTATCAACTTGCAAATATACTTGTGGCATCTCAGCGATCAGCAGAGATCTCTACATAACAGTTGATCCATCTGGTAACATTTAAATATTAGAATGGTACAAAATAAAAAAAGAACTGAAACACAAATTCTTGCCAGATTTTCTATCTACTTCAGTTTTACGGTTTCTGCAATTGAATGAAATCCCTACTAATATTATATATGCGAAAGTAACTCTGTCTGTCTGTGTCACTTTCACGCCTAAGCTACTGAACTGATTTAAATGAATTTTGGTACGCAGATAGTCTAGAGCCTGAGAAAGGCCATAGCGCGGCACGGTACGGCGTGGTGTAGGTGGGCAAATATACCTAAGTGTGCTTACCCGAACGGGCAGACAGACAGACGATAAATAATTTATATGTATGTATTATATTTGTAAAATAATTAGCCTAAATAATTAAAAATGCTACCCAAAGCACTATTCCACGCAGACGAAGTCGCGGGAACAGCTGGTATTAATATAAATAAAGAAACTTACTTGACCAGCACCGGACAGGGCCTCAATGGCCTCGAAGTCCACTCCAGCCACGACCAGCCTGTCCATCACCATATCTAATGCCTTCACCCATAGCAGCGGTGGAGCGAGGACCTCGCCTCGCGCACTGCCTCTGATCACACCACCTGCCGTTCTGGGACCACCATCGTAAAACATAATAACGTATTCAGAACCACTTTACATTTTTTTTACTATTATTATCTATCCAGACCAATATTATAACAAGTAACCAAATTAACATTTTAAATAAACACCCACGAGAATGTCCTTTAGAAAATTAACGTCATAACATCTATCTAAGAACCACCACTGATTAATTACGAACCGTTTAAAGACAAAATCGAAAATAGGTTTTGAAGAAAAATGGCGACATCGATTTGCACCAATTTGCACCAACAAATGATTACTGCAGCGCCTCCTGGTGAGTTGTCACCGTAACACCTATCTAAAAACATGCACCAATAACCTGAACCTATAACTGATACTAGTTTTGGAGATAAATGGCAACATGGATTTGCACACTCAAACAAACAAACAAACATCCTCTCACCCCAAACGCATATACAGTCTCCGTTCCGTCGTGGGTAAAAACGTTTGTAAACCTGTCACTCTGTTTGTTTGTTACCTAATCACGCCTAAATGTTTGTTACCTAATCACGCCTAAATGTTTGTTACCTAATCACGCTTAAATGTTTGTTACCTAATCACGCCTAAACGGACAATCCGATCTTACTGAAATTTAACAAGGAAATACTTTATAGCATGAGGATGAACATAGGCTACTAAATTCTTAGTTTACGTGAACGAAGTCGCGGGTATCAACTAGTAGGATATAAAGGGAGACTGAGTTAGGAGCATTTTAGGAGCCGTAGTGGTGCGAGTGTCGCTACTTCACACGAACAGTTGACGTTTCCTTATAAAGGGCAAGGTGCGGCCATGTAAGCGGCACAATAAACATACGGCAACAGTCAGACATAAAATATTTAAATTGAAAGAGCCCGCATCATTTAGATGTCTCAGTGACTTGCAAAATTCTAGCAATTCACTTATAACAGGCATATTAGGCAGATAAAGGTAGATATCAACGCTTACTATCAGGAAAGTGTCTCCATCAACCCTACTTAAATCTAATATATAAAATTCTCGTGTCACAGTTTTCGTTGCCATACTCCTCCGAAACGACTTGACCGATTTTGATGAAATTTTTTGTGCTTATCCGGTATCTATGAGAATCGGCCAACATCTATTTTTCATCCCCCTAAATGTTAGGGGTAGTCCACCCCTAAATTTTTTTATTTTATTTTTTAGACAAAATTTTTAATTTCTATTTTTTTATGATACAACATACAAAAATACATACAATCCTCAATTTTCACCCTTCTACGATCAACCCTTATTTTTTAATAGCCATTTATTTATATGGCAAAACAACGTTTGCCGGGTCAGCTAGTATTATTATAAATAAGAAATGTTTCTATGTAGAGTTGAAATTTTATGATGAAGATTCAAGTGCATCTGGTACTAACATCGCGGAAAATATCGTTTGCGCGATGTTCTCGACGATCTCTTACATAGAGGCAATATTTACAAGGAGAACTGTGCAACATGCTTCAGCGCCGTTTATATGGTTTTATTAAATTACCTTGGGGAGTATAGGTGAATTAATGGATGGATGGATACTTGTTTGTTACTATTTCGCGTAAAACGGCTGAAATTTGGGATATAGATAGTATATACAGGCTGAATTATTGAAATGGTAAACGTACCGTAAAAGTACGACCACACCGCGGCGTCCTGTGTCTAATCTGAATCTGAATTTCTATGGTTTTCTGATCGCCGTAGATCGCGTTGTGAACCTGTCGGTACAAATACTACTACGCTATCTGATCGCCGCCTAGATCGCGCACACAGGACGCCGCGGTGTAGTCGTACCTTAAGGGTAGATCTAATCTATAACCTGGATGGGAAACTTTTTAACAGGGGCGAAGCCTAGCATTTTCTAAAACAAAATATAATATTATAAGAAAACATCAAATGTCACAAAAATTTCAACAAAGGTAACATTTAGAACCAATTGAACTGGCACCGAACAGAGATGTGGCAAAATATCATATCTGCAGATAGTCACATCCAGAACTATAAGCATTTTAGCTACATTTCTGATTATGAAGATATTACCATCATTCTCTAGGCTTTATGTTAACTTTTTTATATTGGGTAAGTTACGACATTATATGTCTAGATAAATAAAGATATAAAATAATAAAAATAATCAGTTATATTTGTGCTGTATGTCATTGTGGGTAAATGATGTAAACAGAGGTAAATGGAAACACATTCAATTACTTCGTCAGATTAATATTTATATCCATTTTAGTGAAACATAATGCTTCTATACTCTATTGTCCATTAGAGATTTAATGTGTGGGGAACCCTAAGCACAGCTGTGGAGCAGTGGACTGTATTTCTTCGGGAGAGGCCTTCGGATTCCCACACTTATACTGTGAAGCTTTGGAGCTGGGATTTAAACACGTCTTCAAGCCTTGAAACGCTAATTTATTCCTTCTTCACAGTCTTCTTATAGCTACTGAGCTATTCACTAGGCACTATCACTATTTACTATTCTTCCTAGTTTTCCTTTCTTCTTTCTTCTAGAGCCGCCGTTGGTGAACTGAACAATTTGGCACGGTAGCGACGCTCTATTTATATTGTTGTTGGTACTTGCAAAAGAGCGAGAGGTCGATAGTCTGGGAGCGCCCGCACTCTGTCTCGCGGGGCGTGTCCTTGTGTGGGCGCACGCACGAGATGCCGACTTTTCGGAGATATACTCTCCCGAGATGCTGTTTAGTCGAGCGCTAACCATCAGAGAGTACGGAGCTCTCCCAGACCTATGCTATTTGCAAGTACCAACCCTATTCCTAAACCTAACATGGTCTAGGTTGACTATCTGTTACATCTATTAAAGCCGAACATGCTTTTTATCTATTACCTATCTACTTAGGTTGTACGAATGACCTGTCTTTAGTCCTATAAGACCTATTTTACTATTACAAACCTTACACGAGTTATATTCCTATGTTCTAATAAGAATCTAACAAAATCTATCTATAATAAGGCTGTTTACGAATGCGATACAAATACAAGTTACTATCTATCTATACGAATATGAACGTTATACATTGTAAATTATATGTCTATCTATACGAAGCTATAATGAAATGCGAACTCTATACATGGCAAAGTACCCTACCTATCCTAGAGTACTAAGCTAAAACTTATCTTTATTATATACAACTTATAACTAACTATACATAGTGCGTTCATATTGTCGGTGTACGTCGTTGTCCGGAACATTCTCCCGCCGTGCTGCCTGCAGCAGAAGAGCCCGGTGTAGGAACGACGTCTTCGATTGGTAGGATGATCAGCTTCCTTACAGGCCGTCGTAGCACGCCGCCCTTGGTCTGGATGTCGACGGTGCGCACGATGCCATCGGGTCCCGGGAACGTGTTGATGACCTTGCCTCTGAGCCATACGTTTCGGGGTAGATTCGGGTCGACGAGCTGGATCAGGTCTCCGGTCTTCACCTCAGCTCCTTTCCCCTGGGGCTCCCGCCGGTGTTGTAGCTCGGGAAGCGCCTCCTTCAGCCACCGCGCCCAGAATGTGTCGGCGAGGCGTTGTGCAGCGCGCCAGCTGGAGATGGAGACGGTGCGCTCAATCTCCCCCAGGTATGGGAGACGAGCAGGGCCGCCCAGAAGGAAGTGGTTCGGAGTCAGGGCCTCTGGGTCCTCGGGGTTGACCGACACGTGTGTGAGTGGTCGGCTGTTGACGGTGAACTCCACCTCTGCGAGTAGAGTGGCGAGAACTTCCTCTCGCGGTCGGGTCTCGTGGAGCGTAGCGGCGAGTGCAGTCTTCACGGAGCGAACCATTCGCTCCCACGCGCCTCCCATAAACGGCGCGCCCGGTGGGATGAATCGCCAGTCGATGGTCCGCTTGGCTGCTTCCTGTGCTGTTGCTGCGTCGATCGTCTGTCGCAGCTCTCTCTCGGCGCCTCGAAGGTTGGTCCCGTTGTCGGACCAAATTTGAGTCGGACAGCCCCGTCGCGCCATCATGCGTCGCCGCGCCATCACCGCGGAGTCGGTGCTGAGCGATGCGGCGATCTCGAGGTGGATGGCCCGGGTGGTGAGACACGTGAAGACCGCCACGTATCTTTTCTGGTTGGTGCGGCCGACAGTCACTGTCACCGGCCCGAAGTAGTCGACGCCAGTGCAGGAGAAGGGCCGCTGATGATGAGCCAGCCGGCACGCCGGCAGGTCTCCGGTTCTCGGATACGGTGGTGCTGCGCTGCGAAGTCTGCAAAATAAACATCGCCTTACAATGGTTCGGGTTACTGGGCGTAAGCGTAGCACCCAGTACTGCTGACGACTCTCGTTCACCGTCGCTTCGACTCCGGCGTGATGCAGGCGGCGGTGGACGTGCAGAATCCAGAGCTTGACTGTCGGGTGGCCGCCGTCCAAAATCAGCGGGTTGTCTCGGTGGCTCGGTAGCTCTGAAGCGATGAGTCGATTCCGCAGTCGTAGAGTGTTGTCTTCATATACGACGCTCAGCTGTTGTAGGCGGCTATCTTTCCGAAGTGGTTTTCCTTTTTGCAGATCATCGATGTCGTCCGCGAACGATTCTTCTTGTGAGGCGCGCATAAGTAGCGCCTCCGCGGCCCTCAGTGTTTGCGCAGGAACAGGCAGGAACTTTTCTGTTTCTTCCTTTTTCGAATGTTGTACCGGTGCGGGCTTCTTAGCCGTTTTCTTGTTAGTCCAGGCGGGGTCATCGACCTTGTTCTGTTTGGTGCGTTTGTAGTACACCCGTTGAGCGCCCCTGCAGAGGTCAATGAATTGTAGTACTCGGGCTGCAGTGTAGCGAAGTCGGTCCCAGTTGGAGAAGCGGGACACGTCGGGTAGGGCTTCGCTCAGCTTCTGTCGGCGTTCGATGAGGTGATGAACCCGTTCTTCACCGGTGTCTGTGTTCTGTAGGGGTACGTCCTCGACGTACTCTTCGATGCTGTTGAGCGCGTCCGCGTCCGGTGGTCCATCGACCTCACGCCGCTCGTTGCTGTTTTCGATGGTGAGCGCGTCCGTGTCCGGTGGTCCGTCGACCTCACGCCGCTCGCAGTTGAGCGCGTCCGTGACCGGTGGTTCGTTGACCTCACGCCGCTCCGATCTCGATGTGTACTGTGGGTTGATATACATGACGTCAGTCTCGAAATAGTCGCGAATCATCACGTCCAGGGCTGCATCTTGAGGCGACTCGGTGACGTAGGACACGAAGTCGATGCTCTTCCCGAGCGTTCTGCTGTAGCCCCCGTGTAGCACCCACCCGAGCGGCGTCAGCGACGCCACCGGCTGGTCTCGGGCGCCTCGGCGTGTCCTCGAAGCTAGCAGCAGCTCCCAGTTGTCCTGGCCGACCAGGATACCCGGCGAAGCACGCTGGTACGTCAGTAGGTTGCCGATGTCACGTAGATGCTTGCAGCCTCGTAGCGCAGACTTGTTTACTTCCTGCGGCGAGATTTCCAAGTTCTGTACTGTGCGCGCTCGAATCTTCTTTTCCTTCTTGTTCGGGCCACGCAGAGTAATCTGTATCCTTTTCGAGTTGCTTGTGGACGACTTCGATGCGTTGATGCCGTTGATGTACAGCGGGTCGACTGGTCCCTCTGCTCCGATTTCGACGGCGATGCGCTCGTCGACTAGGGTGACCGTCGAACCGTCGTCCAGTAGCGCGAAGGTGTCGACTGTGCCCGCTGGCCCCACAGCTCGAACTGGAATCATTTTCAGGTAAGACCTGTGATGCTCTGTGGTCCACGCGGAGTTGATGGCTTCGGTCACTGCACCCTTTTCATTTTTCACGTAGTGCAGCATTCGGTGGTGGTGGGTCTTGCAGCCGTCGACTCCACACACCTTGGCACGGCAGCTGTGATCTCGCCTCCTGTAGCGTAGACACCTGAAACATAGCCGCTGTTTCTTCGCTATGTCCCAGCGCTCGTGTTGATCGGCCTTCTCGAAATTGTCGCAGTCGTCGGCGAAGTGTCCCGCTTGTTCACACACGGGGCACTGTACTGTAGGTGGCTGCGATCTCTGTTGTGGCTGCTGCTGTTGTTCGACGATGTTGTGTACTCGCTGCGTCCTCCTTTGAGGCCCCGGTGCTGGCGAGTTCACTGTTGAGTCGGGTTTCGCGAATGGTCCGCAAAACTCGGCTTCGCTCTTCAAGTAGCTCTGTATCTTGATCAGGTCCGGCGTGTCACGTGGTTGAGTAGCTGCGAACTTGTAGTAGTTGCGCGCCAGCGTCGGTGGTAGCTTCTCCACGATGGCCGCTACTAGCTCCGGATTGAAGAGGTAGTAGCCGAAGTCGAGGGCTCGCAACATCGCCACGGCGTTGGTCACTTTGCAGGCGAACTGGCAGATGTCCGACGGTGACTCGGTGAGGCGCGGCAGAGACCGAAGATTGTCGATCTCGACCATCGCCAACGTTTCAGGACGACCGAAGCGCGTTGTGAGCGTTTCCATGACCTCTTCCGGTCTCGCGTTAGTGATGAGCAGGTTGCTGACGGCTTCTCGTGCTTTTCCCTTCAGGTTCCGGCGCAGGCGGTTAATGTTTTCAGTTGGTGAAAACATCGGTGCAGATTCGATGTACGCAGCCCGGAACGGCAGCCAGTCGAGGTGTGACCCGTCGAACATCGGTAGCTCGGCGAATCTCGGGCGCTGTCCGGCGATGACAGCTTGTGTGATGGCAGTCGACAGCTGTGAGAGGTCGCAGGCTCCCGCCGGTATGGACGGTGGCGGCGCCTGCCCTCCCATCGGTGGATGCACGTAGCTCGGCTTGTCGCGTAGTCCGTAGCTCTCCTGTAGCGGCTGATCTCGTAGCTGTTGGCTACGCCGTAGGTCGTAGCACTCTCGTAGCTGTTGATCTCGTAGATCCTGGCTACGCCGTAGGTCGTAGCACTCTCGTAGCTGTTGATCTCGTAGATCCTGGCTACGCCGTAGGTCGTAGCACTCTCGTAGCTGTTGATCTCGTAGATCCTGGCTACGCCGTAGCTCGTAGCTCTCTCGTAGCTCCTGGCTACGCCGTAGTTCGTAGTCTCGTAGCTGTTGGCAGCTTCTGTCTTGAAGCTCGGGTCCCACTGGTAGCAGCGCGCGTGGAGAATCACGTGGCACAGGCGGTGGCAGCGGCGGCTGTGGCACGGAGAGCAGCGGTCCACGCGGCTCAGGTGGGCACGTCGAATGGTAGCTCAGCTCGGCGCGGAGCTCGAAGCCCGCTGGCGGCGACACACGTGGGTGATCACGTGACACGGCGGCGGTCGGCGGCGGTGGCACGGAGGGTAGCGGCTCACGTGGCGTCTCAGCTGGGCGGAGGGTCTCGTTGGTCATGGCCAACAAGACCGGCGGCGGCGGCGGCGGTACCTGGTCACTCAACCAGGTGTCGACTCGATGTTGGGTGTCGGACTCGGTGACGACAGAGCCCCCCTCGGTGTCTTCTTCACTGTCGGATTGTTCGAGCGCGGCGAGACGACTCGTCGCGTACTCGATCTGTCGAAGAAGTTCTTGTTTAGCTGTAGCGTTGCGGTGCGACTTCTTCGAGCGGCGGGATTCCGCACGTTGGCTGCGTGCGCGCTGCTCCGCGAGACTGTTCGTGTCCCGTGGCGGCCTCTCTCGACGCTCGGAGTGATGCTCGATGTGTCGCTCGATGTGTTGCCCGAAGTGTTGCGCATGTTGCTCGAAGTGTGGCGCATGTAGCTCGACGTGCGGCGCGGCGAATGTTTCAGTCCCCAACGGCGGTGTCCGCGGCGTCACGGCGGCGGTGTGTGGCGCGGCAGCGCGCGGCGCGTGTAGCGCGGCGGCGTGCGGCGCGGCGAATGATGCGGAGGTTGGCGCCAGTGGCGCCATCACGGCGGCAGGGTGCGGCGCGGCGAGTGAAGCGGAGGTGGGCGCCGGTGGCGCCATCACGGCGGCGGGGGGCGGCACGGTCGCGGTGTGATGCTCCGGAACGGCGTGTGGCGCCGTCGCGGCGGGCGCGAAGCTGTATGATGCCCGTCGCATTGGTGAGACCACAGCCGCTGACGCGTAGCCGCTGGTCGAAGGATGCTCCTCCGTGATGACTGTTGCCCCGGTGCGCGAAGTACCCGATGTTGACGCCGTTGTACCCGTTGTCGTGGTCTCGGCGGATGACTCTTGCTCGGAGGCCGGCGCTCGTCCTCTTCCTGTGGAGCGGGTGACCGGCATGGTAGCGGATATCGAATCGAAGAGTCAACGACAAGTCTTGAAAAAAACTGTTTGCGGCGTTAGTTATCGGAGTCGACGAGAAGTAGTCTTAAAAAAGACTTTTTGCGGCGTTTAAATTAACGTTTAGTCTTGAAAAAGACTGTTAAGGTCCCAATTATCCGGCCACGAAGGTCCAAAAATGTGGGGAACCCTAAGCACAGCGGTGGAGCAGTGGACTGTATTTCTTCGGGAGAGGCCTTCGGATTCCCACACTTATACTGTGAAGCTTTGGAGCTGGGATTTAAACACGTCTTCAAGCCTTGAAACGCTAATTTATTCCTTCTTCACAGTCTTCTTATAGCTACTGAGCTATTCACTAGGCACTATCACTATTTACTATTCTTCCTAGTTTTCCTTTCTTCTTTCTTCTAGAGCCGCCGTTGGTGAACTGAACAATTTGGCACGGTAGCGACGCTCTATTTATATTGTTGTTGGTACTTGCAAAAGAGCGAGAGGTCGATAGTCTGGGAGCGCCCGCACTCTGTCTCGCGGGGCGTGTCCTTGTGTGGGCGCACGCACGAGATGCCGACTTTTCGGAGATATACTCTCCCGAGATGCTGTTTAGTCGAGCGCTAACCATCAGAGAGTACGGAGCTCTCCCAGACCTATGCTATTTGCAAGTACCAACCCTATTCCTAAACCTAACATGGTCTAGGTTGACTATCTGTTACATCTATTAAAGCCGAACATGCTTTTTATCTATTACCTATCTACTTAGGTTGTACGAATGACCTGTCTTTAGTCCTATAAGACCTATTTTACTATTACAAACCTTACACGAGTTATATTCCTATGTTCTAATAAGAATCTAACAAAATCTATCTATAATAAGGCTGTTTACGAATGCGATACAAATACAAGTTACTATCTATCTATACGAATATGAACGTTATACATTGTAAATTATATGTCTATCTATACGAAGCTATAATGAAATGCGAACTCTATACATGGCAAAGTACCCTACCTATCCTAGAGTACTAAGCTAAAACTTATCTTTATTATATACAACTTATAACTAACTATACATAGTGCGTTCATATTGTCGGTGTACGTCGTTGTCCGGAACATAATGACAATAATATAATTAACCGACTTCAAAAAAGGAGGAGGTTTCTCAATTCGACCGTATATTTTTAACCGACTTCAAAAAAAGGAGGAGGTTTCTCAATTCGACCGTATATATATTTATTTTTTATTTTTTTTATGTTTGTTCGCGGATAACTTCGTCGTTTATGAACCGATTTTGATTATTCTTTTTTTGTTCGAAAGGAGATATCCCAAGTGTGGTACCATGGTAATTTTATTGAGGTATGATAAGTATCTCCAGAGATATTGTGATAAACATCTCAAAATTGGTACTGAAAATGAATAGCGCGGCATTGAAGTCGGTTGTTTTTTAGTTTTTAAACGATATTATCTACTAGCTGTGCCCTGCGGCTTCACTCGCTTTAGAAAAATACTTTCATTTATTTAAAACTTTTCTTTCATAAACTTGTCCTGAAAATAACAAACATAACAAAAATAATTAGCCAAATTGGTCCACCCATTCTCAAGTTATGGTGTGACCAAGGGAAATAGGAATTCACTTTTATGTATATACTAATAGACAATATATCAATCTATTGTCTATTATTATGGGGCAATTAAGTATAGATGTGTTTCTATTTACCCACAAAGAATATACTTACCTAAATTCTGGTAGGTCCACATCAAATTCAACATCAGCTTCATGCAGGACTTCATAATTCTCTCCGATGACCAGTGCTTTTAACTGTAACAATAGTATACACATTTAGAGCTAGTTTCGATTTTTGACAGCTTTTATATATGGCCTCATGTATCAGATAACTATCTAATGCATTATCAGGAACCGCTGAAACTGGCCCTAAGTCTTACTTAGAACTTTATTTAGGGCTACAAAAATTAATTACAGTTTCATAATATTTTCACTTATGGCTTTTCATTTCAGCAGGAGTTGACAGAGCATTCAAATTAATAATAATAATTTGTCTTCTTAAGGTGACATTCGGATCACGGCAGTCGCGACCTGGCAGTGGCGGCTAACTGCCGCGGCCCATTGTCGCTGCTGTGCGGCGCTGCCAGAAGCTTTCGGATTTCGACCCGGGCAGCGACTGCCACGCGCAGTCCACATCACCACGTCGCCATTTTGTCACCCACTGCGAGCGGGCAGCGCGACCGTACTGCCTCCGGAGCGGCTAGGCGGCGCTGCCAAGGTCGCGCGTAGGCCACGCCCCTCGGCCGCGCTACTCGGTCGCTTGCGTCGGAAACTAGCGCCTATAAATCCCTACAAAGCAGTGCGGCGCGACCACGGCTGCGGCTGCAGGGCCGCGGCTGCCGTGCCGCTACTGCCGTGATCCGAATGCTACCTTTATTTGCTCATAATGATAATTTATACTAGTACAAAAAACCGTAAAAACAACTTATAACTTTACATGATTTAAATGAAAACAGTTGTTTTGTAGTCAATGGATGAAGGATATATATCTGTATCAGGGTTCCCAACCGTACGATAATTATCTTACATAAATGTTAATTTAGGCCTCCGTTTGATAGGAACACTATTAGAGTGATTATTATGTTGGTAAGATAATCTTGCTTCAAACACGTCAAAATATGCTAATTTGACGGCCCTGGTATGATAACTTCCTCACTTCAGTTTGTGAAGCCTGATTGGTGTAACAAAATTGTCTTAAATATAAACTTATGTACTAGCTTACATACAGGATGTAATATCTAGAATAGTTTAACCTAAGCTAGGATAACCTGTGTGATGCCCCATCATGATACACGGGAGACCAGCAGACTAATAAAATATCGACATAATAATAATTAATTTTGGCTTGATAATAATGTAATATAATTTATATTAATTTTTATGACTCTGACATAATAATTCTTATTTTAATTGACCTTTTCTGTATTAAGGTTCACATGAACATTGTGATATTGAACATTTAACAATCCGTTTCTTTTGTTATCTTTTTCTTTACTTTTTTTTATCATATATTAACATGTGTCAATTTCCCATACAATAACATTGTTTTTGGAATAAATGAATATGAAATATCAATGCCGCCTATCTAGACGTGACCAAGTAATCTAAATAAGAACTTTTTTTTTCATAAGCTAGCATTTGACCGCTATTTCGCGTGATGGTAAGAGATTATATGGTTGAAGATGGTGGATATGCTAGACCTAGAATGGTCTGACTCTGACTCTCAAGGGCTGTGTACTGCTGGAACACCGTAAGACTTTGGTGGCAGATTCAGCAAGCAGGCAGATCATAGATATAATACTTCTACCACACATGAATCATGACCAGTGCTAGGATTTGAAATAGCTACCACTTGCTTACAAGTCAAACCATCTATCGCTGACACAAATTGATTAGCAGTATTTAAGCAATACAATATTTTTAGGTAAGGTCAACATTGGGAAGACTGTCTACAAGGCAAGATCATCTACGTGCAATAACTTTCGGTTTTGGGTAGCTATGCAGTTTGCATTAACACTATGGATACAACAGTATTATAGTTTGGTTCAGTTTTGTATCATGAATGTTTCTAGCAACACTATAGTGAGAGAAAAATAGCTATTATTAAACTTAATGACGGTCTTACCCGAGTTGACTTTACACCTTTGTGATAGATTTTTGATTTCACTGATCACAATAAAAAATATTCCTCAAAACTTATTTATTAAAACATTACAAAAATTTTTCAGGCTACTAGGCTTATCTTAGGAATATATTAAAATTCGAGTTTTAGGATAGTGTCGTAGGAATACATAAAAATTTGAAAAGTACAATGTCAGTTAGGTCAGCCAGTTGTCATAATAGTCAAATCAACATATTGACGATTCAACTAGGTAAGTAACTGTTGTAAGTTATTCAGTTTATTTTGAATAAGTAATAAGTACTTACCTAAAATTAGCATGCAGTACAAATGAATTAAAGTGTGGTGATGGTAGGTGTTTACATAATTAGATTACAAAGCCACTCCCTGGGAGTTCCATTGCCATTGTCAAGTTGAAGTCACTCAAGCAAGACATTGTAATAAAGGTACCAATGAACTCTTGATAATGCAGGTTGTATGCTGCACATTCACATTTACGTCGTTTATACCGAACTACAGTTATTTTGTAGATCATAGGTTGGCACAAAGCTAAATTTTAACGCAAGAAAGGCTAATAAATCATATATTTTTCACTGAGTTTATAATTATGATATATTGTAGTTTTTCAATAATTTGAAAAATGTAAGTACAAAATAGTTTTTACTAATGGTTAAAATTACTAAAGTATTGCAAATTTAAGATTAAATATTAATGAAACAAAAGAACGCTTGTTTCATAATTTATCTTACCCTTTGAGTACTAAAATCAAATCCCAAAAAAGTTTTTTTCCGGGTTTCTTCAGTCATGTTTTTTTTGTTTTGATTTTGACAGCGCGCGGCCAGTGCCTGTGACACGGTACGATGCGTTCGAAAACGTGTATCGTGTATCGTATCGACTCGGTATAATCGGGATTTTCGTGACTAGCTGCCGTTTAAAATTCCAACGCGACTGCACGGTATCATTTATTATAATTTACTAGATTATAAATTAATGAAATAATTGCCGCGCCTACTGCTTGATGTTTTGGCTTAATTCTGATAATATGCCACTCAAGGTTACGTTATCTTGAATTTATTATGAGTAAGAATTAAGGTGATGACGATTAAGCGCGTCTCCCCATTATATATTTTATTACATAGAATTAATTATTTCGTCATTCGGTAGAACAAGAAGCTTGGAATCTTTTGGGTAGGGGGTATCTATATACCTGTTGGTAAGGTCTAAATTCAAACCGGTCCCATTCAGTAGGTAATAAATGGAAAGGTGACTGAAAATCGGTCCAGCCTTCTGATTCTCAATAATTCAAAAGCAAATTCGGATTCGGAATTTGCCTTTACCTACTTCAACTCGGATCTTCGCAATTCGCAATGCTCCGATTGGTTTATTTTGATATATCAATTCGAAAAAATCAGTGATTCTAATTGGAAATTAAGCTTACGAATCCGAATAGGTTTTCGAATGATTGAGATCAGGGGGAGGTCCTCAATTGACAGAAAAATCGGAGAACATACCTACAAAAATACATTCAGTGGAACATTATAGAACCTCCTCCTTTTTTGAGGACGTATTTCTGTAAAGAGTACAGTGTAGTGTAGAGTTCTGTAGAGAGTAAAGAGCAAAACATGATTCAAGTTCATATTTACACCGTAACATTTTAAATTAAATAATGTTTAGTCTACAAAAGTGTATTCTTCATTTAACCTCATTTGTGTAATCTTCTTGGTAGGTAGACTTTTGACTCTGAGCAAACCAAGCCTTTTGATGACTCATGTCTATAGTCTATTCTATGTCATGTATGCTGAATTCTTAAGTTCGCTTCATTGCTATATTAAACATATAAGTAGGTAAGTACATAAGTTAAGGTATGATTCATGTACCTAACTACTTGCCAAAAAAGGACGTCCCGATTTTCCATAATGGGAATGGACGTGGGACAAACCTGCTTACCTACAAAGGCATAAGCGACACTCGTACTTACCTACCCAGCTCGCACGTATGCTGGTGACTTCGGCAATGGTTTATAATAAAACCTAAAAGGCAATATTCTTATTTTACTACATTCTGAAAATCTATCGCTAAAACATAGGTATACCTAATGTGTTCCGGCAGATGTCCTTGAGAGCCAGTTCCCATTTTAGGCCTAACGTGATACTATCCTCGACCGTGTCATCATTTATCAACAGGTGAGGTAGGTAGTGGTTAAACGCTAGCCTAACTATGGTATAAAAAAAATTGGTTGTCATCGAATTATATAATTCGATGTTGGTTGTCTGTAAAGTCGGTTTACGGACGATAATTTTACGTGATAACGTCATACGATCGTGCCTCTCTATCGGTTGCACGCGGAACGTGACACTTTTTCGAGCGTGCACTGAGCAGCCGGCGTTCATCGATTTACAAGACGTTATCACGTCAATAGGTAATCATAATAATCGTTTTTGGTATACTAACGTAGCATAACGCCTACTATAAAAATAGTAGCAAGGTGACGAAATCGCGATGTTAAAAAAAATCTAACTGGACAGCTAGGTATACCCCGCAGCCTCACCCGCATTAACTAGTCAGTAATCGTATGTTTTAATCCAGGTTTACCTACTACCTATTCGTATGCGAAATCTGTTAAAGTCGTTTTTATGAGCAAGGGTAACAATCAACACCTCATCACCAATATTATAAATGCGAAAGTCAGTTTGTATATTTGTTTGTTTGAAACCTCTTCACGGTGAAACGGCTCGACCGATTTGGCTACAATTATGCACAAAGATAGCCAGTATAGTGGATTATACTTTTTAACGCGGGTGAAGCCGCGGGGCGTCGCTAGTCATCCATACATTCAGCTATCCTCACAAACTTTCACATTTATAATATTACTAACGGTGCTTCGCCGACATTAAAAAGTATCCTAAAGCCTACCAAATCCGCAGTACTGGCTATCCCTGTAATTTTTTTAGAATTTATAATATTGGTGTTGACTAGCTGGGCCCCGCGGCTTAGTTCGCATTGAGAAGTATTCTATGACCTAATCTACTGTACTGGCTATGTCAATGCAAAATTTCAGCAAAATCGATCGAGCCGTTTGTCCATGAAAGAGGTTCGTGACAAAAAAACAACCAAACAATTATACAACCTGAATTTCGTATCTATAATATAGGTGTTGACTTGTACTATTTATTGTTCTGTGGTGTTGATAAGTAGTAGGGAGTAGGATAGCTTAGAATGTGTTCGTATCACCGTTAAGTAGTGTAGCAGATAGCGGAGTGATCAGAATGATTATTAAGTTTTTTTACACTTCCACAGAATAAAATAATAGGCACTGTCATCGTCATCATCATCAGCCGGTGTCAGTCCACTGCTGGACGTAGGCCTCTCCCAAGATGCGCCACTGACCCCGATCTTTGGCTCTACTTTTCCAGTCACTGCCCACCGCTTTGCGTATTTCGTCGCTCCACCTGGTCACATGTTACGTTTGCCGATTCCGGTCACCATACACACACTAAGTACAGTAATCAAACAAAATAATAGGTAGAAAATTAGCTTTGTACCGGTAGGTATACCTAAGGTAATCTACCATTTTGACGTTTGGTATTGAACATGTTAAAATAATAAATAATAATATTTGTAATTATTCTTAGAGTAAATACTTATTTTAGTCTGGCTGGACCGGTACTACCCCTTTGTTATTTACATAACTGTTCGGCTTCGGTCGAACCATCCACTGAAAAAAGACGATTTTTCGATTCTCTAAGTTCCGCCATGATGTTCGATGCAAGCTCAGAAGACGTTGAGGCAGTTGCATTTTGTGGATTGCACAAATATCAGTTGTGGAGAGACACAGAATAAATAATCTATACTAATATTATAAAGGGAGAACATTTGTATTATTGTATTTTTGTAATGATTTGGCTCAAAAACTACTGGACCGATTTAAAAAATTCTTTCACTAATATATAGAATAGACTTTCGGAATGAAAATAGGCTATATATTATCCCGTTTAAATCAAAGGTACATTCGTTGAGACCTAATTTGCAACCTAAGTCGACTAAAAAACGGTCGAAAAAACACGTTTCTTACGAACGCTCCTCAATTGAAAATAGATGGAAGAATATTTTCTATGGAAGAGTTGTACAACTTAATAAGACCTACAAAAAAGTCCGCGACAGCATATGTCTATCTCTTAAGGTTGACTCAAGTAACCATTTTATTCTTTAATTTTTTGTTAAAAAATATTATATAACTTCCAAGGCTATTTTCAAGTATATAGTATTAATCCTTATCCAAATAAGTACAGTTAAAAATTAAGTTAATTAGCTGGGCCACATATTATAGATTAAAATTGTCCTTTACAGTATATTATTCAAATGAAAACTCTAGAAGATATCACGGATTTCACATACACGCATCGCAAAATTAATAAAATATCTGCAGTGAAACCACAGATTAGGTCATAGTTACTATGAAAATATTATTATATGCTTAGCGATGCTGTAGATCCCCACCGATTACAATCAATTTGAAGTCGATATAGTATAATAATATATTTTGACGGTATATAATTCTATTGCATAATATAGTTATGATCTATATATAAACCAACCCGACTGATCTATATATAATCTTTTCAATAAAAGCATTTCAATGACTCTAAACACGACATTTAAAATCTGAGCTGTAAGTTGGTGTGGATTTGAGTATTCTGTAGAGTACAGGAGATGTCCCAGCATCAGGTCAATGCTCACATGTTCTTACAATATCGTTGAAGAAGAAGATTTTCGAATTGATCAGACCTATGAAAGTTGATTTCATAGCGCAATTAACTAGAAAAAAGCTCATAGTTTTATAACGATTGAACGAATTTTCATGAATCAAAGCTAAGAACACTCTCGATGAAGACATCTATCAAACCAAAAAAAAATATCAATAATAAAATCGAAATCGGTTCATCCGGTTGGGTGCTAAGATGCTACAGACAGATACAGATACACACGTTAAACGTATAATACCCCTTCTTTGATCCCATTATTTGATTGATTTTGATTCAATGATCCCACTACCTCTGTACGAAAACCCATGATTCATGAATGCACATAAAACTTTAATTGGTAGGTATATAGCTAGGATTAGAACCAACGACCGTCTGGTCAGAATCAGGGTAACTATAATATCCTTTACGCCAAAGGGCCGTCCAATATCACAACGTAAGTATTATAAAACGAAGTCCATCACTGCGTCTGTCTGTCTGTTCGCAATAATCTCAATAGCTACTGAACGGATTATCATGCGGTTTTCACCAATAGCCAGAGTGTTTATGATGAAGGTTTAGGTGCATAATTCGTTAAGGTTTTGTGTAAATTGGTTGAAATATGACGATGATTGTTAAATATGTTAATATTTTATATTTGATGCAACAAACTGATGCAAATTTTGTAGGCATATATGTTCTACCCGTGCGAAGCCGGGTCGGGCTGCTAGTAATTCATAATTCATTCGTTTATTGCGTTCTTTAAATGTTTACAAAGATCTTATAAATAAATACAGTACATTAGAGACCCTGTCGGGCACAACAATATTAGAGCAGAGGAAGGCTTATTTTGTAATCTAATTTAGTATGTGTTTGAATTGTATTTTCTGCTTTACATATGAATTATTATATTAGATTTATTAATTTAACTATTATTTCAATTTGAATATTATATTTAAGTAGCACAAGCAGAGCGTCGTTACTTTGTACTATTAATTATTCTGTGGCGTCGTCATACCGCCTCTTCCAATTCCAGACAACCACTAAACCATGTTAGACCGCATCGTCACCTTACATCAGGTGAGATTAGGGCCCAGTGGCGTAGTAAGACAATGGTCGGCTTTGACGCCAGAAGCAATGGGTTTATATCCCCACCGAGCACTACTGAAATTTTCTATAAAACAAGTATGTGTGCATTACGCAGTGGCATTGAAGGAAAAAACATCATTAAGTTACTCCCTACTGCAGCATGGTGGTAGGACACGGTCTAGTGTCCGCCTGGCTAGCCACCACCTAGAAAATCTGTCGCCAAACATTAACACGTTAAACGCCATGAAGGTCACCGGTGACCTCACCATGCCTTAATCTAAGCGCCACGTTGGGCACCGGTGACCTCAGAGCAGACCTGTTTTTAAAGTGAATTTGTGCGCTGCCGGTCAAGTTTACTATGGATTTGTCTTAACGGGGTGACCGGGATGGCGCTGTAGAACATTTCGTCTAAGTGGTTTTTGCCTGACTCAATATTTTGGTAGTCTTAGGCACTTTTTTGTGAAGAAAAGTTTGTAAGTGATGAATTAAATATGTTTTTTTACCACTGAATACTGATACAACTGAAAATGTTACCTTATACCATATTGAAAATAACAATAAAACGTCCCACTTTTGGTTTCAAATAAAACATATTATACTTTAATGAAAATTACTTGTTTATAATATATAAAAATATTTTTGACAAAAAAAAAAGCAACAATCCTAATGGTGAAGCTTGTCGAAGCACGGCAAACACAAATACGGATTATCCGGACAGGTGCCACAGTATGTTGCAACCTTTTTTGTTTTATTTTTAGCAAGTTTTGAACCAAATATTTCAGCTTGACTGCGGGGTGCGGGTGACCGGAGTGCGCGACCTCATGGCGCCACGATAACGAAATTGCCTATTTCTACATTAAAGCGCCACGACGGTCACCCGTGACCTCGTGGCATTTTTCAGGCATATCCCTGAAATAAACGATTAGATCGAAACGAAACTAAGACGTAAGCACGAATCTTTGCATACTGTATCAAAGGGCAGCAAAAAAAAAATAATGTAAAAACCATTTTTTCAACATGGCGATTAACGTGTTAAATGTGTTCCGGCAGCTATCCTTGAGAGCCAGTTACCGTTTAACCTAGCGTGCTACTATCCTCGACCGCATCATTACTCACCAACCGGTGAGATAGTCGTCATACGCTAGCCTATATATGATATTAAAAAAAGTTATGTCTGTGAGATAATAATCGTATCACCTCCTCGCGTCCGTAACCTCTCCTAATCCTGCACTGCGGGTTAACTTTATTGTACCTACCTACATATATCCAAAATTGACAAACTGTAAGAACAAAAAACTTAAACTTGATCTAAGACCTAAAACCTCCTCCTTCTTTTTGAAGTCATACAAATGTATCCCCCTATTTCCTTCCTGGAAAAAGCTCCTAGAGCAAAATTTTTCCTACAAAAAATTAGGTCTGCTATAGCTATGCCCCTGTCTGTTTTGACCAACCAATTGCAAAAAGAAATGTGACCATTCAAAAACCTGAATAATGACGTATTTTACTGCCCTGATCTAATCGGCTACCAGAGAAATTTAAAAGGGTTTTAAGCTCAGAGTAACAATTATTAAAGTTAATTACTTTATGAGTTACTCTAAGGTTTTAAGACAAAAAAATTATAGGATGCACTCATCTGCAAAAAAGAAGTGCAAAAAATAATTTGATCGGATCAGTTTTCGAGGAGAAAACAGGGGAATACGAAACATTATTTTATAAAAAAAATTGTTTAATAAGATCGTTTAAAAAACAAAAAGAACCGACTTCAATTGAGAACCCTCCTTTTTTAAGTCAGTTAAAATGGGTCTGAGTTGCAATTATCCCTATCGCACCGTTGTTGGTTGTTCGGGCACTGCGTGACGGCAATAGTTTCTTTAAAATACCAATTTTTCAAAATCCTCGCACCCGCATTCCCTCTTAACTATTTACACAGTTTTTGACATATAAAAAAATCTATTCTATTCCACGACCCTTTAGACCTGTAAATGTATTAATTAGGTACGGTCTACCTTATCAGAACATAACATTAAAAAAAAAACAAGAATAAAACCCTTAGGGGTATTTTGACAATGGCATTGCCTAATATCCTCAAATAAATGTATAATAAGTACCTATCTATATCCTGCCTTAATGCAAGTGTATATTTTTAGGGTTCCGTACCCAAAGGGTAAAACGGGACCCTATTACTAAGACTCCGCTGTCCGTCTGTCTGTCTGTCTGTCTGTCTGTCTGTCTTCTGTCTGTCCGTCTGTCACCAGGCTATAGCTCATAAACCGTGATAGTTAGATAGTTGACATTTTCACAGATGGTGTATTTCTGTTGCCGCTAGAACAGCAAATACTAAAAACAAAATAAAGTTAAAAATTAAAGGGGGTCCCCATACAAAAAGAGTGTTTTTAAACGCCATCTATCTAATTAGTTTCGGCAAAATGACATAGATGGCGCTAGTAAACGAGCCCCGTCTTTCTACATCGCGACCTAACCAAATATTCTTGGTAATATCAATTAATCTAATATATGAGGTTGAAACTCTGTTATGTTTCGTATTGTACGGAACCCTCCCTAAGTGTGCGATAAGAGATGCGATGCTGACTCGTACTTGGCCAGTTTTTATTTTTTTTGTACACTATCTTACATTATTTATAAAACTAGCAGCCCGCCCCGGCTTCGCACGGGTAGAACATATATGCCTACAAAATTTGCATCAGTTTGTTGCATCAAATATAAAATATTAACATATTTAACAATCATCGTCATATTTCAACCAATTTACACAAAACCTTAACGAATTATGCACCTAAACCTTCCTCATAAACACTCTGGCTATTGGTAAAAACCGCATGATAATCCGTTCAGTAGCTATTGAGATTATTGCGAACAGACAGACAGACGCAGTGATGGACTTTGTTTTATAATACTTACGTAGTGATATTGGACGGCCCTTTGGCGTAAAGGATAGTTACCCTGATTCTGACACGACGGTCGTTGGTTCTAATCCTAGCTATATACCTACCAATGAAAGTTTTATGTGCATTCATGAATCATGGGTTTTCGTACAGAGGTAGTGGGATCATGGAATCAAAATCAATCAAGTCATGGGATCAAAGAAGGGGTATTATACGTTTAACGTGTGTATCTGTGTCTGTCTGTAGCATCTTAGCACCCAACCAGATGAACTGATTTTGATTTTATTATTGATATTTTTTGTTTGTTTGATAGATGTCTTCATCGAGAGTGTTCTTAGCTTTGATTCATGAAAATTCGTTCAATCATTATAAAACTATGAGCTTTTTTCTAGTTAATTGCGCTATGAAATCAACTTTCATAGGTCTGATCAATTCGAAAATCTTCTTCTTCAACGATATTGTAAGAACATGGAAGCATTGACCTGATGCTGGGACATCTCCTGTTCTCTACAGAATAGTCAAATCCACACCAACTTACAGTTCAGATTTGAAATGTCGTATTTAGAGTCATTGGAATGCTTTTAATGAAAAGATTATACATAGATCAGTCGGGGTGGTTTAAAATATTATATTATATATTTAGATTATTATTATTTTATACAATAGATCATATTATTGTACTTTTTTGACTTCAAATTGATTGTGATCGGTGGGGATCTACAGAAAAGCTAAGCTTATAATAATATTTTCGCAGTAACTATGACCTAGTCTGTGGTTTCACTGCAGATATTTTATTAATTTTGCGATGCGTGTATGTGAAATCCGTGATATCTTCTAGAGTTTTCATTTGAATAATATACTGTAAAGGACAATTTTAATCTATAATATGTGGCCCAGCTAATTAACTTAACTTTTAACTGTACTTATTTGGATAAGGATTAATACTATATACTTGAAAATAGCCTTGGAAGTTATGTAATATTTTTTAACAAAAAATTAAAGAATAAAATGGTTACTTGAGTCAACCTTAAGAGATAGACATATGCTGTCGCGGACTTTTTTGTAGGTCTTATTAAGTTGTACAACTCTTCCATAGAAAATATTCTTCCATCTTTTTTCAATTGAGGAGCGTTCGTAAGAAACGTGTTTTTTCGACCGTTTTTTAGTCGACTTAGGTTGCAAATTAGGTCTCCACGAATGTACCTTTGATTTAAACGGGATAATATATAGCCTATTTTCATTCCGAAAGTCCATTCTATGTATTAGTGAAAGAATTTTTTAAATCGGTCCAGTAGTTTTTGAGCCAAATCATTACAAACATACAAAAATACAAAAATACAAATGTTCTCTCGTTATAATATTACTAGCAGCCTGCCCCGGCTTCGCACGGGTAGAACATATATGCCGGTAGAAAATTAGCATCAGTTTGTTGCATCGAATATAAAATATGAACATATTTAACAATCATCGTCAAATTTCATCCAATTTACACAAAACCTTAACGAATTATGCACCTAAACCTTCCTCATAAACACTCTGGCTATTGGTGAAAACCACATGATAATCCGTTCAGTAGATATTGAGATTATTGCGAACAGACAGACAGAGGCAGTGATGGACTTTGTTTTATAATACTTACGTAGTGATATTGGACGGCCCTTTGGCGTAAAGGATAGTTACCCTGATTCTGACCCGACGGTCGTTGGTTTTAATCCTAGCTATATACTACCAATGAAAGTTTTATGTGCATTCATGAATCATGAGTTTTTGTACAGTGGTAGTGGGATCATTAAATCTACCAAAAAGTAGCTTAACACCAAGGAGAACATCTGCCGCCGTAACCTTACGGCGTTCCCCGACGCAAAATGTAGGGGTAATATACGTTTAACGTGTGTATCTGTGTGTCTGTCTGTAGCATCTTAGCACCTAACTGGATGAACCGATTTTGTTTTTATTATTCATAGTTTTTTTTTGTTTCATAGATGTCTTCATCGAGAGTTTTCTTAGCTTTGATTCATGAAAATTCGTTCAATCGTTATAGTTTATGAGCTTTTTTCTAGTTAATTGCGCTATGAAATCAACTTTCATAGATCTGATCAATTTGAAAATCTTCTTCTTCAACGATATTGTAAGAACATGGAAGCATTGACCTGATGCTGGGACATCTCCTGGACTCTACAGAATACTCAAATCCTCACCAACTTAGAGCTCAGATTTTAAATGTCGTGTTTAGAGTAATTGGAATGCTTTTAATGAAAAGATTAGGTATACATAGATCAGTCGGGGTGGTTTAAAATATTATATTATTATACATATAGATGAATATTATTTTACACAATAGATCATATTATTATACTATATTGACTTCAAATTGATTGTGATCGGTGGGGATCTACAGCATAGCTAAGCTTATAATAATATTTTCGTAGTAACTATGACCTAATCTGTGGTTTTACTGCAAATATTTTATTAATTTTGCGATGCGTGTATGTGAAATTCGTGATATCTTCTAGAGTTTTCATTTGAATAATATACTGTAAAGGACAATTTTAATCTATAATATGTGGCCAAGCTAATAAACGTAATTATTTGGATAAGGATTAATACTATATACTTGAAAATAGCCTTGGAAATTATGTAATATTTTTTAACAAACATTTTAAGATTAAAATAGTTACTGTGAGTCAACCTTAAGGGATAGACATATGCTGTAGCGGACTTTTTTGTAGGTCTTATTAAGTTGTACAACTCTTGCATAGAAAATATTCTTCTATCTATTTTCAATTAAGCAGCGTTCGTAAGAAACGTGTTTTTTCGACCGTTTTTTTTCCGACTTAGGTTGCAAATTAGGTCTCCATGAATGTACCTTTGATTTAAACGGGATAATATATAGCCTATTTTCATTCCGAAAGTCCATTCTATGTATTAGTGAAAGAATTTTTTAAATCGGTTCAGTAGTTTTTGAGCCAAATCATTACAAACATACAAAAATACAAAAATACAAATGTTCTCTCTTTATAATATTATTAGTATTAGTATATTAGTATTAGTATAGAGTATAGATAAGGTAACAAGAAAAGCACGACGCTCGTCTGGTATGGTTATGGTAAACAATAGCGTCTACTCATTAGTTGCTAGCTGTGTCCCGCGGTTTTACCCACGTAGACATCGTTCTCGTGGGAATATCGGGATGAAAAGTACCCTATGTGTTATTCCAGGGTCTAGACTATCTAATCTAATCTAACTACATAGATAGTGACCTATCACCATGCGGGTGGGCGTTTTTTATCGATGTTTTTCCTTCACCAGAGGGCCACTTTGAAAACCGCATATAATTTTTTGAAAGAATAATCCATTGGTGCACGGCGGGGATTGAAATCGGTACCTCTGGCATCAAAACCCATTAGGATTACACTTTACAGATACAGTGGCATGCAAAATTCCGGAAATATCATCGTCATTAACAGCCAGTATTCGTTCACTGCTAGGCATAGGCCTCACCTATGGCACGCTACGATATAGCTCAATCTTCAGCTCCTTGTTGCCAACTGCTGCCTTAGCTTGCGTATATCATCGTTCCACCTAGCTGGAGGGCGTCCTACGCTCCGTTTACCGAGCCGTGGTCTCAACTATAGAACACGTCTACCTCAACGGTTATCGGTTCTACGACATATGTGACCAGACCACTGCCACTTCAGTATACTGTTACTTCTGGAAATATACTGGTCGTATTGTCTAACAATGACTGAGGTAAGTACACAAAGGTACATAACAAAATATCATGCTCTAAAAACTACAGATCCAGGCAGGTACCGGTTGGCTCCGGGATGCATGTAACGTCTAATCGGGTGGAAAACCCACACGGTTGCTGATCGCCAGCTATATATAGTCTGCCACCCCTACCGGGCGTGTTCACGCCGCACCACTTCAAATTACTTTGAACGTAGGGTCATCGACGTGGTATTTCTCTGCTCTCTCAAATACCCATGAAATTCGGAAAAAATGGCCGCTGATTTCTTGCGAGTCATTTTTTGGTTTGTAGAGTTTTCTGTTTTTTTTTTTCAGTTGTGGAGGAACATTTTAGAAAACAGCTATTTGACTTTTTATGTCTAATTTATAATTTTGCATAATAAACCTAATAAGATGTATAACTATGTCTATATCTGCTGTAGCTGTTGTCGCTTCTGAAGAGTCATTGTCTGCCATTTCACTGCCGTTACAATTTAATTCCTTATGTCAGTAAAACATAGCTTAGATAAACAAGTAATATTAAAAAAAACTTTCTAAACACAAGCTTTTATTTATTTATTTATATAAACTAGGACCAGGGTAAGTCAAGACAAATCCAACGAGCCCAAATACGACGGATATAACATGTGTAGTTTAGGAGTTCCTTTGGCCACCTTTCAGCTCCATCATCAGATCAGCACCATGTCATCAAAATATTGCATTGTCACGCGATTTAAACATGTACGCAAAATTTCAGCTCAATCGGTTACCGGCAAGTGGATCAAATTGAATTTGCAAGATTTGATGACAAACATCGAGACAGATGAAACTAGATAAAAGCTTGTAAAACATCCGAATCGTTACATTCTGATGGTGTTAGCATTTGACAAATTATACTCACGGCCGTATTCATGAAGATTTTCTATATACGGGCCTAGCAGGTCTAAAAGCTGTTGTGCGATGTCCTTCTAACCTTCTGACCGTGCGTACATACAGATACGTTTCTGACTTCGCAGAGTAGGTGTCATGCTTGAGTCGCCATCATTGACAGCTCTCCAGTGACATTTGTGACGATAGATTGGTGATCCCGAGCTGAATTATACCGCTTGCGACCTTGACCTGGTCTCCGAGAGAAAATAAACAGTATTGATGTCTACGCGACAAAAATAAGATAGCACAATTCTTCATTGTCCAGTGTCTCTCAAGACTAATAGAAAGTCTCTCTTTACGATAGCAGGTGGCTTGCGAGCAACTATGGCATCCTAGCAGGTCTAAAAGCTGTAGTGTCACCTTCTCCTAACCTTCTCCAGACCGTCAGTTCACTCACTGACTCCTTAGAGTTGGTTAAGTGCTTGAGTTGCCGTCATTAACAGGTCTCGAAGGACATTTGTTTTTATGACTATAAAATTAATAAATTAAATAAATAAAATAAATTAATAAATTAAATAATTAAAAAGACTATTTTATAAATGGGTCATCCCAAGCCAAAGTAGACCAAGTTTGCGACCTTGACTGGTCGCGCTGTACGTAAGACCCTGTCTCCCGGAACCGCCTAACTGCATCTATCACAATCTATACAATATGTTGTAAGGTATTGAGATTTTGTCGCGGTAATGTTGATAGATATACCAATACCGTGTTTTTGTTACCGGCCCGCTATCTTTGCGGCCCACTGTACACGCTCGTCGAGAGATCTCGTCGAGAGTCTCGGCCGAGATGTTCTCGGCGAGAGCATACGTGTACACACTCGTTTTTTCATTTGTACGGAAGATTTCGGTGACAATGGACGTGGGAATTGCTGCTGCTGTTTGCCTTTTAAAAATTATAATAGCTCACACTATTATAATTTTTTTTGGTTCCACATGATAGTACTCACGTTCATTAGACCACATGGCGAAGCCCGTCTTTACGCGAACACAGTCAGCGATAAACTAACCATAGAGTACTAATATATACTGGAAACTCGCTCTCGTTTTCCTCACGAGACTCAACGAGACCCTTTGACTCGGGCGCAAAAACCGACCAGTGACCGAGACCGACCGAGGCGAGACACGAGAGAGCGAGACAAGGCGAATGCACCGTCTACATACTCGTTCTCGGCCTGTCTCTGTGTGTCTTGACGAGTGTGTACAGCCGCCATGAGATACAAATACAAATACAAAAACTCTTTATTGCATAGCAATTAGGTACATATCTATTACAAAAATAAAAAAACATTATGTCTATGTGGTATTACAATGGGCGGTCTTATCGCTATTAGCGATCTCTACCAGACAACCTTTGTATGGACAGATATACAAGAAGAATAAGACGGTGGTGTACAATAATAAGTATATGTACAACATTAGATGGTAGAATAATATAAATAAATCAAACATACTACACATATAAAACATACTCTATATCAATACGATACATACAGTACAATACATACCAATAAATAAATAATAATACATTATACTTTCAATAGTTTAAATGCCAGTTTATGTATAGTTACACAAGTGAGAGATAGTGAGTTTTCAACTTGTTTTTAAAAATTGCTAATGATTTGGCTCTTCGTATGTCCAAAGGTAAGTCGTTCCAGAGTCGTGCAGCTTGTACTGCAAAGGAATTGGCAAAATATTCAAAAGAATGAAAAGGAATCTTTAAAACTAAGTTTTCAGCGGAGCGTAAGGATAGGGAGTGTGAGTTATGCAAGAATTGAAAACGTAGTTTAAGGTAAGGAGGAGTAGAAGGCATGAAAAGGACAGAGTATAATAAAGAAAGGATGTGAGCATTCCGGCGCAGACGAATGGGTAACCAGTTCAGCTTTTTTCGAAATTCGGAAATGTGGTCGAATTTTCGCAGACCATATATGAAGCGGATACAGAAATTTTGAAGGCGTTCTAGTTTATTGAGCTGTTCCTCGGTTAAGTCTGGATATGAGGCATCGGCATAATCGAGTATTGGAAGTAATAGAGATTGTGCAAGCGCAACTTTAGTGGTTATAGGTAAAACATTCCGGAGTCTTCTGAGGGAAGAGGCGGAAGCAAACATCTTGCGACTGGTTTCTGCGATTTGTGGTATCCAGGATAATTTGCGATCAATAAAAATACCAAGGTTTTTTACAGTGTCACTAATTTTTACAATTGTCCCATCAAAAATGACTTGTGGAAGGTGAAACCAATCAATTTTCGATATTAATCTCGAGCTGCCTATAACAATACATTGTGTCTTAGCGGATTAACTGTCAGACCATAGGATTTACTCCAGTTGGAGATTTCCTGTAGATCAGAGTTTGTGGTCTGGATTGCATCAGATAATTGTAAGAGAGAAGCTTGCGTGTAAATTTGCAGATCGTCTGCGTAAAGGTGGTAGGACGAAGAGAGTTGAAGTGAAATTGTATTTATAAAGATTGAAAAGAGAAGAGGGGATAGAACGCCGCCCTGAGGGACGCCCGCCGTCGTATCACACCACGAAGAATAAGTATCATCGACACGAACACGTTGGCGACGTCCATACAGGTAACTGCGAAACCACGAAATTACCGTCGGAGATATATTAAGGGAGCGCAGCAGTTCCAACAGTATATCGAAATCAACGTTGTTGAACGCATTACTAAAGTCTAACAGCGATAGAACTGTTAGCTGTCCATCGTCCATACCTTGTCGGATATCGTCTGTTATATTGACTAGAGCTGAGACTGTGCTGTGACCAGGACGGAATCCCGATTGGAAAGGGTTTACTAGATTATTTCGGATGAGGAAAGAAGTAAGTTGCTGATGAACAAGGCGTTCAAGGATTTTAGACAGGAAAGTAAGAATAGAAATAGGGCGATAGTCAGATAGTGAAGAGGGATTGCTTTTTTTAGGGAGTGGAGTTATCTGGGCTTCCTTCCATATGGAAGGAAACACGCCACTAGACAAGGATTCATTAAGGATGTATTTGATCACAGGCACAATCTCATCTAAGATAGGTACAATCATTTTCCGACTAATAGCATCGCAGCCAACTGCATCTGACGATATCGACTGTATGCTCGCCTTAACATCACGATCGGTAAATTCGTTAACAACAAAAGGGTCATGGTCAGGAGTTGGTATTCTAGATATGTGAAGTAAAGTAGTAGCTTTTGTAGGGACATCAAAATTGGCAGACGAAGAGAAGTGCTGGTTGAGAATATCAATATTTGAATTATTAGGGATGCTATTTTGTCGTGACTTACCAACTCCTAATGACCGTAGGAATTTCCACACTATCGCGGGGTCTTCATTTTCTAAGTTTTTGTGAATGTGCCGGCGTTGTGCGTCTCTACACACCTTATTACAGTTGTTACGATGCTTATAATACCTATTTTTATTATCTTCTGTAGGCTTACATTTATACCGCGCCTTGGCTGTCATCTTCTTATTTATAGATTTACGGATATCTGCTGTGAGCCAAGGAGCAGGCAGATGTTTCACTCTGACAGGTCTCAATGGAGCATGTGTGTCATATAAGTGTGTTATTATACGATTGAAACAATTTACTTTTAAATCAATATTAGTCGCACTTACTACATCTGACCAATCAATATCACGAGCATCGCTTCGTAAGTTTTCCAATGTTATACCACTAAAGTTGCGCTGTAAAAGAATCTTGGGCTTTGTTTTGGTTGGACGAATATTATATGAGAGGTAGATCATATCATGGAAAGAAAAGATATCAGCCGCACACTGACCATGTCGGCTGACATGAGATGGTGAAGAAACTAGAATTAAGTCAAGTAGAGAAGGTGAGGAGTTAGGAAAGTTATGTGTAGCGTTTAATGGAAGTATGGTCAGATTATTTGAAATAATAGTGGATTCAAAACAAGATGGCCGGGTGTCTTTTTTGATGAAACAGGTATTGAAGTCACCCATAATTATAGTATGCTCATAAGAAGAACAATAATTTTCTAAAAGATTTTCAAGAGAGCTAAAAAAATTGATGCGAAGAGAGGGACAGTAATACACGCCGAGAAGAAGTTTAGAGTGAGAGAAAGTAACCTCAAGGAAAATATGTTCACCAGCATTCAGGGGAGGAGGCTGAGTTGAATTAAGCACGGAGTATTGCAAGTGTGATCGGAGATATATGGCAACACCGCCACCACCACTACCAGTACGATCATTACGAATTAATTCGAACCCTGGAAGAGAATACAGCGTCGAAGGGAGACAGGGCTTTAACCAGGATTCTGAGACTAAAATAGCGTGTATACTATTATGCTCAAACGATGCCAACATATCAGTAAAATGAGCCGGAATGCTTTGGGCGTTAATATGGAATACATTAAATTTTTTTGAAGCATCCAATAGCAGTGAGTCTATCGTATGCGATAGACTTGGAAAACTACTGAAGCTGTCACAACTACTATTAGACAAAGTAGAATATGGCGAAACAAACTCATCACACTCGCTATAATATTCACTATTATCACTCATAATAATGATCTACTGAAAATACAACTATAAAAATATCTACTTATATAGATATAATAACAATAATTATAAATATATATATATTATATATAGGTATTTATTAACCGACTTCAAAAAAAGGAGGAGGTTTCTCAATTCGACCGTATATTTTTTTTTTTTTTTTTATGTTTGTTCGCGGATAACTTCGTCGTTTATGAACCGATTTCGATTATTCTTTTTTTGTTCGAAAGGAGATATCCCAAGTGTGGTACCATGGTAATTTTATCGAGGTATGATAAGTATCTCCAGAGATATTGAGATAAACATCTCAAAATTGGTACTGAAAATGAATAGCGCGGCATTGAAGTCGGTTGTTTTTTAGTTTTTAACCGACTTCAAAAAAAGGAGGAGGTTTCTCAATTCGACCGTATATATATTTTTAAACGATATTATTTAACTATCAAAACACCTGTCCACCTGCCAGCTGTGCGGTTTAAGAGATTCGTTTAATAAAATATTATTAATCAAGTCAAGATTTTACACTACTAGTACTAATTTACTAAATGCAATAAAATAACGAGAAAAAAAAAGTCGTGTAACAACAAAACAAAGTTACAAATAAAATATATATATTAAAAAAAAAGAACAAGAGAACTAGGCAAAAACTTAAATTATATTTGGTCCGACTGGGTTAACTTACTCCCTAACTGCAATAACTAAACGTTTTTGTAGATTAACTATAAAGTAATTATCGAAGGAAATACATAAATAAAGAGATACGTCGTCTTCTACTGATAAGCATGGAGCACACGATGTCAATTGTTATATAGTGGTCGAGGAAAGCTTCCGATCCCTCTATCGACATCATGTGTATCCCGTTTTAAAAACAATCATTAGTTTTTTAACCGACTTCCAAACAGTGGTTCTGATTTTTTGTGTATTTTTTTGTGTGTACCTATTTATATTAAATAATTAATTAGAAACAAATTGGCGGGATCTAAAATAAAGTAATTGACGTTGAAAATTATCTGTAAAAATATTTGAGTGCCACTTACCCGTAGATATATAATTGAAAATCTTTAAAGTTTATGTTATAATGTAGGTAGGTACCTAACGAAACGTAGTTTCACATAAATTCGATTGTCTCGAAAACCCCCAAAGTTAAACTACTGCCTTTGTGCTCATCAGCCTATAAAGGCATAATTTAAGATCGTTTAAAAAACTAAAAGAACCGACTTCAAACGTCGCGCCGAAGTAACAATTATATAATCTGTGGTCACGCTAGTCAAAGTTGCCAGTAGACCTAGTAACTATTATATAATCTGTGCCAATAGTACTCATAAGTAGTAAATCGTCGAGATAAATAAATGGATCGTAATACAAATGTTGATATATTAAAAACGGCTCGGCCGATTTCGATAAAATTTAAATGGGACCACCTAGGAAGGGTACCCTTAGAAACAAAAAAAACAATTTTCCAAATCGGTTCTGGCATCTTTGAGTAATCGGTGAACCTACATTAAAAAAAAAAAGATTCCGGCGAATTGAGAACCTCCTCCTTTTTTGTGAAGTCGGTTAAAAATAAGCTAAATCTACTAGTTTATGACTGATAGGTACGTCATTATCATCATCAGCCTATACTAGTCCACTGCTGGACATAGGCCTATCCAACTGCACACCACTGAGCACGATCATCTACTACTCTCATCCAGCTCATGCCAGCCAACTTGCGAAGATCATCGCTCAATCTAGTCTGAAGGCGTCAGACGCTATAACGCTTGATGAAGATGAGTAGTAGATTCATATTATAAGAAATTATTTAAAAAAAAAAATACCTACTTCATAACCACAAACAGGCACTCAAAAGCGAAAAATAAATTACTTAATATAATTATTATAAGCGCTACCCACTTATCTATTTGAAGTCGGTGCCACCTAAGTCAATTGGATAGTAGATAGATACTATGTATGTAGTAGTAGAAAGTAGGTAGATACATGTAGGTAGTATCGATCTATTTTATTATTTGGGAGAGGCCTACGTCCAGCAGTGGACTGACACCAGCTGATGATGATGATGATGATGATGATGATGAGTATCTATATACTACTATCTATATATTAGACTTGTCTGGCACCGACTTCAAATGAAAGCATCTAACACACACGATAATTAATTGTCTATTTTATTACAATAATTCCAAATACTTTTATAACACGGACTGGTTGTATTCCAAAATTAAAATGAAAAAGTATTATTTGCGATTATTAACATTAATCGCCGCCATATGGCCGCCATCTTCGCCAACGGTCATGTCATGTCAAAAAATATTAGGTATGTAAAACCCTTGCACCCTAACAAGACTTTGCCCGGTAGAACATTCCTGTGAAGACAAATTAATTATCTTCACCTTTGTTTCTATCTCGCTCACAGTTACCGTAAGAATATCTGTCAAAAACCAAAATCAACGAGGAGAAAGATGTAAAAACATTATTCAAGGTCATATTTTTTAGTCTTCAAAAGTATATGCAATAGCAACCTCCATTGTGTATAATGCTCTTGAGACTCTTCTTCTACAGTCGAAATAAGTAAATGCGTCGTAATACAAATGTTGATTTATTTTTTTATTTTTTATTTATTTATTAACAAAATCCACAGCCCTTAATTAACATAGTTTCAATGATATTGTGATACTTAAGGCCAATAACAGATTTATTTTTTATTAATGTAACATTTTTTTTTTCTGTGGACAGTCATACATTATTTATACTCATAGCTATAATATATATTTATATATAGTAGTATGATATACATATTTAATTAAAGAAACAGTTTATGTGTCCGAGTGTTTATGTTATGCGATTAGAAGCTACATAAAAAAAATACAAATAATGATAAATAAAAATATCCAGCCAAGTGTGTGTGAGGCCACGCGAAGTGTAGGGTTCCGTAGTAGCCTGTTATTCAATGCAAGTCTTTACCCGTTATAAACAAGCAACAAGGTACTCCGTCTTTGTCACTAAAGGATTTTTTCTAAGGATTTTGTATTTGGTACTAAATTATCCAACACCCAAGTTCAACGACTATTACTGCTAAACTAATAAAGTTATCTTAACCGCTATAATTTTCCTTCAAAGTTCATGAAATACGCTACTATCACGAATTTTTCCAGATTTTTCAAGCTAGCAGTTTAGCTTTTAGAGGGGGGGGGTGCAAATTTTTGTTCCAGTAGGGCGTCCCCCCGGACGCCCTACTGGAACAAAAATTTGCACTTTAAAGTTTAATATTTCGTAAATGGAGCATTCAATCGAAAAATGGTATTAGCAACCCTTAAGTCATTTTAAAAGACCTATTCAACGATACCCCACACGATGAAGTAGATAATAAAAAAAAACTCATCCCCACTTCTCATATAGGGGAGCTACCCTAAAAAAAAATTTTTTCAAAATTTTATTTCAACACTTTGTCGGCGTCATTTATTTACATACCCCACAAAATAACAGCTTTCTAGTATTAACGGTCTCTTAGCAAAACCTCGGACAGACAGACGGACATGACGAAACTATAAGGGTTCCTTGTCAGGACTACGGAACCCTAAAATGGTATATACGTGTGAGTCTGTGTGTGTAGATATGTTTATGTGTGTGCATGTGTGTGTCTATGTTGTTGTCACCAGTCACACTAAGGACTGACATTCAGGGCTAATGCCTTGATTCAGAATCTCGAGTATGTCACGCTTGAAATCTGTTTTACTATTACAGAATAGATCAACAGGCTTAAATTTGTGGTTATAAGTGTTTTGCAATCTTTTGGCGACAGAATTTTGGGCATATTGAGTGCTACAGTGAGGGACTGCAAACAGTCTAGTGTGTCGGGTACGCTTTTTTGGACAACAAAAACACATGATCTTGTGAAAGAGTTCGGGGCAATCAATATATCCATTGTATATACCGTGTAAAAAGGCCATATCAGAGAGAGTTCTTCTATTTTCAAGTGAAGTTAACCTATGGTGGACACAAGACTCCTCATAATTATTGGGACTAATATAACATCTATAGTTTAGCTGTTTTGTAAATGTATACTGAATGTTTTCAATGGTTTCTTTATATGTTACATAGTGAGGATTCCAAACTATGGAACAATACTCGAGCACAGTTCTTACATATGAATTATATAATAGTTTTAAACAACCTAAGTCTGAAAAGGGACGACTGACACGCAAAACGAAACCAAGGCTTTTGTAAGCTTTATTAGTAATATGCTGGACATGATCCGAAAAGGAAAGTTTAGCATCCATCCTAATGCCAAGGTCTACAACAAGGTTTACTCTTTTTAAGTCTATTTTATTGATTTGATAAATGAAATCAATACTACTTTTCTTTCTCGTAAAAGAGATATATTGACATTTACTTATATTTATACCTATACGATTGTCAGAGTAGTATTGTCCCATCCTGATCAAGTCAGACTGCAGGTTTATACAATCATGCGGGTTCGTTATTTTCATATATATTTTTGTATCGTCGCATACATAAGAAACTTTGCATGTTGAAAACATCTACCAATATCGTACAAGTAAGATGCATACAGGAGAGGACCCAAAATCGAGCCTTGAGGAACCCCAGAGCAAATCTCCATAAATCGGAACGGAATCCACCGATGACAACTGCTAGAGATCGATTGCGCAAGTATGACTCCATCCATCTCAGCAAGTTGCCACGAATGCCCAACTCAAAAAGTTTCTGCAGTAGTATGATATGGTCAACGCGGTCAAATGCTTTTTCAAAGTCCGTGTAAACCACATCTACTTGCGATCCACCATCCATGTCTCTAAGTACACTATCAATAAAGCAACCTACAATACCTACAATCTGATTAATTTTTACATTAAAAACGTAATGTAAAACAAACTAGTTAATAATGTGTTTTTTGGTAAATAAAGTTTATTATCTATTATCTAATAAAGACTCCAAGGTTAGTTGCTGTAGAGCGACACTTCAGAAAACCATGTTGCTCGATTGGTAGAAGAGGAGCAATAATTGGATATATGTGACCATGTACAACTCTTTCAAAAAGTTTGCTCAATACATTCAGAATAGATATTGGTCTGTAATTCTTAATCAAACATTTTTGGCCTTTTTTATGCACAGGGACAATGTGTGCTTGCTTCCACACTTTCGGAAAATAGCCGTCACGGAGACATCTATTGAAAATCAAAGAAATCGGAACAGCAAGGGATTTTGCAAATTTTAGAAAAAATAATGGTGGTATTTTATCCGTTCCAGCACCTTTGCTGATGTCAACACTTTTTATTAGTTTCAATATGTCTTGCTCAGTTACCTGAACTGTGTCAATTATATTAGGATGTGAACTGATTTCTGAGGACGAGAACCCATATTGATTAGCCAGTTATATTAAAAACGGCTGGGCCAATTTCGTTAAAATAAAAAGACCACCTGTGAAGGTTACCCTTTGAAACAAAAAAAGAATTTTACAAATCGGTTCAGGCATCTTCGAGTAATCGGTGAACATACATAAAAAAAGAGATTTCGACGAATTGAGAACCTCCTCCTTTTTTGTGAAGTCGATTAAAAACGTCACTCTGTCTGTTTGTTACCTAATCACTTTTAAACGGAGGACGAAATTTATCAATAAGATACTTTATAGCCTGAGGATGACCATAGGCTACTTTTTTTGCTTGTGAAAATAAAATCATGATTTTTATAACTCGTCTCACACATGTGTTGATTGACAGAGCTTTACTACAGTGGTAAAATTCTTGGTGTACATGAACGAAATCGCGGGTATTAGCTAGTTTACATATAAATTGTACATGGATTGGATAGACAACTGACCTTCTCCAGAAGACACGGTAACATTACCGTGACTGAGATATTGGTAAAAAATTACATATCTTTAAATAAAAAACTATTAAAAATTATTTTTTTGCATTTATAGTACACATACATTGTATTACGTCCCTAGCCACCAAACTAGGCGTAATCGGCCTGTATTTTGGTAGTTAATTACTTAGGCACAGAATAATGAATAGTACAAGTACAGAAATTGCACTCCCTGAGAGCAAAAATGCGAGATTAAACCTAGTTACAACGCTAGTAACGTTCAAAATGCGCTTCACGCCTCGGGTGCGACCTTGAATTTGCGCCATAGTATCAACTAATAGTAACTATGAACCGCGTGTTGCGCACAGTAAAATGCACCGTAAGTCCGCACAGCGAAAGTCTGAATAACTCGGTCAACTCGCGGCCTTTACTATAGGGTTGAATGTTATGAGAAAACTTGTAAGCCTTTAATTGGTAGAAGAATACTCGTAGAACAATGTAATGAGTACATTACTGCTAATAAGTACTACATTAATGTTTAATGTCGAGGTAGGATAAAAGTACTACAGTTAAACTAAAATACGTGACGTTCAATTAAAATTGAGTAAAGTTTTAGATTGCGTAAGTTAAATAACGCGACAATAGTATCACTTGCCTAGAATCGTAGGTTGTTTGACTTGTACGAGTATAATAGTGTAGGAGCCGACTCACTTTTTCGACCAAAAATAATTATGTATTTTATTCATTCTAGGAAAACTTTTGTAATAGTTGAATATCAAAATAAAAAATATATATTTTTAAAAAAATTCCAATATTTTATTTCACCATTTTGTCGGCGTTATTGATATACACACATACCTACACAATTTCAGCTTTCTAGTACTAACGGTCTCCTAGCAAAACTTTGGACAGACAGACAGACACACAGACAGACAGACGGACATGATGAAAATATAAGGGTTCCTTATCAGGACTACGGAACCCTAAAAAAGAATTTTCAATTTCAAATCGGTTAAGATCTGACACAGTTCTGAGGTGACAAACATTTAAATAAACTGGCCTAGTGCAAGTCAGACTCGCACTCGTAGGGTTCCGTACCACACTACAGTATTTTATAAGATCGAGCAAAAAATACCACTATCATTATTCGCCAGCAAAAAATAATAACTAATAAACATTTCGTTTCTTATAACGCCTTCTAACGTCTAACAAAGGTGTTAGGGATCGACATTTCAATATAACGTCATCTATGGGACGTTTACCTAACTAAGCGTTCATAGATGGCGTGAAATGCCGAAAAAAACACGTTTCTTGTATGGGGACCCTCTATTATCTTTAACTTTATTCTGTTTTTAGTATTTGTTGTTATAGCGGCAACAGAAATACATCATTTGTGAAAATTTCAACTGTCTAACTATCACGGTTCATGAGATACAGCTTGGTGACAGACGGACAGACAGACAGACAGACAGACAGACGGACAGCGGAGTCTTAGTAATAGGGTTCCGTTGGTACCCTTTGGGTACGGAACCCTAAAAACCGTCGAATTGAGAACCTCCTCCGTTTTTGTGAAGAAGATTAAAAACTAAAACACCGACTTCCATGCCCCGCGATTCAATTTCAGTAGCAAGTTTGAGACGTTTATCGTCATATATCTGGAGATACTTATCAGATCTCAGTGAATCTCAGTGATCTGAGATCTATAAGTACTTTAATTACATTAACTCTCCGATTATAAAAATCTGACTATCGTATGACACGACAAAATCATTAAGAAAGAAAAAAAGGAAAATTGAAGTAAACGTTAGTAGGTACCTACCCTATTTATTTATCTTAGAACTAACTAAATAAAGCAAGATGTAATGTCGATAGAAATTCCCTAAAGATCATTACGTGAATTCCCTTGTAACATGAAACTCAGCTGATTTATATCTACCTACCATTTTATGTGTGACATTCTTTGCTTTTTACATAGTTATTCTTTACAGTTACTATATGAACCAAGGGATATAATATTGAGGTAGGTACAAGTAAGGCGCGCGGCCGATCGAGAGCGCGCGTGACACTTAACTGACTGAACTTGAACCCTAGCGGGTGCGCGGAGGTACTTGTAGTTTCATAGCTACAGCGCGGAGTGCGACAGGCCTGACTTAGGTTGAAGTGACTTATGTTATACTAGCTGTTACCCACGGTTTCGCCCGCGTTATTTATGTCTTTATAACCATTGAGATCTAGATCGATGATCTCTTAGGCCAATTCACCATAGATGACCCCCAAAGTCGAACTCAATATCCTCTATTGTTAAAATCATTAATCATTTTGGTTAGGTAAGTATACGAAGTTGTGCTGTTTAAATGTTTGACTCAACACAAAAGTTCATGAAATATCTCTTACAAAGAAAATAAGGTGAATAGCTGCGCGAGCAAAGCGAGCGCTATTATTGCGCGAGTGAATTTTTTTTTATGACTTTTTATGACCCTGAGAGTTTTTATGACCTACTAAGTTAACATCGATGACCCTAAGGTTAAACTTGATATCCACTTATTTTATGGTAAATAATCGTTATGATTATTGAAGATTGTACTGTTTCAATTTATGACTCGTGTTGATGCGAATGGATGGCTATAAACATACAAAATTTGCTGAAATATTACCTACAAAGTAGATAAAAGAAATGCTTACACGAGCGCGAACGTATTTATAACTTTTTATGATCCTGAGAGTTTTTATGACCTACTAAGTGATTACCGATGACCCTAAGGTTTAACTTGATATCCACTAATTTAAAGATAAATAATCATTATGATTATTGAAGGTTGTACAGTTTCAATTTATGACTTGTTTTGATGCAAGTGGCTATTAAAATACAAAAATAGCTGATTTTTTTTTTACAAAGTAGATATAACAAATTCTTGCGTGGCCGGAGCGAGCGCGAAAATTTTCTACGACTTTTTATGACCCTGACATTATTTATGACCTACTGAGTCAACACTGATGACACGGAGGTTAAACTTGATATCCACTTATTTAAAGGTTAATAATCATTATGATTATTGAAGGTTGTATTGTTTCAATTTATGGACTCGTTTTGATGCATGTGGCTATTAAAATACAAAAAATGCTGAAATATTACCTACAAAGTAGATAAAACAAATGCGTAGCGAGCGCGAATTTTTTTTCGACTTTTTATGATCCTGACGGTATTTATGACCTACTAAGTCAACACTGATGACACAGAGGTTAAACTTGATATCCACTTATTTAAAGGTTAATAATCATTATGATTATTGAAGGTTGTACTGTTCCAATTTATGGCTCGTTTTGATGCATGTGGCTATTGGAATATAAAAGTTGTTGAAATATTACTCACAAAGCAGATAAAACAAATGCTTGCGCGAGCGTAGCGAGCGCAAAAATTTTAACAACATTTCATGACCCTGACAGATTTTATGACCTACTAAGTCAACACCGATGACCCTAAGGTTGAACTTGATATCCTTCATTAAAATACAAAAACTGCTGAAATATTACCTAAAAAGTAGATTAAACAAATTATTTCGCGAGCGTTGCGAGCGCTATCACTGCGCGAGCGTAGTGAGCGCAATTTTTTTTACGTTTTATGACCCTGACAGTTTTTATGACCTACTAAGTCAACACCGATGACCCTAAGGTTGAACTTGATATCCTTCATTAAAATACAAAAACTGCTTAAATATTACCTACAAAGTAGATCAAACAAATTATTTCGCGAGCGTTGCGAGCGCTATCACTGCGCGAGCGTAGTGAGCGCAAAATTTTTAACGTTTTATGACCCTGACAGTTTTTATGACCTACTAAGTCCACACCAATGACCCTTAAGTGAAATGTGGCTGTTAAAACACGAATGTTGTTTAAAATCCTTCCCACAAAGCAGACAAAACACGTTGGGCAAGCAAAGCCATCGCGTACATTTTGATGACTTTTAATGACCCTGACAGTTTTATGGCCTAATTAGGACACTTAATAAGTTTAGTCATTATAGATGAACCTAAGGTCAAACTTTTATGATTATGCAAACTCTATGTAAAGTAAACAAAAAATATAGGCACCCTACACTTAACTGCCGAAAAAATGTAGTCTTTGCCTTTTTATGCCCTATTAAATGTCTTTGTACAAAATTTCATCTAAATCGGTCAAGCCGTTTGGCCGAAAAGAGACCACACATTTAAAAAATCCATAATAAAAATAAAGACAACCGAAATTGCCAGCCAAAAAAAGTATTCGTTGTCCTTCTATGTCTTATTGACTGTGTACAACATTTCAGCTAAAATAAGTTCAATTTAAAAAATCTGGACACCTGGAGTGGACTGCCAAAAAAAAGTATCCTATGTGATTCTATTCCATATGAACTCTAATATGTTTAAAATTTCAGCTGAATCCGTCAAGCTGTTTAGCTGATAAGAGGCCACACATTACCAAAATTCAATAAAAAAAAATCTGGACACTCAGACTCGATAGCCAAAAAAAAGTATATTTTATTCTATTCTGCTCTATGAACAGTCTTTATACAACATTTCAGGCAAATCGGCCAAGCCGTTCATTCGAGAAGAAGTCTTATATTTACAAAATTCAATAAACCCCCTGACTCGACAGCGCGAAAAAAAGTATCCTATATCCTATTCTGTCCTATGACATGTATTCATACAAAATTTCAGGCAAATCGGTCAAGCCGTTTATTCAAGAAGAAGTCTTATATTTACAAAATTCAATAAAAAATATCTGGACCCCCTGACTCGACAGCCAGAAAAAAAGTATCCTATATCCTATTCTGTCCATGACATGTATTCATACAAAATTTCAGGCAAATCGGTCAAGCCGTTTATTCGAGAAGAAGTCTTATATTTACAAAATTCAATAAAAAATATCTGGACCCCCTGACTCAACAGCCAGAAAAAAAGTATCCTATATCCTATTCTACCCTATGAACTGTCTTTATACAACATTTCAGGCAAATCGGTCAAGCCGTTTATTCGAGAAGAAGTCTTATATTTACAAAATTCAATTAAAAACATCTGGGCCCCCTGACTCGATAGCAAAAAAAAAAGTATCCTATATCCTATTCTGCCTTATGTACTATCTTTGTACAAAATTTCAGCCAAATCGGTCAAGCCGTTTGACCGTGAAGAAGTCCCAAATAAACAAACAAACAAACTGACTTTCGCATTTATAATATTGGTGTTGATATTTACATAACACAATTTAATTTTTATGTGTCTCTGGATGTGTGTAAGTTTTCTGAGCTTTGCACAACTATCGTGGATTACATGTGTTACAAGCTTCATTTCTATACTCCACGAGGGCGAAGCCGCAGGCGGGAATATTTTATGATTACTAAAATAGGAAATAAAATGATCTAGCGTTTGACCACAAACTCACCTGTTGGTAAATGATAATGCGGTCGAGAATTTTCGCACGCAAGGCCTAGAATGGGCCCAAAATACTTTGCAGTAAAGATGTTTTTTAGACTTTACGAATGATGGATTTGTTAAATTGCTCAGCAGCTATGCAATACTTAACAGGACGTGAACTAAATGTACAGGTAACAATGGTATCTTATATCTTGAATATACACTACTAAAACTGGTAAGAACTTCTAAGACGTAGAAAGTTCCTTGACGATACAATTGGTGGTAAATATTCTCAATAATCAAATAACAATGGAAAATAAAGTAAATTTTAATTTCCACGTAAATAAATTTCCAGAAAGGTAGATACCACTTTGAGTACTTGTCTGGAAAAACATTTTCGTGATAATCAAAATTAACCTTATTTTCATTGAAACTACCTAAAGGAAAATTTCTGCTTTTAACTCTAATAGATTTTTTTCAGAAACGCAAGCAAACTGAAATCAAAGACCTCGATTTTGCATCTGTATAAGTTTGTACGACAGAAAATCATTTGTAGAGCTATTGGGGAGCAAAGTGGAGTAAATGTCATGTTCGGTAGAGTTTTCATCGGTTGACGTCTGCGCAATGGGCGTAGGTTACTCGGATGCTGCGCCTCTCGCCTCTTCGATATTGTAAATAAGAGCTTTGCCATTGGAGGCACAACGCGCAGGCGCGCCCGACGTAAGTTTGTCGAGACGTCGTCTTTATTACATTTATTATTTTAAAAGGCTGCTTATGAGATTGAGAAACCAAAGTATGCAGAATTAATTATTGAAATAAAAACAGGGCACGTTGGGCACTTTTGGGGTGGAGAAAAAGCATTGAATCCGCGTGACCGTACGCTCAGATACATTGTTTGCAAGTTCGTGTAGCTAAGAAGTTGCAGTCCTATGACTGACCGTTTTTATATTTTTCTAGGTTCTATCTTATATCTGGCATTTTATGGTTGGTCATGGCGCTAGAGGTAAAACTTATCTAAGGACTAATTATAGATATTTCACCTACTAAGTACCAGTTACTGATTCATGCGCTTAAGCACTCTATGCCCTAAATTAAATAATTTGTGTTTTGTTTAATTAATGTTGATCTTATTACTGAACTTTATCTATAGAGTAACTAGTACTCTATAACTAGTACTCTATAACTCTATAACTAGTATAGAGGAACTGGTTTCGTAGGTAACATTTTTTTGGAATATGTTATAGTTACCAATCCTAGCCCAAATCGAAAGCTTTTCTTAAAAGCACCAACTGAGCTGTAGGTAATATATATAGGGCGAGTCTGTACAAGCAAAGTGGTTAGTATTGTTTCACGATGCATTCATCAGTGTAAACTTTAATTCTTTCGGAGATAAAGGTAAAATCGATAGTGATAGTGTCGCGCTTCCCTCGCGAGGTTGTGTCGTCGCGGCGGGGGGTGCGGGGGCGCGGGGCGAGCGCGTGCGCGGCGAGCTGGGGGCGCGGGCGGCAGACGCGCCGCGATGGTGGGCCGCGACAGCCGCTCGGAGAGCGCGGCGCGCCCCTGGGCGCCGCGGCATGAGTAGCGCGCCCGCCCGGCCCGGCCCGCGCGCCCGCCATGGCGCAGGCCGCGCCCGCGCCCCATCGCACCCACTCCTTCGCGAAGAAGACCTTCCACAAGCCCACGTACTGCCACCACTGCTCGGACCTGCTGTGGGGCCTCATCGGGCAGGGCTACGGCTGCGAAGGTACGACGTCGCGCATGCGCCCCGGGCGCGTCGATACCGCGCGCGGACCCGCCAGCACGAGCAGCGCGTTATGCAACGGGGCCCGAGCCGCCCCGGGCCGGGCGTGTCCCCGGGCCGCCGCACGTGCTGCCGCGCACTTGAACCTCTCAAGGACGCGGTGCTCCGGTCTGTTCCCGCGACCGTGGCCCGCCTCGCCGCACGCCTCGACACGCGCAGCATCCGAAGGCTCCGTCCCGTTGGATCAGCTGAAATCATTCGTACCGGCGAGTGAACGTTTGGGAGCATATCGATCGATCTGTTTTGTAAGAGGTTTTTTCCTAGGCGGCGGGGCGGGCGGCGGGGCGGGGCTGCATCCCCGCGGTGAAGACGTGCCCGCGGCCGTGGGTGACCACCGCCGTGACCGATCACCGGCCGACGACAAGGATCGCCCCGAGTAATAGTTCCGAGTGGATCGCTCCAACTCAACTATCTCTATATCTTAGCGGAGGACATCTTGTTTTTGCGCATTTTGTTTTGATCCTCGGAGCTACGTGCGACGTGGATCGCTTAAAAATCGATCCTCGGGTTTTCGTGGATTGTTACGGTGTTCTCGCGCCTGGTGGTCTACCGACGGTCGATGTCTGGTGCACGATATGTCTCAACTATATTATTAATGTTTCGTTACCCCTTACAACGTAGCACAGGTGAAACTGTTTCTGAAAGACAGTGTTAACGTTTCCTGAAATCTAAAGTGGCTGACTATAGTGACTTATTGAAGTAATGTGTAGTGATGTGGTTTAATACTTTAGAGTTTCATACAGTTCAATCACTCACGATATTCTTTACTATAACTGTGTTTTTAGTGCCCGGTCCTACCGATACTTTTGGCTAGTGGAGAGTTAACAGCAATACGAACGTCTTCTTATAAAAATTGAAAATTGACTTAAAATCCATAACATCATCATGAAAAACTTTAAAATCGTGTTTTGATTGATATGTGCTTTTACATAGACTAAAATAAGAAAATCTTAAAAGTTTAAGATAGTTAATCTTACATTTATCAAAGTAAAGTAGAACAGATAGTTTTTGCTATAATTATCTCACCAATCTTAGTTTGCTCTTTTCGGCATATTCCACATAATTCATCGAAAAATTTCATACATTTTTTCAAAGGCCTCAACTCATTTTATTCTAAAATCGATCCATATTTAATATTTTTTTTCTAAGATTTTTTAATTTAACGCTGAATTATATTATTAAATTACACACACAATCTCAATAGGTATAGCCTCTCTTATTTTAAACAACAAAATAAGTTTGTCTTTTTTATCTAAAATTGTCATATTTTGAAGACAAAAATTTTGGAACATGGTTATTCTAGCGTTTGAGTGCTATCTTCTACAGCCAACCCTTTCATAGCTTATTCATTACAAAAAGGTTACTTTTTCCTTTGACCATGATAATACATGCAAATAATTAATTTATCGCAAAGGCTTACAAAGAGGTATCTATGTCTTGTGAACGTACAACATACAAATAATTCCCAGTCATACGTAGAATAGAATATCATTGACATAAATTGATAAAATAGAACATTCACATAAGAGATTATGAGTAACAGATACATATTAGTAAAACTACAGGTTATTAATACATGTAACAAATAACATTTATTTATTGTGTAACTAAAGGCAATTATTCTACTTTTCTTCTATAAAAGCTTACGTTTATTACATACTAATATACCATATTTGATTCAAATTGATACGTTTATAATATATATATTATATAGTATACACATGCTAAATAAATAATCTATATCCATCCAATACGTAGCATACTACGAACTCCGTAGAGAGCTACGTAGTGGATGTAGACTTTTTGTAGACCTCGCGTAGAGGAGCTGCTTAGTTGTGGCGTAGCATTTGCGTAGCAATGTCTACCTACAGAGTAATATTCCATAAGAATCTATGTATTATATTTAGAAGTTCATAATATTTTAGTAAAAACCAATCGTTCAAAAGCAGTTTCAACTTTTTGTACGCACCAAATTTTATAAAAACCTTTAAAATCAATCGACCAAGTTAAAATATATCTGATTAATATTAACAATTTTTTTTACTGATCTAGACACAACTTTTAAATTTTGACTGTGCTAATAATGAGTTAACATTAGTACATTAAAGGTACGGACACACCGCAGCGTCCGGCGTGTGCGATCTAGGCGGCGTTCAGATAGCGCATTAGTATTTGTACCGACTGGTTCACACCAAACGCGATCAGAAAACAATTGAAAAGTACTGAGATCGCGCCCGCAGATCGCAGGACGCCGCGGTGTGGCCGTACCTTAGGAAAAAAATTAAATTAATAATAAAATGCAAACTCGTGAAGCTATGAACAATTAACCGAGTAACTGAAACTCAAGGCCTATTCACCTCGGGAACTCATATATTTTATATTTTCAAAATTATTATTCTAACACATAGCTTATATATATAATATAATTCATTTAAAATAAGCAAAAAAGTTATATGAAAAACTCCAGTGCACAAAAATACACGGCTAAGGCTTTTTCAGAAGATAAGTAAAGTTTCTGGTTTTGGAGTTTTTTTTTTAATTATACAAAATACAACCTTTTTATCCAACCTATATATACATCAACTTTCCAAAAAATAGCAGTAAAAAAATAGGCCATTCTATATCACCGTACCCCTTTTCGTTACAATCTCAACCATTGTAAAATTCCCCACCTCTACTCCCTGATCTAACCACTACCATAAGGAAACAGTCCTCGTATCTTCCCCATTATATAAAGTAAAACAAAGAATTCCTTTCACATGAAAGCTGTCAGTGCATCCATGCAAACACATTACTTGAACAAAACCTTTCAGCCGTACAAAGCACAAAGTACAATAACGGCACAGTCGTTATAACGGCACTGTTCGTTATAACTTATTGTTGAGTTAGTTATATCGTTACATTGACACGGTGTTATCTGACACGCGTTGACAATGGGGCGCTATACAATGTAGCATAGACAATGTAGCATAGACAATGCCAGTCCGCAGTTCCGACGCCGTGGGCTTCTCTATTGTACACTTTTAACAGATAAGCGACGTGTGGAAATGAACAACTTTGTAAGCTGTTGAATGCATGCTCTGTGGAGCTTTACTTTGTACTTTCCTCTGGGGCACTTTGATGTAACTTCAGAACTCTACTAATCGTTCTGCAACGTACTGCCTGCTACTGTTTTTTTTAAATATATTGCTACTTGTTTTTCGGGTTTTGAAAACCTTATAATATTATGCCTATTTGTGCATTCCTCGTATTCTCTTCAAAGCCTATTTGGAAAATAATCTACTGAAATTAAGTGTTTACACAAAGATTAAAAAAAATACTGAAGATCCTTAATATTTTAATAACCAAAACAAATTAAAAAATATTCCTGAAAAATAATACGCGAATAATATTTTGTGTAAAGGTACGGACACACCGCAGCGTCCGCGATCTAGGTGGTGATCAGATAGCGCCGTAGTATTTGTACCCACTGGTTCACACCAAACGCGATCAGAAAACAATTGAAAAGTACTGAGATCGCACCCGCAGATCGCAGGACGCCACGGTGTGGCCGTACCTTAACTTTGAATTCCACCACTTTCATGTCTAAGGGTTGATTTCACCATTTATGCTACTAACCGAGATTTATTGAACTAAGTTCTACTAAAACGTATTCTAACGTCGATGTTGATCAGGGTTTACGCATACTTGATTTCACCACCTCTCATCAGGCTCCTTATTTGATCGCGTTTACCAAAACCAAGATTTTATGCTATTACGCACAATGGAACGTAAATGTCGTCATAGAGCTGTCGTATTAGATTGTTTTGTCATTGTCAAACTGACAAATTCCTATTACCAAATTAATTTCCGTGTCCGTGCATGGTATATAATTTTGTGTTCAGAATCGTGAATTACAAATTTTAAAATGTAGCCCAAATAATTAAAATATTTAAAATGTTAATAACCAAATAACAAGACGAGGCGTCTTATTATTTCGTTATATACGCCATGCACGGACACGGAAACGAACGCGCAAAATACGAGTGGCAGTGGCTGTAAACAAACGGGATCAAGAGCGCTAAACGCCCAAAATCGGTAGTTCAGAATTAGAATTCGTTTTAACTGTAACTACGTTCCGTTTGTGGTGGTGAAATGCAAAATGCTGGTTAAATCTCAGTTAAATACGTAAACCAAGTTCAAGTCGACTTGATCGCGTTTATATTCACTGGTGAAATCAGCCCTAAAGTACGTTACTGCGCTCACCTTTAAAGACAGTGGTAACACATGAGTAAAGAAGGAACAGAGACAAACCTTCTAAGGAACGGACAAAATGTATACATATTCTTGTAGGGTTGGTACAAAAAAAAACAAGAAAAATCTTCATCGTAATAAAATCCTGCTTTTTTGTTTTTCAAGCTTCATCATTGCTGACAACGATGTATGTCGATCATGATCATGAGATGTCACGAGATGACATTTCATGACATTTGTGTCATGATATGTCATAAAATGCCATAAATGTCATGAAATGTCACGAAAAGTCATGAAATATAATTCCGTGTCATGACATGTCACAAAATGTCATGGAATGTCACAAAATGTCATGGAATGTCACAAAATGTCAAGGAAAGTAACTTAATGTCATTAAATGTCACGAAATTTTATAAAATGTCATGAAATGTCACAAAATGTCACGAAATGCCACGAAATATCATGATATGTCACGAAATGTCATGTAATATTATGAAATGTCAAGGAATTTCTTTGAACCTCCTTAGACAGGGCACTATAAAAGAATATTCATAAGCCAAAAATTAAAAAATCACTTTCCCACCCTAGGGCGGGAAAGACCTACTTTGCGCGCACTTATAGACGAGCCAACCATCACTTTAAGAATAGATGGGATGAAAAATAATATAATATAACGCGACGCGTCGCGAGCGACAGCCCTGAGTTAAAGCACCAGCCGAGCCACTATAAACCGGTTTCACTCCGTACGTGACAGGCGGCACACAGGCCGCTGGTGCTCACGCACTCACGTGCGTCTACGTCATCATCACAGCGCAGTTGTATGAAGCTTTGTCTCTGTTCCTTCTTTACTCATGTGGTGGTAACGAGTTCGAATCTTAACGGTTGGCGTATCATTTAGTTAATATCTAATACAAACAACTCTGATTAGCACTTGCCCAGCTTAAATCTAAGTACGTGCTTTCTTTTAAAATGAATTAAGGAAAATTCACCTAATTACGCCGTGTTTTCATCAAAACTCAAAAAGACATTATCCATTAAGCATTCACATTTTTGCATAATTTGATAATTTCATAAGAAGTGTTGATGTTGATCTTTGATAATTTAAAATCGAATCAATCGTGTTAAAATATGAAAATCTTCGAGACACATTTTTCTGATATAAAAATCCTTTATATAAATACATAAGAAAAGTGACGAGGAGAATGATACATTGTGTTCAAAAATCAGCACTGTTTATTGGTTTTGGTTTTTAGTTTTAACGTCACCAATTTTATTAATTAATCAATTCAAGATATTGATAACATTTAATGTTCAATTTAATTCTGTTCATTTTCCAAATTATATCTGTGTTTTACTTGTGTCAATCAATACCACGGAATTTTGTTGTACTTATATTTTCCATACAACTAATTCATAAATTACTGAACAGATAAAAGTAACTTGACGTAAGCGCGACCAAATATATTATTAATTATTGAAATACGTATCCTGCAGCAAAAAATAGCTTCTAACTGGCTTAAAGATGCCATTTTTCTCATTACCTCGGAATATGGTGCCACTCTTAGAACCCATATGAATAGAGTGCCTATGTCAGAATTTGAGCCGAAATTAAGAATCGAAAATTATGCAGCCACGTTTTGTATTATCAAAAAAATTACATCAAAGAATATAACAAGAATTTCTGATTCATAATAATTATATCATACAATTGAAATAACTCGTTATCTTGACAATTTCATTACTACTAGTATCTAGTCGGTCCAATAAATAACTAAATAACTTTATTAATATATTGTAACACTAATTCTTCTTAAACTGCAATCTCTGTTAACTCCTGCCAAAACTCTTCTCGACGTATCCTTAATTTCGAATTGTTTAGTACTTTGGAGTAAAATATCCAATTGTTTTACATTGATCTACACCATCTAGGGCTCTTTCAATTTAGGGTCAGTTTACACCGCGACGCGACATGACTATGCTTGTGGTTTAGCGTTGCGCAGCGCGGTGCAGCGAGAAGCCGCGCGGCGCAGCAAAACTCGCGACGCCACCAAATTATCTCAATGAAATGTGTATTTTATTGTGTAATAATATAAAGTTATTTTTTGTATAACTATCTTAAAAAGTGCGCGCCGCGTCTCATAGCGTCACGTTACAGTCTGAGCTGACCCTTAGGCCAGGGCTTCCCAAACTTATTTGTACTGTGACGTGACGCCCTTGAGATTTTGCCATTTTCTTACGACTTTTCTTGAAAACCACTCCCACCAAAAGGCCTGCCAATATTACCAATTATATTATGTAATTGAAAATAAGAACAAAAAATATGACTACAAATGAATAGAAATATTTTGTTAGCTAGCTGCCTAATAAAAGGATGTGGCTTGCTTTTCTGAACAAAGTTCTCAAAACGGGGCGCAATTGAAATTTTCAGTTTGAAAATTGCCAGCCTCTCATTTCTTTCTCTACGTCTTGTTTTGAACTGTACTTATTATTTATTACTGCAGCTACAGAAAATCCAAACAAGTACGAAGTCACAAACGGTAATAGAATTTTTTGCTGCAGTCCTCCTGATGGCACAGTTTAAACTGTTGATGAACAGCTTGCCGACGAAATGCGCGGTCACACCGACATACGACGCCCCTGGAACATCGCTGCGACGCCCCAGGGCGTCCCGACGCACAGTTTGCCCTTAAGCGTTTTGTGTCGGACTAGTGAGCCACTGGAGTGGTGCGGGTGTGCGCGCGGGGGTGGTACTGCGCACGGACAGCTAATTTTTTCTAAACAAAGCGCGAAGTCAAAGAAAGCTGTCACGGTGCGTTCGCGCCTCGCGGTACCGGCACCGCAGCAGTCTGACACAAAACGCCTAAATTGAAAGAGCCCTAGATGATGTAGGTTAATGTAAAACAACTGAATATATTACTTCAAAGTACTAAACAATTTGCAATTAAGGATAAGTCTACAAACGTCCGTAAATTGTTAGTTTGATATATTGACACTTGTAACAGCGCCAAAATATCGGAAACTCAAAATTGCTGAAACAATATCACGTTCAAATATATTGCTGTAAAAAAATGTAGGTTGTCAGAAGCAATTGATGACTCTACAGCTGTATTAAACCCGTAATTTTTCTACCATGAGCTACTTACTACTGTACCATTTAATTTATCACCTAAATCCAGTTAAGTTCAGTTTCCCCAGCTATAACTAGTTTCGGCTATCAGGAACCGCTGATCTATATAACTGATTACTAGCGATTCAACAAACTTATAAAATAATTATCCATACACATTAAAAACGAATATGCTAACGGGTTTATTCTGTCTCTATCACTCCAGTTAGGGTGACAAGATACAATTCTCGCTTAGATAGGGTATGGGAAGGACGTTTTCTTGAAAAAGTTTGAGTGGACTTCGCAGTCGGCTTCTTGTGAAAAATGCTGAAGAAAGGTAAATATGATTAAATAATATCCTAGTTAATATATCTTAATTTCTTTTAAATTTGTTTACCATTTTTGGTAGAAATTGACAATTCTTTATTTATATATGAAAGTGGGGTCTGGTAATAATTAAAAGACTAAAAAAATTCGACTTCAAATGCCGCGCTTGTCATATTCAATAGCAAGCTTAGGTGTGTATCTCCATCTGGAGATACTCCTCAAATCTCAGTAAATTTACAATTGGACAAACTCAATAGTGTCTTTCTTATAAAAAAAAAATTGAAAATCGGCTTACTATTCACATAGAAATCGATAAACATACATAAAAAAATAAACATACACATGAACTGAGATCTTCTTCCTTTTCGGAGTCGGTAAAAACATACAGTGAAACAGATCAACACAAATACCCTCTTCTATTAACTATTAACTCAATACCTTCTTCTGTCTTCGATGATCCCTTTTCACCTTTTCCAACTCTGAACTAAACCTTTCCTACTGAGCACGCAGCTATCATTTACCTTTCCGCCAGAGCCACCTTTCAAAGTGTATGCTTCCATTTCTTTTTACACCACTACGACAAGGCCAAAACGAACAGTTATCATTTTAGTAGTTAACTTATTTACGCATGATGCCTCGTAGCGTAAAAACCGATTTAGATGGACTAAGTATCAATCGATTCGTAATTTAAGTTTAAGTGGTATAGGCACAGAAGTACAAGTAATAAATAGGCCATAGTCAGATTTTAGTTTTTCGAGATTTTATATCTTGTTACCTAATTACCGAGATATCTTCAAAGCTACCTACTACCATCCAATCCACCATGGCCACCCAAGTATATAACTAGCTAGTGAGGCAAGTCTTAACCACTCTCTTGAACCTGGTTTAAAATAAGACTTAACTCATCCATGACGCCAGAAGCCTCCCTTGGGGCCAGACAGAACATATCTACCATCTACCATCAGACCCCAAGGGACTCCTTGCGCAAAATTAATTTTGTTGTGCGTGCTGCCTCGTTTAAATTAATTTGTTACCTCGATATACGTACCTACATTTTGTTGTACCTGTTATTGCTAAAGTGTGACTTTTGGGAATGCTTTATTATTTAACTTACATTTTTTACAATAACGTGAATGGGTAAAAAGTTAAATGTGGCATGTATATAGATTGTTAATTTATCGATTATTAACTAATCCTATAATATATATAATCCTATAATAATAGATGATCGTTTTTTGTCGTCACGGTCCACAAAATTTAACGAATGTAGGACAATATAACCGATAGAATTTTATAAGATAAAAATTCATGTTAGTTTGTACAATGTTGTCTTTTAAGAATTAATTATAACTAATACATAACTATACACAAATGAAAACTCAAAAAACATGAGGAAAGCTTTTCTGATAAAGCTTTTAATTCATTTTAACACTATATTGACATAGATCTTTTAGAAACGCGAAGTGTATAAATATTCCTGTGTACCACCAATTACAGACAAAAATATTTTTTAGATCTCCAAAATCCATTGATAACCTAGACTTGCGTGAATTTGACCTGTTCTACATATCTCCAAATAAATGCCGAAATTCAATGGCCAACAATTGGTTGAAAGGAAATTCCCAACTGTCAAGTTACAAAAATTATACTTTCCTACATATTTTAATTCACTTTGTATGACTAGAAGTAAACAAAAAAATTAGTTGCAATATGTGAAAACTAATAAATAGTGAATAGATACACTTTAAGTTATAATTTAGTTACACTATAATAAATAAATATAATAATGATATTATTAAATTATAATATTATTAATAAATTACACTATAAGTTTTCCGAACAAAATTTTAAAAAAATGTTTAATTTCACGGAAGTAATAATAGGTATATCATTAATATCGTGTACCTACTTAAACTTTACTATAGAATGGAATCCATATGCCGTGCGTTACTTTCAGTAAGCCAGTTAGATGTTTGTGTCCATATTTTGAGAATACTCATCATAGGAGCCCTGAGATATACCAACCTTACTTATGAAATAATAACCGGCCAAGTGCGTGTCAGGCCACGCGCAGTGTAGGGTTCCGTAGTAGCCTGTTATTCAATGCAAGTCTTTACCCGTTATAAACAAGCAACAAGGTACTCCGTCTTTGTCACTTTAAAGGATTTATTCTAAGGATTTTGTAGTTGGTACAAAATTATCCAACACCCAATTTCAACGACTATTACTGCTAAACTAATAAAGTTATCTTAACCGCTATAATTTTTCTTTAAAGTTCATGAAATGCGCTATTATCACAAATTTTTCCAGATTTTTCAAGCCAGCAGTTTAGCTTTTAGAGGGGGGGGGGGACGCCCTACTGGAACAAAAATTTGCACCTTAAAGTTTAATATTTCGTAAATGGAGCATTCAATCGAAAAATGGTATTACCAACCCTTAAATCATTTTAAAAGACCTATTCAACGATACCCCACACGATGGGGTAGAAGATGAAAAAAAATTCATCTCCACTTCTCATATAGGGGAGCTAAGAAAAAAAAATTTTCAAAATTTTATTTCAGTACTTTGTCGGCGTCATTTATTTACATACCCCCACAAAATTACAGCTACAGATTAACGGTCTCTTAGCAAAATCTCGGACAGACAGACAGACGGACATGACGAAACTATAAGGGTTCCTTGTCAGGACTACGGAACCCTAAAAATAGGGCATAGAAATCGAGTACATGAATAAAAAACAAACAGTGGCTTTGCATGCACATTCATCATACGCACTAGAGTCTGTGGGTTCTTCAAATCGCGAGTGAACATTATTAAACTAACAGATCTTGTTGGGAAGCGTGCTACATCATCGAACTACGTCACTTAGCAACAGGTGAGATAGAGGTCAAATGCTCGCCTATTATGTATGAAAAAACATGCACACAAATTGTTTAATTCCAATTTGGATTTTTAGATGTTAGATTCCAATTTAAAATTGTCATGCGCTCAAAGTGTAAACCTTGAACAATTATGAATGCCGAAGAATGTATTCTTTAAACCGTCAATATTTAAATCCAAAATCCAATACCATCTAACATTTCAAAGTATATAGTATTTAAAGCTGTTACCTGTTACACAAAATAATGGACGCACCGACCGTATCCTGTTCTATGCATCAGCTAATTCACTATTACTAAATCGGTTTCGGCTGAAAATAGCTCACCAATATAATTCCAAGTATCGTGCATACAGAGTTCGCTATACCTACATAGGGAGACAGATTGGAGACCGACCCAGCACCACACAAGATTCATCACTCCTTACCGCTTATTGTCGATCTAAATATAGAACTCCTTGCTCTTGCGAGGCGAAAAAATCATAGCACCCGATGGTGAAGCACGATCCGGGACTACGCCCGCTGTATGTAGGCCAGTCGTGACGTCATACCGTGATGACCCACTTCCAGTGCCATTGAGAGACGCGCGTCAATGGTGCCCCCCTCCCCCCTCGTTGCAACACCCCCTCTCTTCGATACACGTTAAGGGGTGTGTCAAAATTTGTACGAAAATAGAACACGGAAGTGGTTCAAGGGACCGGGCAAAAGTGCCCAAGTTTATGATTAATTTTAGACTAATTTTGTAACGGCTTCCAGATGCATTGGTGGCGGTGATCGTGCTCAGATAGCGTGGAGAGTAATTTGAAAATTTGGCAACTAATGTGTATGAGATCAAAAGTTGAGCCACTTGTTGTTGCAGGTGCAAGAATATTTTTCAGTTCGTAATGTTTCAGCACATTCATTTTTCCATATAATTCCGATGTTTCCTCCCTGGAAAATGCTTCTAGAGCAAACATTTTTTCAAAATATTGTAGGTAAAATGGGTCTGAGTTGCTGTTGTCCTGGTTGTTCGGGCACTGCGCGACGGCAATAGTTTCTTTAAAATACCTATTTTTCAAATTCCTGACACCCGCGTTTCCTCTCAAGGTGTTTTAGTCCTTATCTTTGATGTATTTGTTAAAGTGTCTCATAATAATATTTAAACTTGGTACCATTCTAGGAACTGACCTTTGAGTATACAGCCAAAACTGAAACGGTCATACTAATAGTAGTATTGTTTTGTGATTAAATTATGTCAAGGACTAATAAAAGATTAATGCAATTTTATAAGAATATACAACAATGGTTCAATATTACCTATGTATGGTACACTAATAATTAGGCATTACAAATTCAACTCATATATAAGTAAACTCGTAAATAATATTGGGTATTGTTTAACCTTCCTAAATTGCTGATAAAATTGTTAGAACAGAAGCTCCAGTCTTCAGTGTTACGTATAAAATTGTATTGATCAATTGCTGAACTGCCTCTCAGCTGAGAAGCTCTCAAGGACTTGATCATTGCTCAACTCTACATTTCAAATTAATGTTCTTAAAATAGAACATATTGACATTTTCCAAATAGTATTTCGATCTCATTTTTTATGTAGATGAAGAAATATACATAACTAGTCTATGGTTGTCACTTTTTCTTATGTTATAGGTTAGCATATTTTTACATAGTATAAAAAAATGTCACTCCCTCTGTCTGTACGCTTAGATCTTTTAAACTGCGCAACGGATTTTAATGCAGTTTTCAACAATAGATAGAGTTTTTCAAGAGGAAGGTTCATATCCAGGATTGAACGCGGGCAAAGCCGCGAGGTGCTAGTAATGTATATAACAAACCTTAGTTACAACCTTAAATTTTGCCGATTTTAAAACAATAGTGGGTGCTGTTGGACTGACCTGAATAAAATCAAATAAAGAAACGTACACGTTAACATTCAAAAAGGAGCGTTTAACCTTACTTCCTGCACCTGAAACCCCTTGCATGTACTCGCAACAATAGCTAAGCTAAGTTACTCTAGCGTTGCGCAAAATGCATGCACAATAACAAAAGACGTGAGTACAAGGGTATAAACTTTGTCTGAACCTCGGCCCGCGCGATCCATTATTTACACATCCTTTGTAGCGATTTTAAATGATTAATGCAGTTGCTTTGTTTTAACCACTCGAGCAAGGAACGAGGCTTGAAGGCTGACTTCTATTATGATAGGGGGTGCTCATTAGTGCTCCGGCAGTAACGCCTACGATGAGGCCTCAGAATGTAAGCCGGTCAAGTGAGTTGGTCGGACTTGCTGGAAAATTACAATGAAGCTAAAAATATACCAGCTTTTACTTAGAATTATATTTACTTTTCTTGATGCTTATGATAGTTGGTTATTCTTAGAATAGGACCAGTGAGGCACTGATTAATTCGGCATGCATCGTTAATTTTACTGTTATAAATATTTTTTGCCATGCAATATGTAAAATATCTACGCTAGAATATTTAATACAATATTAAATATTAAAATATTTTTTAATCTTTTTTCTTCTTTCATTGTGTAATTTTGCGTGCGAACCATGCAATACCGTTCGATTGATTTTCGCATGCATTGCTGATATAATAGTAAAATTATAGAAAACAAAATATTCAGTCTACTTTTTTTTTAAATTCAAAATATAAATATTTAAAAATTAAATTTAAACTGAACGAACTAAACATTAAGGGATGTCCGTGTGGTAAAGTGCCAAGAACGCTGGGTTGAATCGCTAAAGAGATTATTTGTGCTAGGAATAAGCCAGCCCTTTTGTCGCCGGTGGCATCGACAAAGCGTGGAGCAATTTTTTTGAGAAAAGTTATGGTACTAATCATTAATATGTCTACTAATTAATAATAATTATTAAGGAACATTCTACCAGTTTTATCATACATAGTCTTTGCTGGCACCGTTGCTTCGTTGTAAAAATGAAGGTTGTATTAAGAGAAGGGCTACTTTAAAGCTTACTAGCAGTGTAGCAATGTGGGTTGCACATTACTAGTAGTCGTTAACCCCTCCAACTAAGCTAAAATACGATTGAGTCTGGACTGGGTTAACGTCAATAGTGTATTGGGAGTTGATGACACTTAGTATTTGTATTTTTAGGATAATCCAACTAAATTACCAATAACATGGCTCCTAAAAGCTTAAATTATTTAGAGGGCTTTTGTGTAGACCAGACCAGTATCATCAGTACCAATTATATAAAATCGAGTATGTTAACCTAATTCTCCAGCTAAATTTACATCAAAAATAAACGTTTGTCAATTCAAATAAAAGTCAATAGGCTTGAAATGATACTGCTATTAAAGTTTGGCAGTGGCGTATGTGGGTCATCGAAAATCGGCGCACAATAGCTCTATTTATATCAAGTCAATACTAAAATACGCACTTGTTGCATTCCGTCTCAAGCAGTAAGGGCATTAGCACGGCGAAAAAATATTCTCATCTGGTTTAAACAAGTAACCAATACTGGTTTAAACCAGATGAGAATATTTTTTCGCTGTCTGAATCTGAAGAGAATTAACATCATTTAATGTCTGTAACGTTTACTGTATAGATTAAGAAGTTATTAAAAAAATGGTTATCTGTAAAGTTGGTTAACGGACGATAGTTTAACGTGACAACGTCATAACAAAACATAGATGCGGCGCAAGCGTACAATGAGCGTAACGGGTCAATTAGCGTAACGGGACATTTTTCGTGCATGCAGCCGGCGTTCATACACATATTAGACGTTGTCACGTCAAAACACAAGAATGATTTTATCAAGGTTTTCTAAAGTCTACAAAAGATGTAAACGATCTATTTAACTAATTGACATCACCCGTGTCCAAAGAGCTGGCGCTTACCTCGGCCAACGTATTAGCCTAGCTATACAACGAGGTAACATCGCTAGTTTTTAGGGAATATTACCGGCAGATAGTGATCTAGGTTCTGTCTTTTATTTACAGTTTAGGTATTATGTATTGTGGTTTATACATTTTTTATATTATCATTAGGTAATTGATTAAATTAATTAACTATATGTGTCCCTAGATTTTAACTACGCATATTTCAGGAGTTTAGGTAGCTTGTGTGTTAATACAGAAATCTATCTCCATCCTCGTAGAAATCAGACCAGCCGATTCTGCGTAAAACAGTAATAAACATACTCGCGTTTCTCTTATGTGTGATTCTATCTATCTAAATATATTTCATCAGTAGTATTCACTATTTAGTCGTGCAATTATCGTAGTACTCGTATAAATGTCGGTTACTGCTACGTTTTATATGTCCACTGCTTAGTATTCTTGTACGCGTGGACAGAAATAAATACTCTATACCAATATATGTAAGTACCTATATGTTTTTGTTAGAAATAACATAAGTAAAGATAACCTTTTTTGATGATGAAGATTTTTTGGTATAGTGATTTGATTTTAGGATTTTAGGATTCTCTTTCTCGAAAATTTAATAATATTAAATACTCAAATGTCTGCTCCTTGAATGTACGAAAATGAAGGCATTTCCCTTATATTCTCGCCTCAAAATTTGGAAAAATACCAAATATTGACACATTGTTGACCTCAAAAGGTACACAGATACACACGTCAAACTTATAACACCCCTTTTTGCGTCAGGGGTAAAAAACCGTAAATAAATCGAAATAGAGCAAAAATAACACATAAAAAGTAGGAGATTCTAAATCATTCCTATGTTTTCCCTTATATGATTAGTAAGTCACAATTAAATTTTTATCAAGATTTGACAAGTATCTCCAGAGATATGATGAAAAACATCTTAAACTTGCTACTGAAACTGACTCGCGCGACATAAATATTTTTTAGTTATTAAACTATCCTAATTATTAATCTCCATTAATTTCTTGCTATTGTATGCAATTTAAAAATGAAAACAAAATACGACATATGTAATTAGTAAAATTAAAATTGGTGTAGTTATATTTTAAATAGTTTAAGTTATAATAAGGAACCGTAGATAAATAATCAAATTACTAATCTCGTAACTGTTACGTCACCCGTTAAATATAACCTCGGTTCATATTGCGGTTACTGTGTCGATTATAATATAACTAGAGAATTATGTACGCTGACGTCACCATTGTAATTCGATATTGTTCGATAGTTATCGCTCTACGATACTCTTTATTGTTAGGAGTTCCGCTCGTAGTTGAGACAATACCATTCTTCATTATGGCCTATGGATATGATTTTATTAATTTATTTTCCATTAGATAGGCTATAACAGCTATATAAATAAACTAGTTGTGCCCCGCGGCTTTGCCCGCGTTAAAAATAATCCTATAGCTTAATCCATAATACTATTAAACAAAATTTCGCTATATCTTTCTAGCCGTTTGACCGTAAAGAAGTCCCAAACAAACAAATACACAAACTGACTTTCGCATTTAAGGTACGACCACACCGCGGCGTCCTGCGTGTGCAATCTAGGCGGCGATCAGATATCGCAGTAGTATTTGTGCCAAATGGTTCACACCAAACGCAATCTACGGTGATCAGAAAACAATAGAAATTCAGATCGCGAACGCGCATGCGGACGCAGGACGCTTCGGTGTGGTCGTACCTTTATAGTATTGATGTTGATTAAAAGTAAAAACTTTTTAAACCAAAGCTGTTTGCAAAGACGTTATCATGTATAATGAAATATACTATTGATAACAATTTATAGGTACTAGTCTAAATTCGACTATAGTACCCTATGCCATTACGGAATTCTAGTCCCTACAGTCCGTTTCCGTCTTCAGGTCAGCTCGATGGTACCACATATTATTGCATTGTCACGTTTGTCACCATTTGTCACCATTGCATACGCAAGTATAGGTACCAGATTTGAGTCTAATCTATCGTCAGGAAGTGGTTCTAATTAACCGACTTCACAAAAAAGGAGGAGGTTCTCAATTCGTCGGTTTGTTTTTAATATATGTTCACAAATTCTTTTTTTTTGTTTCAAAGGGTAAGTACTCTTCCCAGGTGGTCACATTTAAATTTAAACGAAATCGGCCGAGCCGTTTTTAATATATCAACATTTGTATTGAGATGCATTTACTTATCTCGACGATATACTACTAACTACTGGAACACATTATATAATAGTTACTGTCCGACGAATTGAGAACCTCCTCCTGTTTTGATGTCGGTTAAAAAAAGTATTGCACTCATTTGAATGATTTCATACATAATACGTATGTTTAGTTTTTCTTTTTACTACCGAGTGGAAAATTCCAGGATAAACCTTATTACAGTCCCTGGGGGCGAGACCCTAATGTGGTATTGTTACACTTCTGACGTCATATGCTTCTATATTATGTATGGTTTCGGTTATTTCATTTAAAACCGGTTGTGGTAGTGAAATGGTACGTACCTATTTCAACGAATAAATACTTTAAATACTCTATCAACTTCTCACCTTGAGACCACTTTTATTATCTACCGTGAGAACAAGACAAACCTAAATTAAACTATATCACAATACAAGTAAGGTCCTAAAAAGTAACTTGTATTAAATTCTTGTATCTTATTCATCGCTCTTTAGTCAATACACCATGGGTAATTTGCAGTTTATTGTAATTAAGTTATGACGTGTACTTCTAAATATTTTATGAGGATCTTGTTTCAAACATACGGAAATACTGCAATGTAAATATTTCTTACACGTGTTTAAACTAAAAAAATATTCTGATAATGACTATTATTATTAGTTTAAATGATTTTGTTACGAAAATATTACATTATATGCAATAATACAGTGTTATCATGCCTCCGTCAAACAAATAAGACAAAGCACTTAAATAAGCCTTCCTTAAAATTATAAAATTACAAAGTCTTTTGTTTTCCATTCGTCATGCTTAAATTAATGTAAATAATTGTAAGTAATTTGTGTCGATTTTTAACAAACTAAGCAAGCATAGCCGGGTTTGGATTCGCAAGCTCGTAGCAATTTCGTAGCAAGGTCTTCGTAGCACACGGTGTAGACGTCATAACCCGTGTTATATTTATATGTCTACTTATAGCAATTATTAAAATAAAGTCATTAATAAGAGTTTAAAAATAAATATATCTCGGAACTATGATCAGGTGGAGGGATACGCAGGGCGGTGGGCAGTGATTGGAAAAGAAGAGCCGAAGATCGAGTTCTATTGCGTATCTTGGGAGAGGCCTATGTCCAGCAGTGGATTAATACAGGCTGATAATGATGATGACGATGACCCCAAAACTACCTCATCAGCTTAAAGTTTACTAAAATTAAATAGAAATAACTTCTGTACCATCTGTATTTTGTCAAAATATATACTAACAAGGGAACTTTTTGTTAAAGTCGGTAAAAATTAAAAGTCGTCAAATATCCGTTGCATTGATGACGTAGGAACACGGAAGGGTAAAAGACCCCATGACCGACTATCTGCGAGAAACTGTGTCATCTGTGACGTCCTTACTGCTCGACCAATCGCTGCGCGCACGGAGATGGTACTACATTTGCTACATTTCACATATTATAATACAAAATGGAATAAATATTATTTACGTTAGTGAGTAAAACAGAGCTTATGATTTATTAACCAATATTATTAAGAAAAAATATATAGCTATGTTCTATTTAATATCGCTTGCGTTTGATGTCGGTAATAAAAAATAAAGCGTATTATTTCAAATAAATTATGTAATTTTAAATAAGCCACCTTACAGAGTCAAAAATACTCTAACGACTTTTTCACATGCAATATATATATTTTTTTTTTTAATTTATAGATTGCCAACATAATATACATTTTCAAAAGCGCATGTGATGATTAATATACACGTTAAAAAGTCTTTATTAATGTTATACTTATTATATTGACTTGCTTCGGTAGTACATATACTTATTATATTGGTAATAAATTGGTAAAAATATATTAACATTTTACATAATATTTTTCACACAAAGACCTGTGAATGGGCTTGGCTCCACGTCAAATATCGCTCGGGGCACAGTTTCAACAACAGTTAGTGGGTAGGAGGTCTGACGTCACGGGTGACACAGATGCGCCGGGTCACAGGGCCTGCACCCGAGGCCGCACCCGCAACTCAATGGAAATCATTCAACTACGCCTCCGGTTCATATTTACAATAGTATACTTTGAAAAATAGACTTGCATTTCTTTGCTTTGACTTGCAGAAAATGGGAAACTTTACTTAAAAGGGTTACTAGTGAGCACATTATAAAAAAAATATATAATTGTTGACGATTTGCATATGCCTAATAGTTACTTACCTGAAATAAATGTATTCAATGTATATTTTAAATTCAAAATAAGATAGCATTTTAACCTTTTGCCATTCAATGCAAGAGATTGCGTGTGTATGGACTCCATAATAGAGTATGCAATTGTACATGCACGTCAGTATATTAGTGCATTCAGGCGAATATGCAGATTTATGCCATCTGTGACATCACAGCTCAGTCCCTGATATACCCGTACATAATGGCCAGATAGTGGTGCTTTTACCCCACGCTTAGGGGGAGAAAATAAAGTAGGTATGATGAATAGGAGTACCTTTGAGTTTGGTTGAATACTCATTCATCTGAATGCATTCGTACTTTTTGCTTTTTTAGCCCCCGACACAAAAATAGGGGTGGTATAAGTTTGATGTGTATCTGTTATGTGTGTATCTGTGACATCGTAGCACCCAAACCGATTTAGATTTAATTTTTTTATTTGATAGGTGAATTTATCGAGAGTGTTCTTAGCTTTGAATCACGAAAGTTCGTTTAACTGTTTCGAGACTGTTGGTTCTTTTCTCGATGATGACGCTATCATCATCATCATCAGCATTGACAGCCAGTATTCGTCTACTATTGGACATAGGCCTCTCCCCTACTCCCCTCTCATACTCTACTCTACACCAACTTACAGCAAACATGTCGTCATTGGGCTTTTTCGAAAGGTCTCAGTGAACAGATTATACATAGATTAGATCGATAGTTTTGAATTTAATATTTAAGTACTTAGTGCTTAACTTATTGTGTTCGTTTATAACTACAGGCCATTTGTGTTTGGACAAAAAAATGTAGTAACCACAATGTTATGTTTCAACAATTAGCTTTGACCACTGTCACCATCTGATTGATAATTATGTACTAAAGATCGATTATTATTCCTTCTTGTTTATTTACACTTTTTATATAAAATTAGTAGGTACCTATTTAAACATACAAGATAGTCTGATCAAATCTTTCCGATGATATTTTTAAATGAATTTTATTCGTTTTTATTGTTTGGTGATAATGTCTGTCTAAAATTATATTTAACCATATTTTTATTTACGTCACATTACGTCGCATTGAAATTGCACTTACCCATAAATCCACCAGTTAATCATTTAAGATCGTTAACAACAAGAAGAAGATAAAACTACTTTTGCCGCGCAGTCATTTTCAGTACCTACCAAGTTTGAGGTGTATCGCTCTATATCTCTGAAGATATGTTTAAGGCCTCGATAAAATTACAATGAGACCAAACGGAAAGCATACTATCTCAAACGAAAAAATAATTTTCCAAATCGTTTAATAAATGAGTTCTTAAGTAACAAACATTAAAAAAACATTCGGATTGAGGACATACTCCTTTTTTTGAAGTCGATTAAAAAGTACAGATTATTTACCATACGAAGGTCTTTAGTTTAAAACGTGAACGCCCTCCTTAACCGTGCTCCCAATACTTCCTATTATCTATTTATACTAGTGTTTATACCAGGTGCCGCTCGCCCGGCTATATGCGATCAGTCGCCTTGGCGTAAACTTTTTAAACACTATCATTTTGTTTTTTTTTTCCGTGTTGCGCAGTACGCGCGTCATAGATACAGTCATTGATGTTTTACGACATCATCGAAAGATTTTATTGATGTTTAAGAACTCTTTGCTCGGCAGTTTTTTTTTTAATGACTAAAAAGATCTTTAAATAACTTTCAGTAGGAATTTCCGTATTGACTAATTTTGGTGAATATTTACTTTTGATTATGTTGAACTAGGACGATGGATTATGTTGAATAAGAATTTTGGAATAGACAATAAAGAAAGAAGAAAGACTAAGGATACGACATGACCACGGAAAAATTGAGATTGTAGGGATATTAGTAGCAAACATAGGTAACGTAAGTCTATCTTAATCCAAGAATTTCCGTAATTGTTTTCATATAAATGATTAATACAGTACAAACCTATGTTATTTAACCAATTGTAAAGAAAACCATACGCTTGCATACAACATACCACTTTACATAACATATATACATAACAACAATAGAACATATTTCATTAAGTACATCTTATTTATCATTTTAATATAGCGCAATACGTCTTTGCAAAATATTTAAACATAACAACGCACGGCCTCAGCCCATTTTCTGTGCGCTGAAATTACATACATATATACTAGGCAATCATTGATTGAACCTAATGCCCATAATCGTTTACTAACTAATGATTATCGCGAACAAGTGCAGGCAACGTACGGCGTAAGCTCCCAGCGGGGTGAAGTAAGAGCGCTTTCACACGATAATGCTTATACGCGCGGTGATCGTTCGCTTACGTAGTAACTATGTGGTGTATCTGTGGTGCTGATAAAACGCGCTATGAGACGTTGCTACAGATGTACTGCGTAGTAACTGCGGGACGTTTCAGTTGCCCGTGTGAAAAGGCTCTAAGTGAGCCGCGGCGAGGAGGCGCGCGATTGGCTGGCGCGCGTGACGTCAATGCCGACCTCCGCCCGCCCGCGCCCCGCCCGCCCTGAAGGCCGCTCAACGCTCCTCCGAAAAATAATCACGATTTTCGGACGAAACGATTTTTTTTTCATTTCTTTGAGACTGCGGCATATTGTTCTACATGTGTGATGTTTTGATACATTTAAATGTATGCCATTTGTGCATTGATAGCCGCTGTAATAAACGGAGAAGAAAATAATTTTTAATTCGTACTGGCTTTATTTATAATATTGGAATGTTTCCGCTACAAACTCATTAACTAAAACAAAAGACTATCGACAGTAATTTTAATTATGAGTCAGCGTGTGACTTGTTTGATTTATCATTTCTCATAAATTATTATTAAACTAGAAACCCACCCCGGCTCCGCACGGGTGAATATTGTTTTGTTATATTATCTCAAACGGATAAGGCAGCGTTTTCGATGAAAGCTCCGAGGTGGCAATTTTTTTTCCGATTTACACAATATACCAATATACACAAAATCTTAACGAATCATTGACCCATAAATCAGTTTGTTAAGACATGAAAGAAAACCACATGAAAATCCGGGTAGAGTTCGAAAACTAACTGAAGGTTTACGATCTGCCCTAACCTAATATTGACGAGGAAAATGCAATTGCTGACGATAACGATACGATTTATTAGTTCAGTGAATGCCATTCTTACCTCCCAGATACCAGATACCCAGGTTTGAATATCGCCTAGGGATTTTTTGATATTATTTGACCATAATCTTACCTGTTGGTAAGACGGTGAGGTCGAGGATGTAATTAATTGTGTGTTTTTTTTATATCATATAGGCTAGCGTTTGACCACTATCTCACCTGTTGGTGAGATGATGAGAAGTGATGATGCGGTCGAATATGGTAAGCGCGCTAAGCCCAGAATGGGAACTGGCTCTCAGGGATAGCTGCCGGAACACATCAGATGTTTGGCGACAGATTTTCTAACTTGAGGATGGTAGCTGGCCAGGCGGACACTAGATAGTGTAATACCACCATGCGGAGGTTGGGGGTTTCTTAACGATGTTTTTCCTTCACCGGAGGGCTACTGTGAAATACGCACATGCATTTTTCGATAGAAAAATCCATTGGTGAGGTAACAGTGGGTAAACAAGGTTGCGGCCGGTTTTATAGCATGCGTTTACCGTCGCCAATGAACATTCGCAATATCTTGGGTGCTGTTAATGCGATAGGATCGCAGATTTATTGCTACTTTATTTTGATTTTTGACTATTAATATAAAATAAAATTGAATATTTATCAAACTTTTCAATGTTCATATTTCTAATTCAGAAATCTGAAAGTTTTTTAAGCATAGACACGTGTGCAATAATATTTATATGGTTTCTACTTAATTGATGAAAAATATTATTATATTAAGATTAATCTTGCTGAAATCTGAAACTTAAAACCTAATTGTTGCATAGCATAACAGTAAAAAATGTGAAAATCTGATTATTTAAGGTGTAAAACTATCGTGACAATAACACATTAGTTATTGCTTTAAACGACTTTACGCTCACTACTTCAAAAATGCTCGAGTGAAATAATCACGTTTTTATGTGTAAAACCGTTGGACTAATAAACCCATAATTTTCCAAAGGTTTTAGAATTAAGAATGCTTACTTTTAATTATCTTCACCTACTCATCTCATTAATTTATAATAAGCTACCATAGTATTCATATTTCTGTGGTAATAAGTAATAACAGACAACTGACAGACAGACCCAGAATAGTCAAAATAGTAGTCGAGATTAAATCCTAAGTCTAAGTAGTCAACAACCAATATTTTTGCGAGTTACTTTTGTTGATCCTGTCTAAGATATATCAAACAACAACCCCAACTTGGTCATGGGAACATCTACACAACTCATATTGACACAACTACATACATAATTAAGATAGTTTAAAAACTAAAACAACCGACTTCCATGCCCCGCGTCAATTTCAAGTCAGTTTCAGTAGCAAGTTTGAGACGTTTATCGTCATATCTCTGGATATACTTATCAAATCGCAATAAAATTAAAATGGGACCGCCTCGAAAACGTACCCTACCGATTAAAAAAATAATCATTCAAATCGGTTCATAATTGACGGAGTAATCGCGTAAAATACACACAAAAAAATAATAGTATAAAAAAACATACAGACGAATTGAGAACCTCCTTCATTTTGAAAGTCGGTTGATAAACTATCAAACAAAAAATTAACCCACGAATGAAAACAAAACACGCCCCATATTTAAGTATAGGTATGACATTCAATATTTATACAGTGCGAGTTCAACACGCAACCCCGCAACAGGTGTGGTTAGTTAACTGCGAATACTGAGTCCAACGTCTTTCTTTACTACTGTACTGGGGATATTAAAGATCATCCATTGTAGTCTGTAGGTAGTAATTACAGTGATAGATGACTGCATTTTTTTAAAAAGATATAAGGTAACAGGACAAGCACGACGCTCGTCTGATGGTAAGCAATGACGTCTACCTATTACAGATACAGCGGCATTCAAAATTCTGAACTGCCAGAACTTTGCATTTAACTGCATTGCACCTATTACCTTGAGACATAAAGATGTTGAGTCTCACATGCCCTGTAATTTCACTGGACACCTTGCCATTTCAACCGAAAAACATTCCTATATCACGGCTGAAAATTAATTGGAAAAGTGGTGGCCCCAGGCGGACTAGCAGAAGTTCTAACACTACAATGTCCCCTAATTTACCTCCATAAAATAGAGTTTCGAGAGCTTAGAACTCCTTCTCAGTGCTTTAATAGGGAAGAGTGGTTGAAATAGTTGCAATCAAAGAATTGGACTAAAGCCGGTTGTCCTGCACCTCGTCTCTGCCATCTTTGATTCTTAGACCGCATCTTCATCAGGTGAGATAGCAGTCAAGTGCTTGTTCTATTCTCTAATCGAAATTAAGTGTTCATGAATCTATCTTAAAATATTTAAAGATCTGGCCCAAAATTTTACATTACGATATTAGTGCGTTATGATGGTTATAACATGCGAGGCGAAATTTCAGCCCGAGCCGAAGGCGAGGGCGTAACTGAGCCGAGCATGTTATAACCAATACGCACGTATATCGTACGACGTTTTTTAACACATTTGCGAGGAAACAGAAAAAAAACATTTTATATTTTGTTCATTTCTAATTATTGAAACAGTTAGTGAAATTACAATTATTAAAATGATACGTAGTTGTAGTTGTTTTTTTTTAACCGACTTCACAAAAAAGGAGGAGGTTCTCAATTCGTCTGTATGTTTTTTTTTTAAATTATGTTTTCATACGTGGTTATGTATCTGTCTTTGGATATTGACGGCAGCAAGCTGTCGCATGCGGTTCGCGCTTCTGTTAGTATATCCGGTGGAGTTGAAGTAATATATGGCTCTTCTTCATTATTGAAAGATGTCATATTTAATTTTCACAATACAAGTACAAAGAAAAGAAAATTTGAGAAAAATGGCGCGAGGATTATTTTCTGCCGTAGCTGCGTGAAAATGTTGGCAAAGACGTTAGAGCATGCAGCCAAGTTTTTAAATTACCGAATAAACTGATTTATTTATTTTAAATAAACTGAATCTGTGAATGCACACTGTTGCTTTCCCGCCATTTTAACAGCGCGCTAGCGCTGCCTACTGACTGGCGCCGCGCGGCGATTAGTTTGAAATTTGAATAGCAACAGCGCGCGAAATGGCAAATAATACTGTTATGGAATTTGTAAGGACTATAACTTAACTATTTGCTTTGGTAACACACGCGTTTTTTATGACCCGCTTTACATATTTAAAACCGGTGGAATTACATCAGCTTTACGAGCAACGGTGTTAAAAAAGTCTGTTACTTAACACAAAGCTTATTTTTTTTATTTATTTTAGTTTACTTAACCTGTTTGATCCCACTGCTGGGCAACTGTCTAAAAGGCAAAGCTCCCTTTGTTTCTCCCTCAGCTAAGAATGACGTGTGGGTGCAACGTCGCGGTTAAATATACTACGCGGTCGTAACCTCTGTTTCCGGACCCGGTTAATTGCCTCCGGAATAGTTGCACTATACATAGCACTGCTAATGATGTAAACAAACACCTAATTGTAATCTTGCTGCCAATTACTTTTACATATTATGTACCCACGATCAATTGCCGATTGCCTTACAATTCTGCACTCATATCCTGCTATCCTTTTTACATTAGTTGTGCCCCGCGGCTTCGCCCACGCTAAAGAGTTATGATTTGTCCTAATCCACTACTATATATACTACTAGCTGTGCCCGCGACTTCGTCCGCGTGGAATAAATATATAATAATAAGGGCCCTCCCCTTTCCCCCTACTTTCCCTCCTCTCACCTTCCTTCCCCTCTCTCTTCCCCCCCACTTTCCCCTCCCCTCCCCATCTCTCTACCCCCCACTCCCCTTCCCTCACTTCCCTCTCCGCTCCCCTTTCCCCTCTCCCCCTCCCCCCACTCTCCCTGCTACCACTCCCCCTCCCACCACTCCGCCTTCCCTTCCCTTTCCCTCACCTCCCATCCCTTTCCCCCTTTCCCCTTGCCCTCACTTCCACCCTCCCTCCCCTCCCCTCATTCCCCCTTCCCCTTCTCCCTCCGCCTTCTCCCTCACAAACTTTGAATGACATATTAATTTAAAGTAATTGAAAGTAAAAGTAGCCTATGTCCATTCTCAGGCTCTAGACTATCTGTGTACCAAATTTCATTTAAATCCGTTCAGTAGAACATTCACATAAACCTTACATATTTCCATACAAACTTTCATTCCTTATTCCCTATTGTTACTTTTACACCCTTGAGGGTAAAACTTTTACAAACTTTGAATGTCATATTTATTTATATCGAATCAACAGCCTAAAAAATAAGTTTCAAGCTTCTAGCTCTAAAAATGACGATACTTCCATACAACTTTTCATACCCCTTTTCAACCCCTTACAACCCTCTTTTCGCATTAAAAAGTAGCCTATGTCCTTACTCAGGCTCTAGACTATCTGTGTACCACATTCCATTTAAATCGGTTCAGTAGAATATTCACATAAACCTTACATATTTTCATACAAACTTTCATCCCCTATTGTTAATTTACACCCTTGAGGGTAAAACTTTTAGAAACTTTGAATGTCATATTTATTTATATTAAATTAACAGCCTACAAAATAAGTTTCAAGCTTCTAGCTACTAAAATGACGATACTTCCATACAACTTTTCATCCCCCCTTTCAACCCCTTACAACCCTCTTTTTGCATTAAAAAGTAGCCTATGTCCGTTCTCAGGCTCTAGACTATCTGTGTACCAAATTTTATTTAAATCGGTTCAGTGGTTTTGGCGTGAAAGTGACACAGACATGTCTGTCTGTGAAAATAGCAAAAGTAAATGCAAAAGTAACTCTGTCGAGTTACTTTTGCATTTATAATATTAGTTAGGATATATATATATATTTGACTTTTGACCTGTGCAAAATTACAACCAAATCGGTTGAGCCGTTTTACCTTGATAAGGACACAAACAAACAAATATACTGACTGACTTCCATTCGAACTGACTTTTGAATTTTTTTATAAAGCTTACTAGCAATGTGAGTTACACATTACTAGTGGTCTTGTTAACCCCTCTATCTCCTCTATCTAAGCTAAATATGCTTGTGTCTGCAGTGGGTTCACGTTAAAAGTGCAATGGGTGGGGATCGAACTCACTACCTCTCGATCGCCAGGCTGACACCTTTGCCATTTATTATTATACAAGATTATGCCCGCGGCTTTGCCCGCGTTAAAAACTTATTTATTTGCTTATAACTTTTCTTTCCAAATTCAATCATGAAAACACTTAAAAAAACCGGCCAAGTCGAATTGGACTCGCCCACCGAGGCTTCCGTACCAACTTCTCAGATAATTATATTATTCAGAATATTCTGAATTCTATTATATAATTATATTTTCAGGACCAAGTTATCTCTATATCTCTGGAGAAACTCATTAGATCTTTACGACGTTTTTGAAGTAAATTAAAAATGGCTTGACAGATTTGGATGAAATTCCGTATACAAATAGTTTAGGTATAACTGGGACTAACACATAGGATACTACTTAACGGGGCGATGCCGCGGGACGCAGATAGCATAAAATATATATTTTAAAATTGAATTTACAAAAGGAAAGAGAAGTAGGTTCTGGTAACAGCTCCAAAATGTTAATGATGATGTTCTCCTAGTCCATTTCAGTCATGGCCTATATCTGAAAGCTCATTTGCACTGTCTTGCGTTCTTGCGTAGCATAAGCTACAGATCGTGTACGCAGCGTCCTGCGTACACGATCTAGGCGGCGATCAGATAGCGCAGTAGTATTTGTACTGACTGGTTGATGGTACACACCAAACGCGATCAGAAAACAATTGAAAAGTACTGAGATCGCGCCCGCGGATCGCAGGACGCCGTGTGTGTGGTCAAATTATTAGTATTTACCATATCTCCAGAATTGTTGTGTGTGTGTTTTATGTAAATATGTAGCTTATTACAAAAGTTTCTATACGCAAGCTTATGTAAATCACTAATTATGTACACAAAATATTCACATGTATCTAATACAATAAGTTATAGATATTTTAAGTTTTGATGGCTACTGGCACTATTATTACAGTTATTTACGGGATATTAATCACGTTTATGTTTAGTGTCAGTGTCCAATGAACACTCTTGTAATTTAGGTATACTGTTTAACGTTATAAAGACAACATTTTTTTAAACAACTTAAACATATGACATACATTACATTATGACATACATACCTTAATGACAATTAGGCATGGAAGTTATAGCTACTTTTATTACACTATCACTCCGTGAAATTATTTTTTATTATCAATGTTATATCACGCGTGAAAAATCACGACCGTTATATTTTGTTAGTGACGATTATTGTCACAGTGGTGCATTATTTTTCCGCCAGTTACATGTCGCACTCGCAGTGATATTGAATTGATTTGATATTGTACTATTGAATTGAGTGACGCGATACTAATTAGCTAAGCAAAAACCAAAGGTATGTTTTAATAAACAAACAGTGAACACGTCAGACACGGCGCGGCGCGCAGCGACAAGTATATATTACAAGTGAGTGAAGTCGAAGTGATATCCTTCCTGTCACACGACTTCACGAGCCACGGTGTGATTTCACTAGCATTATAAATTTCAAGTACCTATTTAATCAAAACAAAACTTTACCGTATTTAAAATAAGACTCATTTTCATTAGAAGTGTTTGTAACGAAGCGTTATTTACCGAAGTAAGTGAAAAATAACTTCAGCTAAATTTAAGGCTAAACGTGTTGAGAATAAGATCTAATTTTACTTAAACAAATTCTCTTTTCTAGCCGGTGGCACGTGTCGCTCACGTGTTGTTGCTAATGCTATGTCTCTTTCGCACGATGTGATTCTGCGAATTATAATGTAGCTTGACCTGCGTGATAAATCACGCTCGCGCTATATGTAACAGGCGGTTTTGATGCACATAATTGGCGTGGCACGTGAATTTTGTTTTTACTAGTGATTTAACTAGTGATGCGTGATATGTTCCATGCCTAATGACAATATCAAAATTACAAAAACTACAATATATGATACCATTACTATAAATAAAAGACAGAACCTAGGTCATTACCTGCCGGTAAAGTTCCCAAAAAGCTAGCGACGTTAGCTAACTAACTAACCTCGTTGTATAGCTACGTTGGCCGTGGTAAGCGTAAATTTAACGTTAAAACCAACTTCTATAAGTTATTTGTATGAATTCACCATATAAGGCTATATGCGACTACGTTTAGTAATTGAACGATTATAAAATTAGTGTTATGAATCAGAGAACGCAGAGTGTGGGTACAGAATTCTAGATTGTTAGCACGTGTGTAAGCTCGCGCCACTATACGCTAATTGTACCTACCTACCAAGAAATAAGGTTCTCTTTTACTTGTTTCTATTTTAATAAATAAGATAAAACTAAAATAACCGACTTCAAATGCCGCGCTATTAATTTTTAGTACCAAGTTTGAGGCGTTTATCTCCATATCTGTGGAGATACCAATCAGATCTCGATATACTTACTATGGTTCTACCCTTGGGATATTCCCTTTCCAACAAAAAAAATAATTATAATCGGTTTTTAAACGACGAAGTTATCCGCGAACAAACATATTATATTCTAATATATAAAATTCTCGTGTCACAGTTTTCGTTGCCATACTCCTCCGAAACAGCTTGACCGATTTTGATGAAATTTTTTGTGCTTATCCGGTATTTATGAGAATCGGCCAACATCTATTTTTCATCCCCCTAAATGTTAGGGGTAGTCCACCCCTAAATTTATTATTTTATTTTTTAGACAAAATTTTTAATTTCTATTTTTTTATGATACAACATACAAAAATACATACAATCCTCAATTTTCACCCTTCTACGATCAACCCTTATTTTTTAATAGCCATTTTAGTAATTTAATCATTTTTCCTCTCCGGTCGAAAACTGATCAATCGTCATTTAATTAGTTAATTATTTATATGGCAAAACAACGTTTGCCGGGTCAGCTAGTAGATGTATATATATATATATATATATATATATGGCATAGCAAAACTAACGACGTGCCACTTATCAAAACTATATATATACATAAACGGTCAAATTTAGAAACCTCCTTTGCTGAAAGTCGGTTTAAAAAATTATAGAACGTTCCTACGCAACATAAATATTGAACTTCATAGATGACGATAATCAAAACTAGGCTATTGCCCTCAAGCTATTTCAGCTCCAATCCGTCTATTGTTTACATTGGCACTAACGACGGTCGGTGCCAAGCAGTAAAATAAAAAAAAACTATGATAAAAACTTAAACGTCAGTTTCCCAGTTCCATATTCGGAATTCGAAAGTTTTATTTTTAAACGGATGTAGTGGTTTGGCTTCGGTAGTTAGTGCGATGGTGCCGCGCGGACTGCGAGCGTCTGCGGCGGCCCCGCCTCGAGGTTATTTAAATAAACCGTGACGTATTAACGTCAGAACTACACCACTAATACGTTTCCTTGATCCCCATCCGGCTCGGCGCCCTTCCTCGATAAAAAAAGCTTGGAACATAGACAGCTAGTAAAATGTTGGTTTATTGACAAACGCGTGCTATAAATACCACCATTTGTTTTGGTGTCGGTTGTAAGTGCAATACGTTAGCACTGACTGTTATAGTGTTGGTATTTTAATGTTACCTTACGTCATGTTATCTTAGACAAGACAACATTTCTGCTCTTCTATTAGAAACCCTTATAAATAGAGAAACGTATATGTTATACTAACAGTGTCTATAAGATACTTATTTTACTTCTATGTGGCATTGTAACAATTTGGTTTTATGCTAGATTAGGAACCTTTTGAAATATATAATCTTAATTATTCATTAAATAAAATATGAATACACTGCAGGCCATCTCCAGCGCTACGCTGCAACGCCGTAGCAAGGTATTCAACGAATTGACACGTAGACCTTTTTCTCGTGGTACTTTTGATTAATTTTATATTTTTAACTGTGAATACACGGATATAATTAGCGACATTTCCTTTAAATCGACTTCAGAAAAAAGAAGGAGGTTCTCAATTCGCCGGATTTTCTTAAATGTATGTTCACCGATTACTCGAAGGCGCCTGAACCGATTTATAAAATTCTTTCTTATTTTCATGAATGGTCCCATTTAAATCTCTTTGAGATATGTTCAGTATCTCCAGAGATGTGAATATAAACACCTCAAACTTAGTACTGAAAATGACTAGCGCGACGTTTGACGTCGGTTCTTCTAGTTTTTTAAACGATCCTAAATTATTCTTTCAGCATTTAGTATGTGACCAAAGATTTCATAGAAACTTAGGCTGAGTTGCACCATCTTACTTTAACTATAGCAAATGTCAAAAATCTGTCAAAATCCATACAAAAACACCGGTTAATAGTTAAAGTTACGGTTAAAGTCAGATGGTGCAACTCAGCCTTACATTTCTACTTTTGTAATTTGTCAGAAGTTAAGATCATGATTCCAAATGGGTATCCACAAAATGGAATTTTTATAGTCACAAGTTTTTGTTAAAATAACAAATATAGTTCAAAGAGTTTTGAGGGTCCAGTGGTGTAAGTGGGTGAATGTTCGGCTTTGATGCCAAAGGTACGGAGTTCAATCCCCGCCGTGCCCCAATGGATTTTTCTATCGAAAAATGTATGTGCGCTTTTCACAGTAGCCCTCCGGTGAAGGAAAAACATCGTTAAAAACAATAACCCCCGCAAGGTTGTAGGACACTGTATAGTGTCCGCCTGGCCAGCTACCACCCTCAAGATAGAAAATCTGTCGCCAAACATCGAATGTGTTTCGGCAGCTATCCTCGAGAGCCAGTTCCCCTAGGCCTAGCGTGCTTACCATCTTCGACCGCATCATCACTTACCGGTGAGATAGTGGTCAAACGGTAGCCTATAAGATATAAAAAAATAGTGGCGTTACAACCGATCATCAATGTTAAGCAACGGACAACCCGGCCTGTATTTGGATGGATGAAGCTGAGTGGCATTTAGAACGGAGCGCTACCGTGTTTCGGATGACAGGTTAAATCGTTATCCTGGTTGTTTGTTCTAATAACAAAAACCGCAGGGCATGTCAGAGGCTTCCAGGCAAACAGAACAGATTCTGTTAGGGCTAGTCACTCAGCCAATTATAACATGCAACTTACTGAATACCTACGAGTATATGCGTTGGTCGAATCAACGTGATCTAAATGAATGACTTGCATTTGCAAAAACCTCCGTGACTTAATATAGTAATCCTGCATTAGAACACCTCTAAAACAACTTAGTATGTACTCATAGCTGTATGCGAATGAACGTGTATCTAAATGAAATTGTATTTGCAAAAAACCTTCGCGACTTAGATAAAGTAAGAGCATTTGAACACCTTTAAAACAACTTAATATGTACTTATATCTCTAGGTCGAATAAACATGTATCTAAATTTGCAACAAACCTCCGCGACTTAGATAAAGTACGGTCCTGCATTTGAACACCTCTAAGACAACTTAGTATATACTCATATATGTAGGCTAATCAACATGTATCTAAATGAATGACTTGCATTTGCAAAAAACCTCCGCGGCTTACATAAAGTAAGATCTTTTTTTTTGAACACCTATAGGACAACTTAGTATGTACTTTTATCTGTAGGCGAATCAAAATGTATCTTAATAGATGGCCTGCATTTGCAAAAAGTGCTTCGATCATAGTTTCACCGGTTCGGCGGCATAGTGCGTTCTGGATGGTCGATGAAGGCGGCGCGCGGCGGTGCGCGGGTGCGCGCTGTTATCGATCGAGTAACGGACGACAGCGGCGCGCGTCGCGCCCGACCCATGGGATAAATCATACCTTTATACCACAATTATTGTGTTTACTTTACGACGATGCCGATCTATAGCCAGTTATCAGGACTCATTACGTAATTGTAGGCGCATATATTTGCAATATGTCTATTTCTATGTAGGTACTTAGTTTTAAAGTCGATTATATTTAGATTTTCGTTTCCATTATTTATTCAGTTCATTTATCCTACCTCCTGCCTACTGTACAAATCCTGTATAATATTATAAACATGAATGTTTATATATATCACGCAAAAACGTCTAAACATTTGTTATATAAATAAAATTATTATTTGGATTAACTCATAAGCGACTTTTTTAATTACCTAATTCAATAAGTTTGTTAAAGTACTAAATAAAATTAATGTGTTTGTAACTGTGATTCGGCTAGGAGTTGCTAATTTATATAGATCTTAAAATGTTGTATTTATGAATATAAAAAATACGTTAAACTTAACATATTCATTGAACTTTCCCTAAAGATTACGCTAAAATATAATTAAATAAATAACCATACATCTTTATTATTCTAATTTTTGAGCAGTTTCAAATGCTGTCTCAATTAATACAGTCAATAAAACAGTAATAATATGGGAGACATTATTTGTCTGTCCCTATTGCGATACAGAATATAACAATCTGACAAGGGGAAGGGCATCAATGGCTCGCGATCGTGAATGCTTCGCGTGCAGCTACGTCTCAACGTGTCTGTGTGCAGTACTGCGACGCAAACCACATGGTTTTGTTTATTTATAAAGTTTATAAACCGACAATAATGTACTCATAAAACCTTTGATAAACTTTATAACTTAAACTGACGACGTTAAACTAGTAAAACTTTAACTTTTATCGTGGCCGTACCGTTAAAGTTAAAGGTTTAGGTAGAAACTGAGGCAAAAAATTAACTTCTTTAATAGCAATAAACAATTATTAGTTGTTTTGTTTATTGTATATACTGTAGCTGAGTGTGTGTTGTATCTTTACATAGTATATAAAACAAAATCGCTGTACGCACGCTTTGATCTTTTAAACTTCGCTACGGATTTTAATGCAGTTTTTCCCACTTAAATACAACCTCGGAGCGTTCAAGTCTAGAGTGAATAGGTTTTTACTGAGCGAGCGTGCTCCATCCTCGACCGCGTCGTCACTTACCATCAGGTGAGATAGCGGCCAAACGCTTGCACAGTTCGCAATAAAAATTAAAAAAAACGTTTGCAGCATTACATAGAGTGATTCTATTGACGTAGTAGACCTGATAGGATCTCTATAGATATGGAGAGAACTTCCAACTAAAAATGACTCGCGAAGCATGTGCAGTTAGACCCTTTTAAAGATTATAATATAATATTACCTATGTGTTTATATGAACATGCAATGTATATAAGTTGTATATTTCCCCCGCATCATGTACTCGTACATAGTACATACAAACATCCGGTCGGTGTGTTACATTAGTGATATTGGTATGACTCAATACACAAAAATTTTCCTCCCAAACTCGAGGTTTTCGTAGAAACAGTACTTCAGTATACACAAAAACACATTTAAACTCTATCTTTTGATACGTAGTACGTACGTACGTAAGTACAATACATAAATATTGTACAAGTCTAATGTGAAGTCTTGCACATGCATGGACGATCAAATTTACAACTATGGAAAATTTACTTTTAGATTCATGTTTATAATTGGAAAGATAAGTAGGTACACAACCGAATAAAATATATTGTAAACTAGCTGACCCGGCAAACGTTCTTTTGCCATATAAATAAATGGCTATTAAAAAATAAGGGTTGATCGTAGAAGGGTGAAAATTGAGGATTGTATGTATTTTTGTATGTTGTATCATAAAAAAATAGAAATTAAAAATTTTGTCTAAAAAATAAAATAAAAAATGTAGGGGTGGACTACCCCTAACATTTAGGGGGATGAAAAATAGATGTTGGCCAATTCTCATAGATACCGGATAAGCACAAAAAATTTCATCAAAATCGGTCAAGCCGTTTCGGAGGAGTATGGCAACGAAAACTGTGGCACGAGAATTTTATATATTAGATTATATTGTTAATTGTAAATATGTTTTCAGCCGACATTCAAAAAGGAGTAGGTTATCCATTCGTCGTGTGTGTTTTTTAACCGACTTCACAAAAAGGAGGAGGTTCTCAATTCGTCTGTATGTTTTTTTTTAATTGTATGTTTGTTACGCGATTACTCCGCCAATTGTGAATTAATTCAACTGATTTTTTTTATTGGTTGGGTTTATCGCATGAAATTTCATCGAGATCTGATGAGTATCTCCTGAGATATGGAGGTAAACACTACAAACTTAGTATTGAAAATGACTAGCGCGGCATTTGAAGTCGGTTTTTTCGTTTCTATCGATATTAAACTATAACGATCTTAAAATATATTATGTAAAAATTACGCATGATAAAATCGCGAGAAAATAAAACCACAATTAATTCTATTGTAATTTAAAATTATTATTATATATTATATGTATATCTATTTATATAACTTGGTTCATATTAGGAGTAAATAATATCACCGGTACACAGTATTACAATTTTCATTCATTCATATTCATGAGTAATGTATCTATTTTTGTTAAGTTATTATAACCTTTAAATGCTGGCAAATTTTGTACAGGATATTTTAATTGTTTATTATGTTTCAAAAAGGGAATTTAACGTTACTTACGCGACGTCCATATCAAAATCATCAGTCTATCTCTGTCCACTGCTGGACATAGGCCTGGCTTAAGGCACGCCACGCCTTTTTAACCGACTTCCAAAAAGGTGAAAGCTCTATGTTCGATCTGTATGTATTTTTATGGGAGACGATTGAAAATAAAGAAAATATATTTATTCAGCGATGTCACAGTAATAAACAAGGTAACAGTTACAAAGTAAATTTACAATAATTTATCTAACTTGCAATATTCGTAAGTGAGTTGTTCGATAAAGCTAACCAATTTCAACCGAAATCCAAAAGGAGGAGGTTCTCAATTCGTCTGTAAGTTTTTTTTATTGTTTTGTGTGTTTGTTACGCGACCACTCCGAGAATTATGAACCGATTCGAATGATAATTTTTTTAAGGTTAGGGTACTTCTCCATGGTGGTCCCATTATACGATTTATTTAGGTCTCATGATAATATCTAATGATATGGAAATAAACATCTAAAACTTGCTACAGAATTTTTAGTTAATTTTATAGTCGGTTTTTTAGTTTTTAAATTATGTATTAATATTATCCAAGTTCTTTCTGGCATCTGACAGAACTTTGACATATATATTCTTGTAAATTTGATAATAACGCAATATTATGTGGCCGTACCATTGGCCGTACCATCGAGTAGGTCTAATGAAGGAAACAGAAGGTTCCACAGAAACTCCTTAGCTACACATAATAAGCCCGTTGTGTGTAGGCGTAAATCGTGTTTTAAATGTTTTTAACAGTTTATTTTGTTTTGTTTTGTTTCAGTGTGCAACTTCATAGTGCACGAGCGATGCGTGGGGCAAGTGGTGACGCCGTGCTGTGGGGTGGCGCCGAGCCTTATCAAGGTAAAACAACCCGATACACCTACTAAATAAACCACAAATCACTGTGGCAACTTAACCATTAACTTTTCAAGCGCGGTCACGACATTGACTCGCAAGCCAAGTGCTGCCCTCCATTCGAAACATAATTGAATATTAATGAGTTTGTTTACTGGTCACTTGGAAGAAAGCAGTGCCTTCGTATTGGGGTTGTACATACCTTTACTATTCATTAGCTACACGTTTAAGTGACACGGAAGAACTTTAGCTTGTACGCTTGGGACAGTACCACCTCCTCGTCAATTATTCTACTATGAAAGAAGACAATTGGGTAAAGAGGTCAGTGTAATTTTTTCGTGAGATTCATAAGAGAAATTTCATTTCTGAAAATGTCTCTCTCTGGAATCTGTAAATGTTCTTCTTTCCTATTACAAACCATAATTTTTTTTATGTCGTTTACACTTGACTACTACCTCACTCACAGACTTTAAACTACGCTATTATCATCATCAGCCTATATCTGTCCAATGCTGGACATAGGCTGGACCTATGGTACGCCAATTAGCTCTATGTTCAACTCTTTGTTTCCAACCGCTGCCAGCCAGCTTGCATATATGGATCCAGCTAAATGGAGCGATGACATACGCTATTATGTATAATCATACCCAACGTTAAAGTGATAATGCAGTCTAATATGTAATCGTACTTGTTTGATAATGCAAGATGGCAATGAGACAATACGCTGGGCATCTGACTTCAGTCCAATCCACAGAGCCTTCCCACCGTCTTCTAAACACGTGATTACCATGATAAGAAGCTTATAATGTCATGGTATGGAATAGAACCCAGTGGCTCAGAAGTGTATAATTTTATATGTTACAGAACCCAGTGGCTCACTGCTGGTCGGAGCCCACACACCACAAGCGGAAGTTCTGCACGGTGTGTCGAAAGAGACTTGATGAACTGCCGGCTTTACATTGCATGAGTGAGTCTTTTTTATTATTACAAGCTTTTTTTAGGGTTCCGTAGCCGAATGGCAAAAAACGGAACCCTTATAGATTCGCCATGTCTGTCTGTCTGTCTGTCTGTCCGTCCGTATGTCACAGCCATTTTATTTCGAAACTATTAGGACTACAGAATTAAAACTAGGTAGGTAGTTGTATTCTGTGAACCGCTTTCCGATTTTTATACAAAAATTAAAAATATAAAAGTTTAAGGGAACATCCCATACATGGAACTGGAACAAAAAAAATTTTTTTTCGTCAAACCTATACGTGTGGGGTATTTATGGATAGGTCTTTGAAATGACATTGAGGTTTCTAAAATCATTTTTTCTCAAAGTCAATCATTTCAAAGATAGGCGCGTCTAAAGTGGAAATATGTGTGTCCCCCCCCTCTAACTTCTAAAGTAAGGGAGTAATATCTAGAAAAAAATAATAATAATCTAGAAAAAATATATTCTGTAGATCTCAATAAAAACTTTCAACGAAAATTGGTTTGAACGAGATACAGTCAGCAGTTGTTGAGATATAGCGACCGCAAGTATAACTTTGTTTTTCATACAAACACTATGAAAAACAAAGTTATTTTTGTAATTGCGAAAAATCAAAGTTATAGAATACTCTACTGTGTTACGGAACCCTACGAGTGCGAGTCCGACTTGCACTTGGCCAGTTTATTTTAATATCTGACAGGCTAGCGTTTGACTACTATCTAGCCTAGTGGTAAGCGATGATGTGGTTGAAGATGGTGAACACACGATGCCTAGAATACTCTGGCTCTCAAGGGCTGTGTGCTGCCGGAACACCGTGAGGTTATGGCGGCAGATTTTCTTCTTGATTTGATGGTGGTGAGTTACTTTTTCGTAGGATTATCGATGTAAACATTCTATTCATGTAGCCTGAAATACGTTCCATTACCTATAATTAACAGAAGATCATTTTAATAGACATTTTATTTTTTTCTCAATAGGTCCAAAATGCAACGTGGCAATATCAGCAAAAACGTAATGAAAACCCTTTTTTCCCGTTGTGTTTATAGTGCTAATATTTACATGTGTGATGCACCACGAATATCAAATAAAATAACTAAATCACTATGTCTGTATTATCCCGCTAGTTCAAAAAGTTCGTTTTGTTTTAAACCAACATAAAACTTAATTGTATTTTGAGGAACTTGATACGTGTTTGTTTTTACTAGTTGTAGCTATTTATATGTTAGTTCAGTAACTAACTAATTAAATCAACGTCAACTGTTATGGTACAAAATATTTATCAATCAGCCTATCAGAAATCAAATACTGTCAATCCACAATATAACTATTGATGGGAATGATGGGAAAGCCATTTTCAGCATAGTACACATTTCTATCAGATGATAGGTTTACGGTGTACGAGTATGTACTCGTATATACACTGAATAGTGTTCCAGCCACAGACCCAGGATTATCAATACGTTAAAGAGTGAATAACTATGTTAAGTGAATCCTAGGTCTGTGGTTCTAGCGCTAACATTTCCATAGTTAGCAGAGAATAGTAGCTATAACAATATTGTGATGCTCAGTATGCGAGTACTACGTGCACGGAGAATGCGTGGACTTCGCGGCGGCAGACTGCAAGGAGAACGCGACGTACAGCGCGGGCAGCGAGGGGCGGCACCTCCACCACTGGCGGGAGGGCAACCTGCCGCCCAACTCCAAGTGTGCCGCCTGCCGCCGCGCGTGCTGTTCCGCCGAGTGCCTCACCGGCTACCGCTGCGAGTGGTGCGGCGGCACGGTAACTATACTCACTCCACACTGAATACTTGACGTCGCTTTCTTGCTTCTTATGACGTGACCGGCAGACTATGTCTACTGGTCAAAAAATTGCCAGCTTTGAGCTTTTGTTCTTGACACTTATTGGATCAAAACAGGTTCTTCAATTCAATATGTTGTGTTATTGTTTTGTTCAGTGCCACGCGGGATGCCGCTCCTTGATCCCGGAGGAATGCAACTTCGGGATGCTTCAGCCGATATTCCTGCCTCCATCGGCCGTGTCGATCCCCCGCACCGAGGTGCCCATGGAGGCAATCATCGGCGTGCACGTGCGGCCCCCGCCCTCCCAGCGAGACTTCGGCTGCCGTAAGTACCTCCCACAGCAGAACCTCGCCCGCGCCGCACCGCTTTTGGCCTCCTGTGCCTCGCAATTCGCGGCGCTTTCTAGTTTAGGCGCTGCTTGCACCGTAGCTCGATCTTTCGGCCTTCAAGCTCGCATGGGTACATCCGACCGACGGTAGAGAAGTGTATATACGTGCCTTCGTCGGGTGATCGTCCGTGCTCGCCTCCGACCACCGGTCGGTTTAGGAATATGTAGGGGCGAATCGCGGGGCACATCGGGGCGTTGGGGGAAAAGCGTGGTGGTGCGGTGCGTGAGCGTGTGTGTTGGGGCAGCGCGGCGACGCTGGGGCGACGGCGCGTGGAGCCCGGCGCGGCTGGCGACGCTGGCGCGGCGCCTGTTGCCGGCCGCCTGCTCGCCGCACGGCGGTGCCTCGCCTCCCTACTCCAGAGGTACACCACCCAACTCTGTCGGGTCCGTACCGCGACTCTCTCGGAACAACTCACACTGTTCGCTTTGGATGCTTTATTCCATTCAGTATATATACATATTCAATGCGTAGGTCGATATCATAATTATCGTGCCTACTATTCGTAAAGACAAAATTCTGCATTTAGTTGTGTAATGTTTGCGAGAGAATCGCTCGAGGATCCCCTAATCAACACTCAACCCGCACTCCTCTGCATGACACTTACTGCATTTGCTCCAATATATAGTACTAACAATTTTGAAATCGCGTTCAAGAAATAACTACGACAAAATTAACTAATACTGTTTTGAATTTATATTGATTACCACAGAACAGGAGAAGCAGTAGTTCTCCAAATCTCTGATGACTGATGATTATTAACGCATTTTGTACCTAAATTATTAAAACATTTTTTCACAATGGATTGGTGCGACTGCAGTATCATAAATGTTGAACTTTACTAAGCCACTAATATCATCAACTAAGAATACCAACTTTATGATCTCCTAATCAGTTTACAAGTGGTTGAGTGAAGTTATCTTCTCTTGCTTTCGCTGTCTGCTTCTTAATAATCTTTATCTTCTCATATCTGTTCAACTCATATATTAAACACATATATTTATCTGTTTATACGTTTACTTTCATATGACACCGGAAGTCAAAAATGTATTTGCCTATAAAGACAAAAGTTAATGTTCTCATTAATTATTGAATAACTTTCTATGAAAATCCAATGTAATTTAATAATCAGAAACACATTGGAATCTTATCCAAACATACAAAAATCTAACAACATTTCTATTCGAAGTCTATCTGCACAACACTTTAAAAAATCTAGCAAAAGGCATTATTTCTGTCTATTCGATTCAACTGTACTTTGGTAGGTACTTTATTAATCATAAAACTACAAGGAATTGTTGGAAATGATATTATTTACCATTTTACGATACCTATTGTTCCTGTAAAATATACTAAACCCCAGTGTACCTATAAAATTGTAAATACCTTATATAATATATATATATATATATATATATATATACTCTGATCAAGTCACTCTGTTTTCTATTTTAAATTTTAAATAATATTTAAAATACATATTGATTGATGATTTTAATAAATTCTGATGATAACTATATTTTTACTAACTGAGAAAATAAGACAACTACTAACATAAAGATATAATTTATCAGGAAATAAATAATTTGAATTTGATAATATGAATTATAAATATATAATAATAAATAATTCATATCATATCTATAGATTGGAGCTGAGGTCAAACATCAGTTCAGATTTGTCATGTTCCTGGACTTGTGCCTGTTATAGTTTTCTTAGACATACCTACTAATATTTATACCTAAGGCTAAACAATAACACATTTTAGCAAGGTGTCGTTATATTTCTTAATCCAACACCCACGTCACTTCAGTCTGTTTTATTAATACGTTAATAGTAAGGTGTCGTTATAGAAACTCTTGTAGTTTTATGAGCTAAAGTATGTCCGGAACCCTTAACTTTCCACCGTCATGTCTTCTAATCACACGATCGTACAAAGTGCGAGAATTCCGGCCAGCAAAGGGTACGCGCGATGTGGTATCCCACCGGCCAAGGTAACACAGACATATTTACAAATTTATATTATGTATTATTTTGATAATATACTTACTATGTATGCTGCTGTTCGCCGCTTGGTGTTCCGAGTTTGTTCCAAGAAGAAATTCTAACAAAAGAATAAAGACTGAAGTTATGAACGCTTTTCAGATTTGTGGTTTTCTTGGGACATTCTGCAAAGAAAGTCGTAGGATAGTCGATATGGGCTGCAAGAATATGAGTAGAACACGAGCTTATTAATGTGTGCAATGGGATTAGTTTGATAATCAATGTTGTAGCGTCAATTACATACCAACAAAAACACATTTTACCTACAGAAAATCTACCACGTTGTACAGCAACTGTACTCGTAGCTACAACTAGGTTTACGTATGAAGTTAGATTTTGTTTCACTTTAGAAAAGTATAATATTATGCGCCAGATGACAATTATTTTCAACCCACTTCCAAAAGGGAAGCAGTTACCAGTTCGTCTATATGTTTATGTTTTTCTCTTGGTATGCAAGGTTTGACGTTATAACAACGCTTACTAATCGTACATAAATAACAAATACTTCTAAATACCACGAAGTAGATGTCTAATAAAGTTAGTGAACTTAACGAATCATCTACTAAAATATAAATAAACCCTTTTAAAATATAAATGTTTAATGTCTTAAATGATTTGGAAAATGTTTCGGTGGGATATTGGAAGCATAAAGGCCTAAGAAAAACTAAAACTTTATCACTGCAAAGCATATTAAGAAATCTAATATTTTTTTATGAAAGTGTCCTTGGATTAGTCAAGAAATATCAAGTTCCAAATAAATGTTTAAAATTAGTTCTGATAAGCAAAATGACGATGGAACCATTAAAGATAAGCAGCAAAAGCCCCAATGGCTAAGGTGTCGACCTGGCGATCGAGAGGTCGTGAGTTCGATCCCCACCCATTGCACTATTGACATCAACCCACTCCACAAACAAGCATATTTGGTTTAGTTGGAGGGGTTAACAATACTACTAGTAATGTGCAACCTACGTGTGCAACCCACATTGGTAGTAGGTAAGCTATTATTAAAAAAATACGGATCCAAGTAATGATCATTTTAAAATTGCCTTGTAAAAAAAATATAAACACATGCAATAAATTGCCATGCACTTACATGTTTTCTATAAAGTCTCAGACAATATATCAAATCTATATAAGAATCCTTCTTGCCCTAACTTATTTGTCTAGACTAAATCGGTTATTTAAATTCACCTCGCGTTACAATTGCAGGAAGAGCTATACTCGTTAGATAGTGTATAAAAACGCAATGTTTGCAATATCCCACTGTTAGCAGAGTATAATGAGAGCATCTAATAAGAGTGGTACATCGGGGAGACGGGCGTTCGTGAGCGGTATGGGTGTTACAGCTCGCAGCGTGAGCGAGGAGTTCTCGTCGGGCTGCGAGGGCCGCTCGGGCTCCGGCGGTGGGTCCACGGGCGCTCCGGCCGACCAGGACCACCGCCCCGACCATGGCAAGCAGCACAGAGATCGGACACCGGATGATAGGGATGAAGGTACGACACCCAACTTCTCTAGAGACTGTTTTGTCAGTTTTATGGAATATTTGACGTCTAGCACCTTTTTAGGGTTCCGTAGCCATATGGCAAAAAACGGAACCCTTATAAATTAAGCATGTATGTCTGTCTGTCCGTCCGTATATCATAGCCACTTTATTCCAAAACTATTAAGACTACACAGTTGAAACTTGGTAGGGAAATGTATACTGTGAAACTGAAAAAAAAATCGTCAAACCTATACGTGCCTTGTACTTATAAGTTATTAAAAAGACATTGAGGTTCTTAAAATTATTTGTTCTCAAAGTCCATCGTTTGAAAGATACACTTCCTAAGTGGTAAAATGTGTGTCCCCCCCTACTCTAACTTCTAAAATAAGAGAGTGAAAAATAAAAAATAAATATTTGCTGTAGATCTCAATAAACACTTTGAACAAAAATTGGTTTGAACGAGATATAGGCAGCAGTTTTTGATATATAGCACATTTTCAAAACTGCAAATATCACTTTGTCATTTATGCAAACACTATGAAAATAAAGTAATTTTTTTGCTGGCGAAAACTGATAGTGGTAATTTTTGCTCGATCTTATAAAATATTGTAGTGTGGTACGGAACCCTGTGAGAACGAGTGCGAGTCCGACTTGCACTTGGCCAGTTTATTTATAAATGAAAGAGCACTAATAAAACAAAAAGCTCACCTGATAGTAAGTGGTTAGCACCATGTATACACACTTGTAGTCGGAGGATGATACCGGTGTGTTACCTGCCCTGTTAAAGAAGACGTCTCTGAGAATATTATCTATCTAATATCTTAATTACAGGTTGTCTAGGAAGTCTCAAGACTCTAGAAACATTTGAACCACTTAAAAAGTATTTGACTAGCAAAATATATAGTTAGTAATTACTGACCACTGAATTAATGGTCAGGTTTAAGGTTAGCGAATACCTCTTTACGAAACTATACAGAGTTTCATGAAGGCATTCTTATTTACATCCCTAAATAAAGAAACTGAAATGTATGGATGGATTTAGTCTAATAAATCAATCACAAATCAAGCTATAGAAAGTTTCAGAACCATACAGACGTATTGATATGATATACAGAACTCATAAACACCTCCCATCCCGCAGAAGTAGTAAAGGTGTACGACGGGGAAGCGGCGTGGTCCAGACGGTTGTACCGACCAGTAGTGGTCGGCCGGAACTGGAACGAGCGCGAGCTGGTGTCCGCCGCGCTACGAGCCTTCCATGTGGCGCGGGAGCCCGAGCAGTTCGAGCTGACAGACGCGCTGGCCGGCGACGAGCCGCCGCTCAAGGACCCGGCACCCCTCGCTAGAGTCACCAGAATACCCAATAAGCGGCCCGCTCTGTTCTTGCGCTTCAAGTAAGTCTCAAACGACCGTCACTTGTTTCATCATATGAAGAGTTTCTTTGAAACGTCTATGCAGTGCTGAGGTGCCAAATTTCGATATATAATGCCGACTAATTACCACAGTCTTATGAAATATTTTTATCTGTGTCTATCTATCGAGTAGATCCCGCCATACTCGTAATTTGCAGAGGTGAAGTAGCTGATGACATTGTAGGCAGCTTAAGATTTTGTGGTAAGGATAATAACGCAGCGCTGAGATTTGATGGTAAGCAATCTTACTGTAGCCTGCCTCTCTGCGAGCTGTGTCAAATTAAAGCTGGTTAGCCATAACTTGCTCCATTTTGCTATACGACAAATGTTGTACAAAATAAATCGAATCTGTTTCGATCAATTATTAGATTTAAATAATGCTAGCAGTCTGCAAAACTCGTCACCTGCGTAAGAATAAATTTATTCGAACATATCCAGTAAAGCCGTAATTTATCAACAGAGAGCCTGAAAGCGGCGGCGGCTATGTCCGCGTGTACCCAGGCCGGGTGGCGGGAGCGGGGGAAACCTTCGTGACTGTGGCGTGCTGTGGAGACCATACCGTGCCGGACCTGATGGCCGCCGCCCTCGAGAGGTTTGGCCTCGACCCCGCCACCGCCGTCACCGACTACCGCTGCTCCGAGATCCTGCTTGACCGTGGAGGTTAGTACTCGCTAACACGAATAGAGAGGTGCTTTAGTATTCTCGAACGCAAAGAGACAAGACAGTAGAATAGAGTTTACAATTGCCAATCATCTACTTTACAATCTTCTAGGCAAGCGTGCTACATCGTCGATCACATCTTCATGTTAATTACAATCCAGGGTCTTTAAATCGTGAGTGAACAGGTATCTTCTAGGCAAACGTGTTACATCGTCGATCACATCTTCACTTACTGTCGGATGAGTTAGTGGTCAAACGCTTGCTTATTTAGGATAGAAAAATAAGGATGTTCCGTTTCAAGGGGATTCATTTAGCAGGCTCTTATTCAAAGATGTCTCTCACTCCGTCCAGTGTCAGAACGAGTGCTGGAAGAAGAAGAGCGTCCGTGGCGCATCGTGGTCCGCCTGGCCCGCGAGTCGGTGCGACGCATGGAACTGGCTCGGTTCTACCTACAGCCGCGCCGTGACCCGCACGGACCTACGCTCGCGCTCTTCGTGGCCATGTTACCACCTGGACTCTCCGAGAGAAACTACGAGAACATTCTTGTTGAGTTTCTTGGGGCGGGTACGTATACAAATAAACTATTGCACCCTGTTCTGTTTCTCTTTGTTTTATTAAGTTTTATTTATTTATGGTAAACCAACAGTTTCAATTATAACTAAATGATTGACAGTATATAAACCATAAAACTAAATAAAGGCTCACACAAAGTTCCGACACAAACTGTGTAGTTGCACATTGCAATGCACAGATTCGATCTTTGTTCAGGATCATTGGAACTTTGGAGTGTTATGTATACGCAGTTTATTTAGGAACGCAATTAAAAATGCCGTCCATAACTAAGAATGACGTCTCATGTTCGATTAGTCGTATGATGGTATAAAAGTGAATGACTATGGTTTAAAAAATTGATGGAGTGTATTTTTGAGATGGGACCGTAAAGTCCTTCCATTGTAGCTAGAGTTAAAGGCTCTAAGAAGACTGTCCATTATATTGACCATATTTTAAGCTGAGTTTACAGAATCCAAAAAAAATGACAGTTTGAATGAAAATGTACAACTCAGACGAAGACTTTTTCTGATGGCTATCGTTCCACAATCGTATATAATTAAATCAAACTAACTCTTTTATTTCTCATTCCGTGCAGAGAACAAGTTCACATCGATCGGTCCAATCTACTACGAGTATGGGTCAATGGTGATCACCTACGAAGACGCGAGCAAAGCGGTGCGCGCGCTCTATGCACTCAGAGAGGCCAAATATGAAGATAAGCATTTATTAGGTAAGTTAATCACTTCCCAAAATACTTATATCCAGGTACACTTCGGACTTAGTAGGTTGCGTGCAACCATGGGTCAATGAGTTTATGTAGCCATCTTCTGCTGAACATTTGTTTCTTCCTTAGAGTATTTTTTTCTTCTGGTTCTGAACTATCTAGCTATACTGAAGTCTGAGTTAAGAAACGGCAAGATACCTTTTGGCCTTTTCTTTAATATTGTTTTGTTCTCGTGTTATATAAATTATAAAATAATGTGTAAGAGTAGAATGTCTCCTATGTAATGTATTTATTCGAAGGTCTATTATATGATTTTTGTGTATATGAGTCTAAGTAAATTGAAATAAACAAATTAAAAAAAATCCTGCATAAGATAAGCAGGAAAACATTCATTAAAATTTACGTAAGTATAAAAATTTCTCCTGAAATTTAAGTGTAAGCTCTAAGAGCAACCAAAAAAAAGTTCTGTGTCAAGTGACAAGAGCGAATCTTTAATTGTAAAGATTCGCTCTCGTCGTAGACCCCAAAGCAGCATTGTACTCGTCATGATCTTCCATTCCAGTTCCAGTGTTTGATACCGCTATATATTCCAGTTATGCTCCTACCGAGCATCGAGCCTTCGATGGTCCCGAGCAACGTGAAGCCGCTGCTTGTGTTCGTGAACGTCAAGTCCGGCGGCTGTCAGGGGCTCGAGCTCATCTCCTCCTTCCGGAAACTCCTTAACCCCTACCAGGTGTTCGACCTTGAGAACGGGGGACCGTTGCCTGGGTAAGTCTTGGTAATGTTACAATTAGTAAATACGCAGGTGGTCCACCGGATGGGTAGTGGTTACCTATTGATTGGAATACAGCTTTTATCCGTGTGTGCTCTTTTTTTAAGGTTCATTTTGTTTGTGACCATTGTTTATAGACCTGCATACATCCATATTTTTAAGGACGTAGAAGCACTTGACAACTGCCTGGCCTATTACCCGTGGTTAAACACCATCCAGGGTTCACGTGTAAGGTTATTTTAGGCCTACGAATGCGGGAAGGTGATAAGGACCCACAAATACATAGTTGATAATGACTTTGGTAGATATTTATGACAATTTCCTTGCAGCATGCATCTCCACGCTTCTTCACATGAGACACCATACATCCATTCTTATAGCATATAATATAATATCCAGGCTGTACGTGTTTCGTCACATTCCTAACTACAAGATCCTGGTGTGCGGCGGCGACGGCACCATCGGCTGGGTGCTGCAGTGCCTCGACAACGTGGGCCAGGACTCCCAGTGCTCTAACCCGCCCTGCGCCATCGTGCCCTTAGGGACCGGTTAGTACTCACTCACCTACACACCACTACAGTACCCTTAGTACCAGTTTTCATTGTAAACACTTGTGACAGATCTCACATAGTTTTCGACTTATTCAGGCTCTCTAATTGGTCAAAATTTAGTGAAGTGTGAAAACCACTAGAGGCGCTGTACTGATTTTCATGCAACATTTGTTCGATATACGATATCTAGTTTAGTTTGGTGTGAAAACTCGGACTAGGGATACATGAAAGTTAAAGATTGCGTGTTGGATGAAGAACAAGCAAGTTGCTTTCACAAACGAAGTAGAATGAGAAGACTAAACGAAGTAGGATGAGCAAGCAAGTTTGTATAGGCAGAAACGTTAGACGTTTAGACCGCCTGTATGAGCCCTGTGACATGAAATATAAGTTGGCACTGTTGTTGTAAAGTAGCATACTTCACAAAAGAAAGAGTGATTTATGCTGTGTAAGAGAAAAAATATTATGCAAATATCAGAATCCAAAATATCTGAATCTGAAGAAAGTAGTTATTAGTTAGGCAATTCAGTGCGGGTAGGTGCCGTACTGCTAAAATATTCCATCGTTTCCTCATTTTCTCCAACCTGTTCTTTATGTGTGAGCGCATATGATAACATGGGAATATTTTACCTGTACGAATCGCCACCTACCCGTACCGGTTTGTCTGCATAGGAAACCCGCAAGTTTATGTCCTAACCCTATCACTTTACCCCGTGCAGGTAACGACCTCGCCCGCGTGCTTCGCTGGGGCTCCGGCTACACGGGCTGCGAGGACCCGCTCTCCCTGCTCCGTGACGTCATCGACGCCGAGGAGATCCGCCTCGACCGCTGGACCGTCGTCTTCCACCCTGAGGATAAGCAGGACGAGCCGAAGGAACAGCTTTCTAAACAGTTGCCGGGTTAGTCTTTAACAGGAAAGCTAGTTAGTATATAAGTAGCTAGTTAAAATATATAAGTAACGATAAAAAGCGGCAATAGCCCATGGCTAAGGCGTCGGCCTGGTGATCGAGAGGAGTTTGATCCCCAACTATTGCACTATTGGCGTGAACCTACTCCAAACACAATCATGTTTTTAGCTTAGTTGGAGGCTTTAACAAGACTACTGCAATGCAACCCACATAGCTAGTAGGTTTATAGCTGAAATAGAGAAATTGTCAAATTATTAACATTTAGCTGTGGAATAGGAAAAATTATCAATATTTGGTCGGAGTTAAGGAGTAGCGGCTCAGCTCCAGTAAATGAAACTTTGTCCAGGTTTTGAAATTTTGAAGAGCGGCCCCTAGTTAGAATAGAATAGTATGAGCAAACAAAGTGTACCACTACATATTAAGGATATCGAACCGGTAACACACTCCTAACATCCGTAGCTTTTGCATGTGCCGTAAAAAACGCCAAACAAAATATACTTTAGTTTTGATAATTCCTTATCCTATATCACTGTCACAGGGTGTTATGGAAATATTTATAATATATTCGCCAACCCGCTCGCAATTAATACGATTGGTAGATGAGTATGTTTAAATGCCTTTCTCTGAAGTAACCATACTTTCTAATTGGTACAATGTGGTACAAACCGTATCAAAATCTCTGCGTAATTCGAAAAATCAAAGTAGGAACCAAAAACAACAAACAGATGTTTCTAATTAGGTATTTCTTTAGGTATTTGAGATTTACAAAAATATAAAAAATAAAAAAGTTAAACGTGTATTGTTTTCTACCAATAATTAATATCATGAAATAACATAAAAAATGAAGGTTAAAATTTTATAAGGAGGTTCAACGCTCTATAAAAATAGAAGTTTTTATGTAATATATTCATAGAGCTTCTAATGACGGACAAAGGATTTGAACTGGCTTTCATCATCATAATCAGCCAGTGTCAGTCTACTGCTGGACGTAGGGCTCTCCCAAGATACGTCACTGAGCCCGATCTTCGGCTTATTGGGAGGGATATGCCCTAATCACCACGCTGGGTAGGCGGGTTGGCGATCGCAGTTGCGATCGAAACTGGCTATACTACGACACATATTAAAGTACCTAGTCACTTATTAAAATAGCATAAAATTAGTAAAGAAGAATAAAAGTAATCAATAAGTTAGCTTTAAGCCGCACCACCATTACCTACACTTTACATCCACACCCATGATCACCCGACGCGTCCATCTGTACGCCTCACGTTGCAGCGTCCGTTACGACAGGGTCGCAGAGCGAGGACAACTCCCAGATCCTGGTGATGAACAACTACTTCGGCATCGGCATCGACGCGGACCTCTGTCTAGACTTCCACAACGCCAGGGAGGAGAACCCTAATAAGTTCAATAGCAGGTTGGTTTACTTATTTATTTATTTACTTTTGTTAGTAATTTATTTTGTACATGTAATGTGTATCATTATAGGATAATATATAATGATTATAGGAAGACACTGAACCACACGACACAGGAATGTCCTAGGTGTGTTTCAGTTTTCAACACAAGTTTTTTATGTTTCTTTAAGTGTTACACACTTTTTATATTTTTGTACATTGTTTACTTATTATTTATTCGTAAATTTTTACACAATCCAAAATTTCATCGATTCGAATCCGCACCTCCTAGCCCAACTCTGGGTCAATGAAAACGAAAACTACTCAGTAAGCACATCCCCTACGTAAAAAAGCACTGAAAGCGAAAGTAGCCTTTAGTTGTAATTATCGTAGTAGATTAACTTATTCTCTTCTACGATAACACTTAAAAATTAGTGCATTAAAATTTGCCGGGCTTTGAAATCCAAGCTGCAAATCAGCCTAAAGAACTCTTAGAATTAACAATAGATCTTAGAGACACCCTGTAGCCTATCTGGTGGATTGCAGACTGCGCAACAAAGGTGTGTACGTGAAGATGGGTCTACGCAAGATGGTGGGTCGCAAGATGTGCAAGGATCTGCACAAGGCGGTGCGGCTTGAGGTGGATGGGAAGCATGTAGAACTGCCGGCGGTCGAGGGCATCATCATACTTAATATACTCAGGTGAGTATCCCACCAACTATCATGACCTATCAGTTTCTATACATTTTATTACCAAGAAGGCAAATAGCAGATACTTCGATGTTAACTTACATATTGGAAGCGCCACGATAGGCCTTTATGGCAATACCTACAAACAAAAAAGGTGCCTACCTAAAACTCATAATCTCACCACACAAAATGGCTGCCTTTGTCAGCTAGGGTTGTGTCGAGTGTCGACCAAGGGACATGTGTACCTACAAGGTAAAAACCAACAGGACAAGCACGACGCTCGCTCGAAAAAAGAAACAAAATAAAGTCTTTTAAAAGGTAGAAGCAGATAGCAACTGACAGTATTTACATATGTGTTGTAATTGTACGTTTCGCAGCTGGGGCTCAGGCGCCAACCCGTGGGGTCCGGAGAAGGACGACCAGTTCAACAAGCCCAACCACTGGGACGGCATGCTGGAAGTTGTGGGGGTCACAGGGGTCGTACATCTCGGACAGATTCAGTCGGGGCTTAGAGGCGCCATGCGGATAGCGCAGGTAATAAGTGGCAATAGCCTAATGGCTAAGGCGTCGGCCTGCCGATCGAGAGGGCCTGAGTTTGGTCCCCACCCATTAAGACACCAGTAGTCTTGTTAAATGTGCATCCAATATTGATAGTAAGCTTTGTCTGAAAAATAAACTACAGCACAAACATTTTTTTTAAATATCTTATGGGCTACCGTTTGACTAGTACCTCGCCTGGTGGTAAGCGATGATGTTGAACACGCTAGGCCTAGTATACTCAAGCAAGGGCTGTGTGCTACCGGAATACCGGAATTATGGCGGCAGATTTTCTCCTTGATGGTGGTGTGCTACTTTTTGGTAGCTTAAGTCAGGCGGAACACTGATATAATATGCTTCTAACACCTGTGGAAAAAAAATTGGATATCCCAATCAAATCCCAATGCACATTTAACGTTGGGTCTCTCGTGAAGGAAAACATCGTTAAAAACCCCCAGCTCAGTAAGCTGACACTAAACAGGTGTTAGTCAAGCTTGTATCAATATACTAACTATTTAACTAACGGCCAAACAGCAGAACAAGTTTCGCTATTTCGAAAAAGACGTTTTCGTGCGTTGCGCGCAGACAAAGTATCGTTGTATGATATAAGAACGATTCTATCGCAGCACTATCGTTTCCAGCAGGGTCATTCTTAATAAATCATTTAAAGCAAATTAAGATTTGAAAATTGCCTTTACTTCGACTTGGATCTTTGCAATTAAAAATGCTCCGATTGGTTATTTCTGATATTTCAATTCGAAAAAAATTGTAATTTTAATTGGAGGTTTCCGCGACAAAATAGCTCACGGATTTATCAATATTAAAGCGCTCTGGAGACGGTTATTCGAAATTGTCAATTTTCACGTCATTTATGGACCAAATGATGGTCTACACAGGCAATTGAAGAAGAATTGAATTGAATTGAATTCGCAACTACGGTGTTAAAAGTGAATGAGGGAAATATTGATTGAAGCCCATTGACAATCTCGCAAGAACTTCTCCGGGACACTTAAGAATTAAAAATGAAGCTTCGCAATCCGAATAGGTTTTCAAATCTTTGTAAATCAGGGGGCTATAATTAAATTAATGTGTATGTCCAGGGAGGACACATCAAGATCAACCTCCGCAGCGAGATCCCCGTGCAGGTGGACGGAGAGCCGTGGGTGGCAGCGCCCAGCGAGGTCGTCGTACTCAAGTCCGCCCTCAAGGTACACCCTCACCGCTGCACCTCCACCCTCCACCCTCCCTCACCAAACATCACCCCTGACCCAACGATGTTCGAGTAAACCATACTGACCATAACTCGACCATACATTATTTTATCGTACCTCCAACTCTTGCTTAGCAGAGACGATGGTTGGTGACAGCTATGCAACCTTTACATTTTAATAACATTTTTGTTAAAGTATTAAGTGCTATTTTCCGGCGTCGATCGAACGAGGTCATAACGACTATTTTAGCTATGTGGATCACGACCAAAAGGATTATGAATTCGAACTTTAAAGAGTTGAAGGTATGAATTAGGTAGGTAATTTTGTTATTTAATTTTTCAATATATTTTCGTCGACACCAATGCGAGAGTTGGTCCCGAGCTAAATCACCTTCACAGTCGTTGTTTTATACATTTTTAAATTAATACGGATGCATTATATTTTCATTTCTCAGCCTTTTTTTTATTCTTCTGTGAGGTTACGTCCAGCTACTTATTCGTTTCGATCAATTTAAACTTAACTATATCTTTAATTTTTTTCAAAGTCGGTCCTTGCATTTCCCTTGAAAATTGGCACGTAGTACCTACCTACATGCATAAGCACCCGCTAAAACTAAGTCCGTTCAGACCTTACCTCAAATCACCAAACATTATGAAATAGGATCAATTCTCGCACATTCCCACGATCTGCATGCGCTCGTTCGCCCTTCTCACGGGGGCATATTTTGTAATATTGCGATAATTTGTACATAATAGTTACGCTTGATCACAATTCTTTTTCCTAGATATCGAGAGGTATCTAACGAGCTAGTAGTCTACACTCTCACTAATAGATATCAGTCATGTCAAAAGTTAAGCTTTTTATGATTTATTTAAAGTCACTTAGGCCGTTAGAGGCATTATTAGCTTAAGAAATGCGATCAAGCGCGGCTGGGTGTCGGTCTGTTCCCCGCCACGTCGGGCCGCGCTGTCCGGCCTAGCTTCCGGCCGCCTGCACAGTCCCCTAGCTCACGGCCGCCTCGCGTAGAGCACCGCGGAAGCGTCGGTCGGCAGCGCGGCTCGGGGCGCCGCGGCCGCTCACGGTGTGTGTGTGCAGGCCACGATGCTGAAGAAAATCAAGCGCGGGTCGGGCGGGTCCACGGGCCCGGGCGGGTCCTCGGGCCCGGGCGGCTGCGGCGCGCCGTGACCGACCGCTCTCCCCGCCCGCAGGCCACCATGCTGAAGAAGCGCGGCAAGGTGCGGCGCCGCAACACCGAGCCGAGCATGCCGCGCGCGGCGCCGCCGCCCCCGCCGCCGCCGCCGCCCGACTCCTGAATCTGGCTGAGCGAGCGTCTGATCTGAGCACGTGTCGCCTGCGGGCTCACGGCGCGCGTGACCCGGGGACGTTCGCTGCCAACACCGCGACATAACACTACTTTCATGTAAATAAATTAAAACAAATTCAAAAACATAAAACTACCTATATAAACTTATAATAAAAAATAAATTTATAGTCATTAGTTGTGTTTTATTTTTAGTGATATGATTTCAGTGTAAAATAAATAATGAATATATAAGTATGTCTTTCCTTTTAATCGCCTGTAGTACGTTGTATACTCGCACGCACTGAAGCGAACCGAATAAATAACCCTTGCCCACAATTTTTGTCACAATACCATGTATCATGAAAAATACATACTTAAGCTGTATGACCTGGAAAGTCTCCATGCAACAGGATATATAGGTACCTAACTGTTTAGGCGTTGTGCATGATGATTATCAAATAGGTAGAAACAGACGCTGTAAATGTACCTAGCTAGGCTGAGCTGATGATATAAGCTGTCGTAGTAAACATGAAGATTGCTACAAAGATATTGATTCCGATTCGTTTAATTTAAGATGGATTGCCATTCCAGTCAGTGGTCGTCTTTTAAGTAGAGCAGTGTAGTAGGTATTCTATTCTATTTTCTGGAAACGTCGGATTCGCATGTTCGTAGGTACGTATGGCTAGCCTATTTCAGCTCTGTAGCACAGAATAATGAATAGTGTCTATAGTCCTGCGCTCTTCTTTTGTGCTACATATATACATCGTAGGTACCTAGCTATTACATATTCTTCAAATAGTAGTACTTATATTTTTTTTATATCTTATAGGCTAGCGTTTGACCACTATCTCACCTGTTGGTAAGTTGACTGATGCGATCGAAGAATGTAAGCACGCTAGGCCTAGAATAGGAACTGGCTCTCAAGGATAGCTGCCAGAACACATTAGATGTTTGGCGACAGATTTTCTGACTTGAGGGTGGTAGCTGGCCAGGCGGGCACTAGAGTGTCCTACCACCATGCGGGGGTTGTTGGTTTCTTAACTATGTTTTTCCTTTACCGGAGGGCCACTATGAAAAGCGCACATACATTTTTCGCAAAAAAAATCCATTGGTGCACGACGGGGTTTGAACTCGGTACCTCTGGTACCTCTAAAATAACATCAAAGTATTTCCGTAAAATAAAATATCTGCTGCACTTAAAGCGCCATCTAGCGTTGTGAATAACACCTACCTCTACTTATGGCGCCCGTTTGGAGCTTAAGCCGAAATTCACCGTCACCCGAAATCAACCACAAATCGTCTTAGAGTCACACCTAAGGTCACACTCTTCCGGGTTGCCTTTCCAGAAGCATGGCATTTAAGATCACTAGACCATTTTCAATCAGGTGAAACCTTTGAGAAGAATAATGAGGAAGACAAAACATGTGCACTATTTTCATTTGGTAATATTTACATATTTTGTTCTGAAGATGGCTTATAGGCATTTTCAGTCGATCCCATATACCTAGCAGATTTTTTTCGTCATATAGTCAAGAGTTTGACCGCCATTTCACCCGACGTGACGATGCGTAATGATGTAAGAATACCGACCGCCTGCCATTTTATGTCTTATACATTTTTATTACACACGAATTTGGAACTAATGGGACTGCCAATATATTATAATACTCTCCGTGAACAGTTAATGGCCGCTGTATTATGAATCACGTTATTGTAGTAGAGCAGGCGTTATAAGTATCTATTATCCATTGTGATGTGAGGCAAAGACTCTTCTACAGACTATGGATAACTATTATATAATCAGTGCTATGGCGCAATTCTTACCAAATTGCAGAGCAAAAGAGCGAGCAAATTATTCATACTAGTAGCGCCTCACAGTTTCACCTGTAGCTTTGTGTCCATAATGTAGCTTTTCATACGTGAAAGAATTTATGAAATCGGTCCAGTCGTTTTTGAGTTAAATCGTAACAAACAAACAAAAGATTAAATCTTTCCTCTTTATACTATTAGTTTAGTTTAGATATATATTCTACAGCGTAAGTATCTACCTATTACTTGTATATTATTATTTATTCTATGACTTTACTTGAGCCCGAGGGACTTGTAATAGTAGCGTGCAAAGAGAATATAATACTACGCGATAGCGTGGTCGTGGACCGCTTGCAACGTCGCGGGTACCTAGTGCAGCCAAAGTCTAGCGAAGGAGTTTTGGCGGGAACATGGAAAAGTGTGTGTGCTCTGCTCTCATTGTATTTTTTCCTAAAACTTGTGTTCTTCCGCGAGTTAATGTGTAATATATGTGGATTATTAACCATTAAGTGCCGGCGAATGTGTGAAACTGTAGGGAAAAGCACAATGTTGAAAAGCATGTTATTTGCGTTCTCACCACAATTCCACGGAAAATATTCAGTAAAGTCCACATTTTGTTGAGGGTATGACATAGGACTAGACTATGGCTTCAACTTAACCTGAAATGTGACTTCGACCCATCTTAATGACTTGAATTCTCAAAAACTTGAAGAATTTCAATACTTGACACTGGCTAAATACACTAAACGTGTGGAGCCATATTAAAACAGAAAAAAGTCTAGCGAACACTCCCTCTTGACGTTATTACTTGCCGAGCAAGGCGCTGCCATCTCTGATTTATAAAGCATGGCATGGTGTATCTGGCAGATGCTACCGGTCCTCATCGTGCACAGATTTTTTTATCGGAAATTGTATGTGTATTTTACAGCTACCCTCTGATAAATGAAAACACTGTGAGGAAACCTAACGGGCTTAGCAAGCCGGCCTATGCAATGGAAAATCTGACAGCTAATATCTGATGTCTTCCGACAGCTATTCTAGGGAGCCAGTTCTCATTCTAGGTCTAGTGTGCTACCATTCTTGACCACATTGTAACCTATACCAAGTTTACACCAGGCGATTTTTGTTGTTCAAGTTCCTAGGAATGTACTTATTTTTCGATTTTAAGTACTTTTAGTATCAATACTTTGGACTCGATTCTGAGTAGGTCCCAGTTAAAAGTACTCGTCTCCTTACTCAATTATTTGTGTCCGAAGATCATTTAAGCTAGTATTATAGAGCGATAACATTTGGCTAATCATGCGCGATATAATCGAATGAGTAATTGTTGTAACTCGTATTACGATACGGAATGTACGCATCCCTAGGAAGAACTAGAAGAACAAAAATCGCCTTGTGGAGTTTTGGCGGGAACGTGGAAAAGTATGTGTGATATCATTGTATTTTTTCCTAAAACTTGTGTTCTTCCGCGTGTTAATGTGTAATAAATGTGGATTATTAACCATTAAGTGCCGGTGATTGTGTGCGAGTGTAGGGAAACTGCACAATGTTGTAAAACATGCTATTTGCGTTCTCACCAAAATTCCACTGAAAATCTTCAGTAAACACCACATCTTTACTGAAGGTATGACTTAGACTAGACTTTTACTTGAAAATTGACCTGAAATGTGACTTTGACCCATCTCTATTACTAAAATTAATAAAAACCTGAAGAATTTCAATACTTGACACTGGCTAAATACACTAATCGTGTGGAGCCATAATAAAACTAAAATAATATCGTTTAAAAACTAAAAAACAACCGACTTCAATGCCGCGCTATTCATTTTCAGTACCAATTTTGAGATGTTTATCTCAATATCTCTGGAGATACTTATCATACCTCGATAAAATTACCATGGTACCACACTTGGGATATCTCCTTTCGAACAAAAAAAGAATAATCGAAATCGGTTCATAAACGACGAAGTTATCCGCGAACAAACATAAAAAAAAAAAAAAAAAAATATACGGTCGAATTGAGAAACCTCCTCCTTTTTTTGAAGTCGGTTAAAAAAAAATCGCCTTGTCTGAATGAACCAGGGTAACCAAAAGAGGAGATTTAAACAAAAATTGAGCCCATGAGGGAAAGGCCGTCGATAATATGTCCTACCACCAATGCTTCAATAATAATCAATAATATCGTTTAAAAACTAAAAAACAACCGACTTCAATGCCGCGCTATACATTTTCAGTACCAATTTTGAGATGTTTATCTCAATATCTCTGGAGATACTTATCATACCTCGATAAAATTACCATGGTACCACACTTGGGATATCTCCTTTCGAACAAAAAAAGAATAATCGAAATCGGTTCATAAACGACGAAGTTATCCGCGAACAAACATTAAAAAAAAAAAAATACGGTCGAATTGAGAAACCTCCTCCTTTTTTTGAAGTCGGTTAAAAATGTCTTTGATGTTAGATACTAAAACTAAATAAAACACGTAACATTCAAAATTATAATGTTTATTTCTCACCAATAATACATTATCCGTGATACAACTTAAATTAACGCTAAATAACTAAATCATTATAATATAATTAGCAAGGGAAGTCAATGTCAAATCTAAGCTGTCCAAAAATTACCTTAGATGGAATTGCACTGTTCTTGAATATGCGAAATGGTAAAAGGACTATGTTAACGGTTACAAGTAGAGGTGCTCGTTATATTATACAACAGTTAAAAAACGCAGTTTTAAAAATATAGCAGAAGCAGTCTGCTTTTTAGTAATAGCAGACTGCTTTTTGCGACGCAGCTCGCGCAAACAAAATTTGTTAACTAATAAAGAATATGTGTTGTCTGTATTACTTTATCACATACTTGGGTAAACATTTTTGGTAAATAATATATACTAAATTGTAAAACGCTCTTAATTTATTGTAATATCTCGACATGTTCTATAAAACAACGACATCGCACACTAATATAATAACATTGAGCGTTTCGTTTCATCCAAACGCCGTGGCGCAGAACACAACTGCGAATTAAAACGAAAAAGCAGAGATGCTATTTATAGCATAACAATATTCTGCGCTTTTTACTGCGCGTTTCGTTGCAACGCGTTTTACGTTTAGAACCCGTTATGAACACGTCTAGTTACAAGGAGCAAATAAATATACAGTAGTGTCTCACTTCGGCACTGCAATAGTCCGGCTCGTCCATAAGGATAAAAAATAAAAAGCTTACTAGCAATGTGGGTGGCATTAGCCCAATGGCTAAGGAGTCACACTGTCGATCGAGAGGTCGTGAGTTCGATCCTCAGCCATTGCACTATTGACGTGAACCCACTCCAGACACAAGCATATTTAGTTTAGTTGGAGGGGTTAACAAGAATACTAGTAATGTGCAACCCACATTTCTAGTAAAGTTTAAAAAAATATATATTATCAGTTTAAGATTACTCGAATTTGATTGTTTAACAATATTACTATGTAACGTAAACGACACAGGTGCATCTACTATCTGAGTGCCCAGTGAGTTTCTTTAGATTGATTGACCAGTTTCTATATTCGAGCGATCTGGATTTCCTTCAATAGGAGACTGCATTTTGACATTACTTCTATGAAGTATTATGTCAAATTCAATCTTAAATCCGTGTGTGTGAAACCCAGATCGAAAAACGGCAAGCAGCGTTTATAAGCCATAAGAAGAAGAAGAAACCCAGATCGATCGAATATAGACACTCGCCGTTACTCGATCACGTAGTAACCCCAGATTTGTATGGAATTAAAAAAGCGCCATCTAGTGTGCACAATAGGTAACATTGTAATTTCCATACGTAAGCACGTAAATGTGTGTTACTCTAACGTGTGCGAGTTAATAAATAAACCTTAATAAACTCGCACTAGGCACTCTGGTTTACGTTACGATCACTTTAACAGCACTTGTCAACAGTACCCATAATACGAGTTTTCATTGTTAACTCTTTTGACAGATCTCACATAGTTTTCGACTTATTCTCGCTCCCTGATTGGTCTAAATTTATTGAAGTGTGGTAACCACTAGAGGAGCTGTACTGTTTTTAACCGACTTCACAAAAAAGGAGGAAGTTTTCAATTCGACAGTTTTTTTTATGTTTGTTAGCTCAGAACTCCATCAAATCTTACCGATGTGAAAAATGCTTTTTTTGTTTGCGAGATTATGCCTCCCGTTTGATCCCATTCAAATTATATCGAGATCTGATAATCATCTCCGGAGATATGAGGATAAACAATATAAACAAATTTGATACCTCGATGACATGATTATGGCTATATATATATATCGTGGCACGTGAAGTAATTTTTTTTGTTTAGTACGATCATAAATTATTCATACAAAATATGTTTAATACATAATTTCGAGTTTGGTATGAAAACTCGTACTAAGGGTACTGTTCCCGTGTAAGAGATATCCCACATTGCACTTCTTAGCCAAGGTATTAGGTTACTTCTTGCGACCACCTCTCTCCTTCACTTGGAGCTGAATGACGGCACCTGGAGGCACGTTGTAGTAAGCCAGCGTGTTGGTGTCTTTGAAGAACAGACCCTGGGGAACATTGGTGATATTAGATGACAGAATTTACATCATATCGGTATTGGGTGTTTGCTGTTATATATTTGGGAGGACATATATACATATATACATATATACCTTACGGTGTTCATATTCTAGGCTACATGGTCGAAGATGGTGAACATGCTAGGGTGTTTAACCATTATCTCGCATGGTGGTAAGTGATGGTGTTTTTATTATATCACATATGCTAGCGTTTGACCACTTTCTCAAGTTGCAAAGGTCGAGGATGGTAGCATGGTAGCGCTAGGCCTAGAATGGGAACTGGTGCTCGAGGATAGCTGTCGGAACATATTAGATGTTTGGCGACAGATTTTCTAACTTGAGGGTGGTACCTGACCAGGTGAACACTAGATAGTGTCCTACCACCATGCAAATATGTATGTGGTCGAAGATGGTTAACACGTTAGGCCTAGAAGAGTCTAGACTCTAAAGGGCTGTGCTGCCGGAACACCGTAAGGTTATGGGGGCAGATTTTCTCCTTGATGGTGGTAAACTACTTTTTGGTAGCTTGTAATATAAAATTTTGGTTTATAAAAATATAAACGTTACTAGTTGTAACATGAAGGTTATAGAGTATAAAAAGCTAAAAATTAATGTTAGGTAGACAGTATTTATGAATATCGAGCGCCCTTGTTCTACCAAGATCTAAAACTTACCAGGATAAATCAGCGGTGTCATTGAGACTTTTAATCTCGGACCGGGGGACAGGCAAATGATAACACGGTTTGGGATTGTATGACAAATTTTAATACTTCAAAACGTCCCTTACCTCCAGAATGAGATACACATTATTTAGTTAAAGCCGGAATACTATGTCTAAACATTTGACTATAAATACCATTCGGTTTTCGTTACTTTTTAGGTTAATTTATTTTACATTTTACTACTGAAATTTGGTTATTGTCTTTCTTTAATCGTTGTCTCTAATGTCTTTCTTGCATCTTGCAAATATGAAATTAAAGTTTTAAGGGTAATAAAAAGAGTTATAATGAAATTGGCTTAGCTGCAGCGTCAGGGGGTTGCTGAGCACACCACTCTAAACAGACGTCATTCATCGTCGCACCAACAGCTCAAAACTACGACGACATCGAAACGGTGTGCGTCGCACGAACACCTCAAACTAACGACGTCTTCCAGCGTCGAACCAATAGTTGGCGACACCCATAGTCGTCCAAACAGTAGACGACAGTCGTCCAAACAAACAGCGCCAAAGGCTGTAACCAAAAATCCGATTGTAAATAATTTGTCGCCATGAAGGATGACGCGAAACATTTTAGGTTATCAAAAATTGACTCACCGCAAAATCACGACGTTATCATATGGCACTACGCCATAAGCACGCCGAGTATCATCGCAAATTTAATTAACAAGATGGATTAATCTTGTAAAATCTGATTAAGAAAAAATACAAAAAGTTTAGCTCTTTGTAGGCCCCAGGGACAAGAAAAAGTGACGTCTCCGATCGAGAATTGACAGATGTCAAAGTCATTTTTTTTTTGAAAGATTGTCTATAGGATATTGAATGATCCACAGACCAAGTAATAACTCGATTATTTAAAATCGACTAAAAATGGCTAAATACGAAAATGTTCTAAATTATTTAAAACCAAAAGGTAATTTTGTCAGTCTTAGAAGCTGAAATGTGCTTCCAAACGAAAAATATGTAACGAGTCGAAATACCTCGTTACAGTACATACCTTCCCAAAAAAAAATAAAAGAATGAAACTTCTTTTATTTTTGAGAAGAACTCCCAAAAAATTCCTAACAAAAACTTATTCAAAAAAAATTAATAAACAGAAAATATTCCGCCACCAAAATATGAAATTTATTCAAACTAAAAGAAGACACTAATAAAGCATAACGTTAAATCAGTTAAGCTTCTAGCCACTGACTAAGTTGCTCTAGAAAAACAAGTTATAAAAACTTTCTAACCAAGTGAAAAACAATGTAAAGGTTTACCAAAACTAATCCATCAATATGACTCAATCCTAAAATCCATCACAAATTAATTATACTCAAGAGTGGATAAGCACCATAGCCTCCATCTACCTATCTGTATTACAAACCAAATAAATATTTCTGAAATATTTAACAAAAGTGTAGATAAGCACCATCGCCTCTATCTTTTATAATCTCAGAACGATTCTAACTAAATTAAAAGGTAATAACAAAGGTTATCCATATTGTAGTACGGTTAAGCATTAGCTGCCGACTATAGATAATTATTCACTGCAAAAGATTCAGTGAACAAGTTTTCAATGAAAAAGTTGAACAACAAGTTCAAATTATTCTCATAAAAATAGAGAACCAAAAATAATAAGTAGTGACCGGCTCAACTCTACCGACTTTCCGAACACTAACAAATTAATAAAAGGGTTTGTCAAAAAGACCAAAAATTGTATATTGTGACCGGCTCAACACCACCGACATTCCGTGCACAAAAACAAGTTAACAAAAGTTTGTTGGGAAAACAACAAAGTTGTATTGTGACCGGCTCAACACCACCGACTTTCCGTCCACAATATCTAAAGTTTCCAACGCTTGAACCAAAAATGTCAAAGCGAGGAAAAATGAAGAGTAAAAAATTACCCAAAAAGGTTAACTGAGACAAAAGCTCAAAAGAGTCAAATCCGAGAGGCAAATCCGGGTAAAAATTATATAGAGCTCTAAGTGTCAAATCCGAGGCTTAGGTCTACAACAAACACAAACTAAATAATCTAAATAATATATAACATGCTTCACAAAGACTGAAACACATCTATATTAAAAATGTATTTACACTATGTGCAGGCTATTTGAAAAGTGGAAAGCTTTTCATAGCAATCTAAAACAATATTTATACTAGAAAAGTGGAAAACTTCTCAAAGTATCTAAAAGAAAGTTGAGTACTTGAAAAGTGAAAAGCTTTTCAAAGTAACCAAAATAATAAAATATACAAAAATATACATAAGATCTTTTGATGCCAAGAAAATTTCTAAAAGAAAATATAATCGTTAGATGTAGCTTTTAAAGTTGGGTAAAAGTTCAAAATTAGGATAAAAGTATCAAAAATAAAATAAAATTACCAAAAATAGACCTAAGTTAGGTTTAGTATATTTAAAGTTGTATTTCAATAAAGTGTTGGTTTTCCTTGCAGGCAATCATCTTTCACTATGAACCATCTCTTTCATGCATCAAATCTCATTCTTCCACAAACATGGTTCCTCCCAAGCAGAGTATCAAAACAAATCTAAATAAAATGTTAAATCCAAAAATGAAAATTTTAATATTTAATTATATCTTTAACATGATAACGTCCAGTACTTGTTTTATTAAATTCCTTTAGTACATAAACGTTAGGAGAAATTCTCTCTACAATTTCACATTTAATAAACTTAGGTGCTAATTTAGCCGAAAAATATGCAGGTGCATTTGACTGTACAAAACTTCTACGCCAAACTACATCACCGACATCAAAAGAAATGACTTTTCTTCCCCTATTATAATAAAGAGCATTACGCTTATAAGCTTTCAAAAGATAAGCTTGAACTTTAACAAAAACTTCACTAAGTGAATTTAAAGAGTGAGCATAAGTATCTCTAGTACCAAGCTCAAGTTGATCTAAGTTATCAAAAGAGTTACTAAAACGGTGTAAAGATGCATCAAAAATAAGTTCTCTACCGAACATCAAAAAGTTAGGAGTGTACTCTGTAGCAAGATTTACACTACTATTTAAAGCTAATTGGACATGAGGCAAAAACCTTGACCAAGTTCGATGATCATTTTTAACAAAACAAGAAATACATGTTTCTATTGTCTTATTATATCTTTCTACTGGATTATTCTGTGGAGTGTATAGTGCATTATAAAATATTTTAGTAATGTTGAAATTTTTTAAGAAATCTACAAAATATTTAGATATAAATTGGGGTCCGTTGTCGGCCACTAAAATTTTAGGTACACCAAATTTAAGAAATATTTCTTTTTCAAAGATTTTACAAATTACTTTAGAAGTAGCATTTATCATAGGAAATATCCAACAATATTTAGTAAAAACATCTACAATTGAAAGAATGAATCTATGTCCAGAATAAGATTTAGGTAAAATCCCAATAATATCAACGGATAACATTACCATGGGTTGATCAACTTTCTTAGGGTTAACCATCTTACCAGCAGGAGCAGAAGTTGAATGTTTATAAGCTTTACAAATGTCGCAAGAAGAAATATATCTTTGAACGTCTCCGAACATTCCTTTCCAATAATAATGTTGTTTTATTTTATTAAGAGTTTTATGTATTCCAAAGTGTCCAGAATTAATATCATCATGATTAGAACGAATAGTATCTAAAACATGTTCTTTAGGTATAACAATTTTCCAATTCAAACGACTATTAGGGTCAAATTTATTTTTACAGTAACGATATAAAGTATTATCTTCTACTCGAAGGTTTTTCATTCTAGAAGGGTACTTTTGACAATTTATAAAGACTTTTCTATACCAAGGGTCTTCTATATCTTCATCTGGTGAGACAATATTTATAGCGGAAACTAATATTGAAGTTATATTGATTCTAGATAAAGCGTCAGGAACTTGATGTAAAGATCCTTTTTTATGAACAATATCAAAAGTAAATTGAGAAATACGTGCAGCCCATCGAGCTAAGCGTCCACTAGGGTTATTAAGTTTTAAAAGCCACTTAAGACTAGCATGATCTGTCACAACTGTGAATTTCATTCCTTCGACATAAGGTCTAAAATGTTCAATTGAATCTAAAACTGCCAAAAGTTCACGTTCAGTGGTACTATAATTTCTTTCACATTTATTTAAAGATCTTGAATAATAAGCAATTGGATGTTGTTCATTATTTTCGTCTTCTTGACTCAGAACACTACCAATTCCTACAGAACTAGCATCGCAATGTAAAAAGAAAGGTTTTTCAAAATCAGGACACTGTAAAACAGGTGTAGTTATTAAAGCATTTTTTAAATTAATGAAGGCTTCTTCAGCTTCTTCATTCCAAACAAAAGTATGTTTTATCTTTTTACTTCCAGAAGTTAATTTAGTTAAAGGGGAGGCAATATCAGCGAATTTACAAATGAAACGTCGATAATATGAACATAATCCTAAAAAGCTTCTAAGTTGTTTTACGGACTCTGGTCGTGGAAAGTTTTCTATAATTTCTAATTTAGACGGATCAGTATGTAGGCCTTGACTGTCTACAATATAACCAAGATAACGGAGTCTTTCTTTGCAAAATTCACATTTTTTAAGATTTACTGTTAAGCCTGAGTTTTTAAGTATTTCATGGACTTTTTTAAGGTACTCTATATGATTTTGAAAATTATCATTTACTAAAATCAAATCATCTAAATATTTAAACAGGACATTGTCAAATTCAGGTCCAAAGAGTTTATCAACCAAGCGTTGTAACTCTGCCGGTGCGTTGGTGATTCCAAAAGGCATCCGAACAAAATGGTACAAGTTTTTTCCAGGAACTACAAAAGCAGTCTTTTCACGAGAGGACTCTTCAAGTTTAATTTGCAGAAATGCTTTAGAAAGATCTATGGTAGATATGAATTTAGCCCCACGAAGGCTGTCTAATATACTAGAAGGGTACGGCAAAGGATAAGAATCTTTAACAGTTATTGAATTTAATTGTCTCGAATCTAAACATAATCTGGTTCCACCATCTTTTTTATCGACGGCTAATACAGGGGAACACCAAGGAGATTTTGAAGGTTCTATAATTCCTTCCTTTAATAAAACTTCCACTTCATCATAAAGTTCTTTTTGTTTAGCAGGACTCAACGGCCAATATCTACTTTTAAAAGGGTCGCCAGTAACGTTAATTTTATGTTCCACAAGGGTGGTAAGGCCTAAACCTTTTTTCTCATAAGAAATATCTTCAAACAAAGCAATGGTTTCATCTAATTGTTGTTTCTCAGAAGGAGTTAAATGAACTGTAGAAGTAACAGCGTTCACTTGAATTTTATTATTGTGAACATATTCAATATTTTTCCACAAGTCTTTAGCTAAATTAAATTTCAACCAAAAATCAAATCCCAATATAATAGGTGGATCAAAAGAGGGTATTATTAAAAATTCTACAAGTTTACAAACATTGTCAACGGTAACCGGTAATCGCATAGAACCGATAACTTTTCTTGATGAACCGTCAGCAGTACAAGCGGAGGCATCAATAGGTTTAATTTGAAATCCTAGTTTAGAAAAATGCAAGTGTTGGTTATTACCTAAAACACAGCTATTTGAACCACTATCTAGCAATCCAGAAAAAGTTTCATTATAAATGGTAAATTTTAAAAATGGTCTAGTATCATGTTGTTTAGTAAAAAGTATAGGAGCTGCTTTATGAACAGAAAAAAATGTTTTTAAATAGTCAAGCCATTCTGAAAATTCTCTTTTACACGTATCATCATCAGGTTTATAATTGGATATCGGAGCACCAGAAGTTTTATCAAAAACTTGTGTCCGATGCCTTACAAGTTTTTTGAATTATTATTATTTTTAATATTGTCAGAATGACAAGTATCACAGTTCTTTGTCAAAACGCCTCGTTTATGACATTTAAAGCACACAGGTCCAAGAATCTCTGTACACTCTTTATAAGTGTGGTCAGTCGACTTACACTTCAAACAAGAAAGTTTGGTTTCAACCGCATGAAAGTTTTGTTTAATTTCCTTTACAGGTTTTCAGTTAACTAAAATCTCTAATTCCTTACTAATTCGGATAAACTGTTCAATAGTGTCTATTGATTTTCCAAATAAAAACGGTGTGTAAATAGGTAACATGTTGTGTTTAATTATAGTTATCAAAACATTCTCAAAAGTTGGATTAGCTAATCTGCTAGACATATCTAAAATCTCAGTAATGAAATCAGGAAGTGACTCATTACTCCGTTGTTTGCGAGTTCTCATTTCATACTCCAAATGATAATCAAATTCAGGTTTGTCGAATCTGTTCAACAATTCAGTTTTAAGTGTTGTCCACGAAGAAACCCTAATTCGAATACTACGGAACCATTTCGTTGCTGTTCCAGTGAGCAGATCAGAAAAAGAACCGACTAAAAAGTGTTCATCAAAGTTTTTATACAAAAAATACTCCTCAACCGAAGTGATAAAGTCTCTAACACAAGTTTTCCCATCAAAAGATATCTTACTACGCTTCAAATCAGGAAGTTTATTTGTTGAAGGCAAATGCTTTTTCAATTGTTCATTGAGTTGAACATTCATCGAGTTAAACGAAGGTAAAGGTGTAAAATTATGCAAGCTACTATGACCAAGGTTAGGTAAGAAAGGGTCAACAGCCTCTGTTGTATTCTGCATAACTAAATTATCCAACGCCGGATTAGAAATAACATCCCTAGAAGTACCAGGTAAATTCTCTTCCAACAAGGGTGGAAATTGAACCTGTTTGTCAGTCATGATGAATAATCAAAAATATTAAAGAAACAAAGACAAACAACCAACTAAAAATTCAAAGAATAGTTAAAACTCATCAAAGTTTATAAGATTTTTTGTTAAAACCGGTTTAAGTTATTATGTTTTAAAGTTTATGTTAATATTTGATAATGTTCAAAAGTATTTAAAGAAATTTGAATGTACAAAGAAACATTCAAATTGTGAAGTATGTAAGATGCAAAAAAGATTCACAATTTATCTTAATTTTCAAGATTATTAACAACGGCTAAGGTTATATCTATTTATGAAAAGTAAAATCAATAAACTGGTTAATAATTATGTTAATAAGCTAGTATTTTCTAATATGAATGTAGCTTAATGCTTCTTAACAGTAAACAAACGTTATAACTTTATATAAGACATAGTTATATCAATTCAAACAAAAACTTAGCACTTTCAATGTGGTCAAGGTCAGTTCCTTACAAAATGTAAACAACGCATATCTCAAATGTTATTATATAGTAAGTACACACTTAGATTAGTCTATCCAGTATATAAGACATATAAAGAACATTGTATGTTAATTAGTTTTGTTAAAATACAAAAAAAGTTGTAAACAAAGTTACAATTGTGTTTTCAAAGTACACAAAACAAAGTAAAAATGCTAAAAATAACAAAAAATTGCACTAAATTGTGACAAGAAAAACAAAAATAAGATGCAAGAAAGATTATATATGTGGAGGTAACTCCGGTCCCTGTTCTCGCGCTAATTGTAATATAACAATTTTGTTTATTAAAATATAAACGTTACTAGTTGTAACATGAAGGTTATAGAGTATAAAAAGCTAAAAATTAATGTTAGGTAGACAGTATTTATGAATATCGAGCGCCCTTGTTCTACCAAGATCTAAAACTTACCAGGATAAATCAGCGGTGTCATTGAGACTTTTAATCTCGGACCGGGGGACAGGCAAATGATAACACGGTTTGGGATTGTATGACAAATTTTAATACTTCAAAACGTCCCTTACCTCCAGAATGAGATACACATTATTTAGTTAAAGCCGGAATACTATGTCTAAACATTTGACTATAAATACCATTCGGTTTTCGTTACTTTTTAGGTTAATTTATTTTACATTTTACTACTGAAATTTGGTTATTGTCTTTCTTTAATCGTTGTCTCTAATGTCTTTCTTGCATCTTGCAAATATGAAATTAAAGTTTTAAGGGTAATAAAAAGAGTTATAATGAAATTGGCTTAGCTGCAGCGTCAGGGGGTTGCTGAGCACACCACTCTAAACAGACGTCATTCATCGTCGCACCAACAGCTCAAAACTACGACGACATCGAAACGGTGTGCGTCGCACGAACACCTCAAACTAACGACGTCTTCCAGCGTCGAACCAATAGTTGGCGACACCCATAGTCGTCCAAACAGTAGACGACAGTCGTCCAAACAAACAGCGCCAAAGGCTGTAACCAAAAATCCGATTGTAAATAATTTGTCGCCATGAAGGATGACGCGAAACATTTTAGGTTATCAAAAATTGACTCACCGCAAAATCACGACGTTATCATATGGCACTACGCCATAAGCACGCCGAGTATCATCGCAAATTTAATTAACAAGATGGATTAATCTTGTAAAATCTGATTAAGAAAAAATACAAAAAGTTTAGCTCTTTGTAGGCCCCAGGGACAAGAAAAAGTGACGTCTCCGATCGAGAATTGACAGATGTCAAAGTCATTTTTTTTTTGAAAGATTGTCTATAGGATATTGAATGATCCACAGACCAAGTAATAACTCGATTATTTAAAATCGACTAAAAATGGCTAAATACGAAAATGTTCTAAATTATTTAAAACCAAAAGGTAATTTTGTCAGTCTTAGAAGCTGAAATGTGCTTCCAAACGAAAAATATGTAACGAGTCGAAATACCTCGTTACAAGCTTAAGTCAGGTGAATCATCAATGCTAACACATCTGGAAAAAAACCTTATTTTTTTTATAAGTACTAGACTACTATGTCACCTGATATTAAGTGACAATGTGATCGATGATGTAGCACGCTTACCTAGAAGACACCTGTCCACTTGCAATTTGAAGACATCCGGGTTGTATTTACTGGGAAACACAGACATGAGCAAGGAATTCCATTCCTTGGCAGTACATATGATAAAAGCAAAACGTTTTGTGCATGGAATGTCTTCCATAAAGCGATGGAGGTAAAGGCAACTTACCTCGTATTGCAGCTTCTGTTTAGCAATGGGCATGTTAGTAGATCTCTGCAGCATGGACTTGAGGTCTGCGACAGTGGTGGACAGTGGTAAAGACAGGGGCAGTGCCCGTCCGTCCAGTCGCCACTCTGTACGGTCGGGCTGGGCTGGGATCGCCACCTGGGAACGGTTTGAGGAACTTTTATTATCTGTATTCACCAGATAAATTACTATAAATATAATACACTTGCCACCTGTACGAAAACTCATCAACGAATAAAGAAATGTCTATTGGGTACGGGTGAATTAGGACCGACGACCTCTGACAATTTATAACAATTATCATCAGCCTATCTCTGTCCACTGCTAGACATAAGCCTCACCTATGGCACGCTTCTGAGCTCGATCTTTAGCTCTCTGTTTTCAACCGCTGCCAGCCAGCTTGCGTATATCATCGCTTCACCTAACTGGACACCTAACTGCCCTACACTACGTTTACCGAGCTGTGGTCTTCTCTCTAGAACACGTGCACCCCAACAGTTATCGGTTCTACGACAGATGTGACCATCCCACTGCCACTTCAATCATCGCTTCACCTAACATGTTTACCGAGCCGTGGTCTTCTCTCTAGAACACGTGCACCCCAACAGTTATCGGTTCTACGACAGATGTGACCATCCCACTGCCACTTCAATCATCGCTTCACCTAACATGTTTACCGAGCCGTGGTCTTCTCTCTAGAACACGTGCACCCCAACAGTTATCGGTTCTACGACAGATGTGACCACCATCCCACTGCCACTTCAGCTTGCTAATCCTTTGAACTATGTCAATAACTTTGATTCTCTGACTTCGATAATATTCTAAATGCGAAAGTTTGTGAGGACGGATGGGTTTTTGTCAATCTTTCATACATAAACAGCTGAACAGATTTGGATCACAAGAGGTAAACGGAAGTATAATTATTGCCGAAGGCTTAGACTCGCAGCACAACCAGTTATAATATAATTTTTAATTAATTAAGGCTTACTAGCAATGTGGGTGGGCTGCATATTACTAGCAGTCTTGTTACTCCTCCAACTAAGCTAAATATGCTTGTGTCTGGACTGGGTTCACGTCAAGAGTACAATGGGTGGGAATCAAACTCACCTCAAATCGAATTCACCTCTTGATCGCCAGGCTGTCACCATATCCATTGGGTTATTGCTGTTTTAAAATTACCATATTAAAGCATGAAAATATACCTGCAATGGAGCTACACCCGGATGCCTGGCCAGCCAAGAATGCTCCGGTTCCAACGCATCTTCAGTCCTGATCCTCTTCGCTGCCGGACCTTCATCCTCCAGCTCGGCTCCCGGCGGCTGCGGAGCCACGTAGCTGAACCCAGCCACGGACCCCACCGGAGTGGGGATCAGTGGGGGTCGCGGGGCCATCGGAGGTAGCACCATGAGAGACGGTATAGGTTGGAGGATGACGGGTGTGGGCGGCACGGGCGCGGGGGGTCGGGGGGCCGGCGGCGGCGGGGGGCGCGGGGGGCCGCGCGACCCGCCCGGTGCGCTCACCGGCTTTGGTCCGATCTTCTCCTTCTCTTCGTCAGGGAGTAGGCCTTTCACCTGTGGGATATACGAAGATTTTTAATTTTTCTTACAAGAGAGACTTATTTATTTTCTAGACATACATTATATTTAAAATAATTGCAGTATCATTGTGACAAAAGTGACTTTTGTAACTCACAAGAATATTATAATTTTATTTTTATATTACACAACTTAATTTTGTTTTAAGCTTTCATTAATCTTGCAATAATCATATATGAGTTATCTGTCATTTGGAAACGATTTTTCAGATCTGATTTATACTAATTTTATGATTTAAACATTATGATCTGATGATGGATCTGCGATGTAAGCACTGAAACGTCCTGCTGGAAAATGGTAGAACATGATAATAAAGATCTCTGGAGGAGTGACCGTCCCACGTGACGTCACACAACGTTACCTTGTGTATCTGCTGTATCTGATCCTCCAGTGTGATGTGAGCCCTGGCTGCTCTGGTAGCCGCCTCCACGCTGGAGGTGTGACCGTCCCACGTGACACGTTCGTCACGGCGTCGCTCTTCTTCGCCTATCTTCTTACCAATGGCAGTTTCTTCGTCACCCACACCGAATATATCCGTACGACGTTCTGCGAGCTGTGGGTTAAATTGTTACATTATTATAATAGCACCGATAAAACCTATATGGCATACCGAGACGAAATTAGTAACAATATAATAGCTTTCTTTGATTTAAACTGGATTCTTTGGCTTTCTTGGACTTTGAAATGCATTATTATTTTGTAATAACGCTTACTATACATATTCGTGATAAAGATAATGACGATAGCTATATTTATACGAGGAGACTTAAAAATAAATGCCAAAAGTTCTGTTTTCTTCAATCATTCAACACATTCATCTTCCTTAGCAAACAAACAGACGTACCTGTTTAAGCGAAGCCTCAATCGCAGCACCAGGAGCAAGCGCTTCATCTCTATCAGTCCTTTCAGCCGCAGCACGGTCTCTTTGCTCCAGCCACCTCGGGTCGAGCAGACCGATCCTGACGTGATCTGCCACTTTGTTGGCCGGGATCTTCTCTCCAGTGATAGGTGATACGAGCCATTCTTCCGAATGAGCAGCGGGAGGAGGTCGGGCACGCTTCGGATCGTACTTCTTGACCACAACTCTGTCTGCACGCGGCGGTAATGGAGCTTCCGGAGCCTTCGGTGGCTCAGGTGCTTCGTCCTCAGACGACGAGCTTTCTTCCTCCATATCTTGAACACGGTTATCGTCCGGACGTTGCGCTTGCTGAGTCCTATCCTCCATCTCATCTAAATCAGAATCTGATTCAGATTCAGACTCAGATTCGAGCTGCATCTCTGTATCTGTATCGTCATCTCTCTGAGCAATGTCCTCTCCTCGTTCTTGAGCAAGGACTCGAGCGCCCACTTCTAAGGGTGTGGTAGGGGGAGGGAAGTCGCCCATTTCACCCGCCGGGTAGTCTACTGTTTCTACTACTACAAAGTCGTGCCAGTCGATTGACGCGTAGGCGAGGCGTTCCTGTAATTGTGTGAGTCAATATTACCAACAGACTCGATTATTACTGCACTTGCGGCTTCGATACTGCGAAATTGTCATTCTAGTCGAGTTAAAATTTTATTAGCAATATATTTTTAAAAATAAAGTTAAGATTATGGTATCCATCATGCACATATTACAACAGAAACAACTTAAATAATAAACCAAAATTCAAAACTAGTATTTACCTTTTCAATCCGTGCCTCGTCAGCTGCCTTCCTCCTTGCTTGATGTGAATGCCAGGCGGCTCGCGACCGAGCTTGATCCAATGTCCCGGTTCTGATTTCTCCCCCTAGCTTGGAGACCAGCTCCTTGGGCGGCAGGAGCACCTTCGTATACTGCTCGAGAAGTCGAGTGAAGTGTTGAAACAGGGAATGCTGAGGTCGGAGGAAATCAAACTGATGATTCCTTTCTTCTTTCTTCATCAAGTCAGTTAGGAACTGCCGACCGTTGCGGGCGACGAACTGTGCTGTCAACTTGACTATGTCGAGTTCTAGAGCAGAGATAGAAGGTGGGTCGGCGAGGAATTCGAAGTCTGGTGGTGGGTCACGTGGTGGCGGCGGCTCGGCGGGCGCGGCGGCTTTCAGGAGCTCCTGCTGACGCGCCGCCGTGGCAGGCGCCAGCCCGGGACGTTGCAAAGGGACCACCACAGTGACAGGGGCAGATGGGTCGGGCCCTGAAATCAATCGACACCAATAATTATAAATACGAAAGCCAGTTTGTATTATGTTTGTATTATATTTGTTTCTTTGTGGAATATTGCTAAACAGGCTGTCATGCCAAATCCTATCAAAGATTGCTTTCCTTTGTATCATTCAGTGCAAATTTTTAAACTGCCTAACAAAACCTAACTGCTTTCAATTTGAGCTTCTCCATGGCCTCGCTCCTCGAGATGAACGGACAATACACTAGTAAAGAGTAACCATCCAAGTACAAAATCAGCAGACTGAACATATCCCTTTACACCGAGGTGTGAGCAAAATAACGTCCCCTTGTATGAAGATTAAGCTCTAGAAGTAGAGCGTTTGTGGTTACACAACAAACGCTCTAGAAAATATGTTCAAGACACTGAAGGAAAGGATAAGGCAAAAATAATATCAATGGCGAAAACTTCTCACACCTGAGATTTGCGGACGATATCGTCATCATGCTGAAACTGTTTCAAGGAGTATCCTCGTCAAAACACAGCCTGTTCTGGGGGCTGAAACTCGTCGAGTCTACGCGCGAGACGATTCGTGAAGACTCTCGAAAACAGCTTATAGATGTGACTCAAGAGTTAAATGGGTCGATAGTTCTTTAAAAGCGTTTTGTCTCTTTTTATTATGCTGTATACTGAGGCTTTACCTCGAGGAGTGAGGCCATTGATTCCAAAGTATCAATACTTAAAGTACTTAGAATTGAAAGAAACAACATCCCTAGGAAGCTGAACAACAAAACTCGCCTGGGCCCTTAGACAAAATCCAATTACCTGGTTCCATTCACGCTAACGCAAGTTCAGAATGTATGGAATGACATATATGTTTCCGCAACAAAGATGTCATTCCCATACATTTTGAACATGCGTTAGCGTGAATGATAACAGGAAATTGGATTTTGTATAGGGGCCCTGGTGTGAACTCGGCATAACCTAGTTCAATCATTAATCCTTTAACCAACTGCCACTGGTCTATTCCTTGACTAACAACTGGTATGTCTTTAACCACCATCATTTGTTATAACCTATCTATACCATAACCTTTGTTATGAAAGATTCAGACCTTTTCTAACTCGAGGGTGGTAGCTGGCCAGGCGCAGACACTAGATAGTGCCCTAGCACTATGCAGGGATTGTTGGTTTCGTAATGATGTTTTTACTTTACTTCAGATTTACTGTTTTTGTTTATTATGACATGTATAAAGTACTTAATATAGGAAGTATATTTGTACGTAGGTAACGTGTATTTGTACGAACGTATATTTGTACGTAGGTAACGTAACGTAGTGTATATATAGGAAGTAGAGGAATTACGGGTAGTTCGCAGAGTAAACATCAGCTGCTAGTTATTTATTGATTTATAATAATAATAACGTACAAAACGGTGTGAAGAGGCTTGAGGATTGTTGATAGTGGTGCATATCTTCCGAACAAGTGTTATCTTTGCAAGTGAAAGTCCAGAAGAGCATAAACTTTACGTTGGAAGCGGCGCCGTCGATCTCAACCTAAACAAGTTATTTGAGTGAAAAGCCTGCACTCTATCTGCACTGAAAGCTAAGATTTTACACTTACAGCGCTGTGCAGAATATTACTGGTCAGTAAACAAACTTATTATTGAGAAATTTATTGATAACTCTTTGCCACATTAAATATTCGCACGTGGAATTGATAAAAACGCCATCTATCCAGTCCCAGCAAGAAACTGGATTTTAGTAAGCAATCAATATTGTTGTTATAGCCAAGTGATTAGCTATGTCAAAGTGTGGTTGCTGCGGCAAATTCTTGTCAGGTGGCGCTGCCTGTTCTAAGTGCAAGGCTGTATTTCACGGACAATGCGTTAATCTCACGGCAACCCAATCTTTAAAGCAATGGTTGTGTCCTTGCTGCGTCGTCAATATACCGCGCAAGGATAACACAAACACACCTATAAAAGAGATTGCAGAACATGAACTGGCAGAATCTCCACAAAAATATGATGACGCAAATCTTAGCACGTCCAACGACGGGAATGACCAAACCCTAGTACTCGAAGAGATACGAGCTCTGCGCGCTGACATGAACAACTTCCGTAAGGATTTTAGCTGCTTTAGGAAAGAAGTAAGGGATGAAATAAAGGAGTTAAGAGACATATACTCGAGCTGCAATAATAGGATGGATGTCTTTTCGGAACGTTTGGACGGTCAAGAGTCGAGACTAACGTCGCTTGAAGAATCCTGCAAGGAAATATTGGTCCTTAAGCACCAAATACAGGATTTGAAACAAGAACTTCACAATATAGAACAGTTGTCTCTACAAAATGATATAGAAGTGAGCGGAGTCACCGAGCAAGTAGGTGAAAACGTTATGCAAATAACTAGCCTTATTGTAAGCAAGATTGGAGTGACGTTGGACGAGCGGGACATCGTTGAGGTGTGTCGCGTGGGACCGCCGCGCCTGGACAAGGACGGCGCGCTGCGGCCTCGTCCCATCGTGCTGCGTGTGACGCGGCGCGCCGTGCACCACGCCGTGCTGCGCGCCGATAGGGTCCGCCGGAACATCTCTACGGCCGATATTAATGTGGCGGGGACGCCTCGCCCCATCTACATCAACGAGAGACTGACGAAGGAAAACAGAATTCTATTTGGCCGTGCGCGTACCTTATGTAAGCAGCATAAATGGAAGTTTTCCTGGACGCGAGAAGGAAGAATCTTTGTTCGAGAAGGCGATGGCAAACCGGCATTTCGCATCAGAAGCGAAGAAGACCTCGCTAGGATTTTTAATTTACGGTCTGGTGCTGCTACATAGTCATAACACTTTAAGCTCGTGTTATGTTGGAGGCAATTTTTCAAGATTATATTATTTTCACTACTTACCAACTCACAATTTTAAAATAATTATTTGCCTATGTTCTGTTTACACAATATATTCATTTCTTAAGTTTTTTGAAAGTCACGTAGATAAATTAATATCAAAAGTAAATATTATAATTACTATGAAAACACTGACCACCGATAGAAAGCATTTACACACTATTCAAACACACTTACTCATTCGGACACATAAATCATCATACTCATTCTTAGTAACACACATACACATAAATACAGGAGTAGTAATTTTCGAATATGATAAAATTAAAATATTCGATTATGGTTAGTACATATAAATGTAATAAAAGTTTGAAACTTGGTCTCTTGAATGTCCGTTCACTTAATACAGGCAGGGACGAACTTGAAGCCAGTCTCGAGACAAACAAACCTGATTTACTAGCGCTTAACGAAACGTGGATAAAAGAGGGTGAAGAAAGCTTGGCTCCACCTATGCCTGGTTATACGATCAAACTTAGAGCCCGTAAATCGAAAAGTGCTGGTGGTGGTGTCGGGTTTTATGTAAGAAAATCTATTCGTGTCAGGGTTCGTAGTCACCCCGAGTCTATTCTGGAACAAATGTGGCTAGAACTTACATTACCAGGAGGCCGTATGGCTGTCCGCACAGCCTACAGACCAGAAAGTGTAAAGGTGAGTACAGCCCTAGATTCTCTGAGTGAGTCACTGAATACCTTTGCATACTGTGACTTTATCTGTCTGCTCACTGACTTTAAGGTTGATCTACTCAAGTGTGACTCGGCAAAAGCTACTGAGCTGACTTTATTCAGCACACAGCAGAGCCTTACTCAGTTAGTTAACGAGCTGACCAGAGTCACAGATTCAACTGAGAGTTTAATAGACTTAGTTTTCACAAACACACCAGAAAAGTGTAAACAAATTACCGTATTGCACAACAGATGTATAAGCGGCCATGCTATGGTACTATGTGAGCTAAATATTAAAAAACCGAAATCTGTTCCTCAGGTATTGAGTCTCGGATTTTTAACCAAATTGATGAAGAAAAATTTAATTATGACCTTAAATGTATAGACTGGCATAAAGTGATCTCACTGGAAAACCTACAGGAAAAAATTAAAAAATGTAATAACAGTGTAATTAATTTATTTGATAAACACGCCCCTCTTAAACGAAAAACAGTCAAAGAAAGTACAAAACCATGGATAACTAGTACAATAAAGCGTATGATATTTCTAAAAAATAATGCACTAATAAAAGCTCAAAACAAAAAAACAGAGTCATCCAAAATATACTATAAAAATTTCAAGAATTATGTATCAGGAGCGATAGAGAGAGAGAAAATAGCATTTTTCACCTATTATATTAACAAAAACTACCGTCAACCTAAAAAAATGTGGAATTATTTAAAACAAACAAAGACAGTTAATAACAAAACTTTGGTTTCTATCCCTGAACACTTATAAAATTAATAATAAACCCTAATAAAATTAATAACCAGTTTTTGGACATTCCCGGTGACGGAAAAATTGAAGACAACTTATTGACATTTTATAAAACAAAAAGGAACAATTGCAGCTTATTTCACTTAGAGCCCGTCGCTGAAAGTGAAGTAGGGAATATAATTCTTAAAATTCAAACGAACGCATCCGGTCACGACTGTTTGAACGCAGAAATGGTTAAACTCACTTTGCCGGAGACTCTAACAGTAATCACTAATATCATTAATCTTCATCAACATCTTCGTCCCATAAGTATTCTCCCTGTGCTGTCGAAGGTTTTAGAGAGAGCTGTGCTCGACCAGGTGGAGAAATTCATTAGCAAAGAGAATATCATTCCTGCGTTCCAGTCTGGTTTCAGAAAAAACCACGGCACCGAAACCGCTCTCCTAAAAGTTACCGACGACATTATAACAGCTTCAGACTCAGGGCTTAGTAGTATATTGGTGCTACTAGATTTTTCGCGAGCTTTTGACTGTCTAAGTCCGGATATAGCAAAACTCTCATATTACGGCTTCTCAGAAAATTCATGTAACTGGTTTAAATCATTTCTTTTTGACAGAGAGCAATATGTTGAAATTGTGAACCCGGATGGCAGGAGGCATATTTCTGATATAGTGAAAGTTCCGAGAGGAACTCCACAAGGATCCATTTTGAGTCCAATTCTATTTTCTATTTTCACTGCTGATATGCCTGACAATGTAAAAACGTGTAAATATCATCTTTACGCCGACGATACTCAGATCTACCACAGCTTCAACTCGGTTGATACGCAGGAAGCTATAGCAATGATAAATTATGATCTAGACGCAATTTATAAATGGGCCAAAAGTAACTCTCTCATCCTTAACCCAGGCAAATCAAAAATGATAGTACTCGGCACAAAGGCGCAAGTGAAAAGAGTTTTAGAACAGAATCCTAGACTTAGTATTAACGGTATTGACATTCCCATAGAATCAGAAGCAAAAAATTTAGGCCTTGTTATTGATAATGAAATGAGGTTTCTTAATCATGTCAATGAAAAGATTAGAAACGCATTTTTTAAACTTAAAGTCCTCTATGGTGTACGGAAATATATGTCGGAAGAGGTAAGGGTACTATTGTGCGACCTTCTAGTGCTCTCTCCATTTAATTATTGTAGTGCGGTGTATGGGCCTAGATTATGGGTTAAAACAGAAAACGCCATTCAAGGTGTGCAGAATGCATGTGCCCGGTTCTGTTTCACCATACCTAGAAGGGAGCATGTAAGTCCTTACCTGGTAGAGTGGGTATATTGAACATGAAATTAAGAAGAGAGTTACACATAGCGTGCACTACCCAAAAGATCCTCTGGAATAAACGACCACAATATCTTTTTGAAAAATTTATTTGGTTTAAGGATATATACACATTCAATACGCGTTCAGTAGCCACTAATCGTCTCTTTATACCTCCACATAGAACTGCAGGCTTTAAAGGTTGCTTCAAATACAGGGCTTCCAAAATTTGGAACGACATTCCACCTCCTTTAAGGAAAAATATTAGTAGTCATACTTTTAAATGGCGATTTAAAGGATTGCTGATGTTAAAACAAAAACACGTGTATGAAACAGCCTTTAAAATCTAAAAGTCAGAGACACACAAACATATGCACCCACATACAAAAACGATCATACACCCACATAACCACGTTATCTGTAAACAAATACCACTCACAAACTCACATCATCACACACACACACACACATATTCACAAACTAAATTAGAGTCAGAGTCTTTCTAATTATTAATATTTCTGTGGTCAGAGTGTATTTATTATTATAGGTATTATAATTGGAAATGTTATTTTATACATTTAAAGTGTTGATGTTTGCTTTGTAAAAACGTGATAATATGTCATTCATTATGTAACCCGTTATACAAACTAATATCTCGGCGAATAACCTAGACCGAGCACTGGGCAAATTTAAAACCAGCGCTGCGTGAACAAGAAATTGTGCACGCGGCATACGCTGAATTTGCTCCTTTTGTCATTAAAACTGTAATACTGTTAATTTCTTATTTACATTTTTATCTGCTTAATAAGTTAATAATTAATAGGTAATCTAAATGATATATATGTTGATGTTTTTAATGGCAATAAACACATTTTTATTTATTTTGACTTTTACTTGAAATTTGGAGGGTATATTTGTCTTAGTACGTAAGGGTGTACTAAGAAAGGATTTTCCAAAATTCACGCCTTAAGGGGATGAAATGGGGGTTCAAAGTTTGTATGGAGAAACAAGATTAGATAGTTTTTTCTATCCGAAACTTCACACAAGTGCTTCAGTAAAAAAATAAATAAATCAGTAAAAAAATAAATAAATGAGTAAAAAAATAAGTACGTGTTTCAGGTTTTTTTTAGATTCCACCCCTAAGAGAGTGAAATGGGGTAACAAAGTTTGAAAATCAATATTGTTTCGGATTGCGCTGAAATTAGGCAAGCAGATAGATATTTTGACTCAGGTATCCGCTAAGAAAGAATTTTTCAAAATTCACTCTTCAAGGGGATGAAGCGGGGCTTTAAAGTTTGGATAGTCATTTTATTTGACATTTCACACAAGTACTGCATTAAATGCAGTACTTGCACTACTTGTACGTAGTTGTACTAATGTAGTGGAAAATCTGTAAATAAATAAGTAAATACGGGTTTTAGACTTTATCAAAATGCCACCCTATAATAATAAACTGGGGTAACAAAGTCTAAAAATCAATGTTGTTTCGGATTGCGTTGAAATTTAGAATGCAGATAGTTATTATGACGTCGCATTGGTATCCGCTCAACGGGGGTTCAAATTTTGTATGGCGAAACAAGATGAGATAAAGTATGTGTTGTAGAATTTTTCGAAATGGGGTAGGTAACAAAGTAAAAAAACTGAAAATTTGGGTTTTTCGGGTTTTATAAATATGAATCCCAAATTGCCTTAGTTACGCGATAACATAAAAACGGATGAACCGATTTGGCTTATTCTTATTTGATGTCTTTAATGACAGAATCGTTTTTACAAAATAAAAGTTTTAAGTAAATAAAGAAGTTTTTAATGCGGGCAAAGCCGCGGGGCACTTTAATTTGTAATATAAATGTATGACATTCACAAGTGTATAGTTGTGTACAACTATACACTTGTGATTACATTAGAATAGTGTATTACATTAGAATTTAAAGGTTTTTATTACATTCTAAAGCTTAAAAATCACAATCAAATATCAAGTCAAATTACTGGAGTTTGGGAAATTTTCATATTCTCAGAACATTTCACCTGTAAGGCAGTGGCCTCTTAATTTGACTTATGGTTTTGTCGGAATTTATAAAAGGATCGGTACAGGGTATCAATAAATGCACCCTGCTACGGCCTTTGACCTTTGACATGTCAACATAGTCTAGCAGTTTCATTATTAAAGCTACCCTGAGTATGTTCCATCATTTATAATGAAACTGCTTCACTCACATATACAGTCAAAAAGGCTTTTGAGGCCTCCGACCGGTTTCAGGTCGAATCGCAACCATTGCTCAAGGAGTGGTTTCTCAAGAAGCAGAGGTCGGAGGCCTCAAAAAAAGCCTATTCTACTGAAAGCACTGAGATAAAAATGCAATTGCATCACCGTCCAAAAGCAACGGAAGTGACATACGTGTCATGTTATATTTGAAAATGCCCTCTATTTTAGAGCAGCATAACCACAAAGATGTATTAAGTATTAAATAGTATATAGTTTATAGATGTATCACTATGATTTATCCCGCTAAGTTCAAGAGATAGAGTTGTACAAAAGAATTCCTAATCTGTGAAGAAAGTTTTACTTCTAACGTAAAGCTTTCTATGTACCCTTTGTTCAACCGACTTCCAAAAAGAAGTAGGTTCTCAATTCATCTGTATGTATTTTTTTCTGTATGTATGTTACACGATTACTCCGTCAATTGTAAACCGATTTGAATGATTTTTTTTATAATCAGTAGGGTACATTTCTGAAGTGATCCTATTGAAATTTCATTGAGATCTGATAAGTATCTCCAGAGATATGACGATAAACGACTCAAACTTGCTACTGAAATTGACTCGCGGAGCATGGAAGTCGGTTGTTTTAGCTTTAAAACTATCTTAATTATTTAATATAAAGAAAATAAAAAACATAATAACAACCACTCACCTTTTCCCTCCCTGATTTCTCTAACCTTATGCTGATAATATGCATGATATGGGTCTCCAGAATTGAGGAAGTTAAACTTAGGGTTTCCGAGCTCATTCTGTCGGATACGGGCTTCAAACTCTGGTCCATTACGAGCCACGAAGCTGGCAGTCTTGTCCACAATGTCTGGAGGAGGTGGTTAAAGAAATATGCATAAACTATAATTAGTAATATATTATTATAAAAATCAAATATAACCTAGATGAGATAATAAATAACCAGCCAAGTGCGTGTCGGGCCACGCGCATTGTAGGGTTCCGTAGTAGCTTGTTATTCAATGCAAGTCTTTACCCGTTACATACCAAGCAACTAGTTTCTCCGTCTTTGTCACTTTAAAGGATTTATTCTAAGGATTTTGTATTTGGTACAAAATTATCCAACACCCAAGTTCAACGACTATTACTTCTTAACTAATGAAGTTATCTTAACCGCTATAATTTTCCTTTAAAGTTAATGAAATGCGCTATTATCACGAATTTTTCCAGATTTTTCAAGCCAGCAGTTTAGCTTTTAGAGGGGGGGCGGGGACGGCCTACTGGAACAAAAATTTGCACTTTAAAGTTTAATATTTCGTAAATGGAGCATTCAATCGAGAAATGGTATCAGCAACCCTTAAGTCATTTTAAAAGACTTATTCAAAGATACCCCACACGATGGGGTAGACAATGAAAAAAAATTCAACCCCACTTCTCATATAGGGGAGGTACCCTAAAAAAATATTTTTCACAATTTTATTTCAGCACTTTGTCGGCGTAATTTATATAAATACCCCCACAAAATTACAGCTTTCTAGTATTAACGGTCTCTTAGCAAAACCTTGGACAGACAGACATGACAAAACTATAAGGGTTCCTTGTCAGGACTACAGAACCCTAAAAAAGGATGTGTGCATACATGATAATAAAAAAAATAATAAAAAATAAATAACTTCGTAAATAAGCCATTATTTCTCACAAAAGTAATGGTTTAATATATATATAGTGGGTTATCTCTAAGAGATATATACCATCGCAGATATTTTTGTAGACCTGTTTAAGGTGTACAATACTGTAGTAGATTGTTTTGATCTATCTTGTAGGGTTCAGCCAGCATGTGCAATGTAAGTGTGTTACGGTACCTACCTACACCTATTCCGCAAGCGCTGCATATTACAGTTCTCAGGAACTTTCCGTCAACGCTGCAGTTTACGCCATTGACGTCAATCGGTGGCCTACGTGACCGGCGGAAATGCAAGCGCTGCACTTTTGCCTCGTGGCGCCCTCGGCCCCGCGCATCGGCCCGCACTTCGTAACACACTTCGTTCGAAGACAGTCGTTTTAGTTTTATTATAATATTAATATTTTAAGATTGTACTTTTTTGAAATAAATCTTTCAAAGTATTTCGGTTTTTTTTAAATCCTTCGGCGGCGTCCAACATAATTAGTGCATAAAAATGTGTTTATTTACATCTTTACGACATAACATTAGAACTATCTAAAATTATCAGTTTTTCTCTACAATATTATGCATGTATTATACATATAAACCTTCCTCTTGAATCACTATCTATTTAAAAAACTGCATCAAAATCCGTTGCATAGTTTCAAATATCTAAGCATACATAGGGACAGACAGCGAGAATCGACTTTGTTTCACACTATGTAGTGATGATAATATGACCCATGTCTTACGCTATATATAAAGCATTGTGGTTTTAGGTAGGTGGAAGAATTTTCAAAACTGATCCAGTAGTTTTTTAGTTTATCCATTACAAACAAACACAAAAAAGCTTTAATTTTTTTAAATATTAGTATAGAATAGTATTGCACGATGCTATTGTAGATGTAGGGTCTGCAAAGTCAAAATAGAGTGTATTTCATATTTAAAAGCCATAGAAACTGACCAACAATACTTCTGCCGCATCTTCCACTAAACGACAATTACGTTATAGGTTATTTTTTATAATAATAACTGCTTCATGTACCTAAATTCCTATTTATTCTAGTGGAA